>BSBM01001346.1:21715000-22315000 GCA_027924585.1 Larix kaempferi
TGTGTGTGTGGTGTTAAAGTGTTATAGAGAGATAGAGAGGGAGGAGGGTGTCACGGTGTTAGAAGAGAGAGAGGGTTGGGGGATAGGGGTTTGTAGAGGAGTACATAAGAGTTAGACAGAAGGGGGGTTATTAAGGGTTATGTGTAGAGGGGGGAGAGAGTGAGAAAGGGTTAGCAGTGACAGGATTATAAGAGATATAGAGGGAGGGGGTTTAAGAGTGGTGGGGATTAGGGAGAGGGAGAGGATGGGTTAGGGAGTGGTGGGTATACAAATTTATTCAAAACTTAAAAGAATACATTTGTGAAGTTAATAATGCGTGCGCATTTTGTATGTTGATAACATGTGCATGTTTTGTATGTACATAAAGCACGTGCATTTTGTATGTTCATAACGCGCACGAATTTTTTATGTACATAACACGTGCGCGTTTTGCATGTACATAACGTGCACGCGTGTTTTGCACATGCAAAACGCTGCGGGCGTTTTGCATATGAAAAATGCGCGCCAATCAAAATATTTGAATTTAAATAGAATGCGTGCGCATTCCAAAGCACCTAATCATCCCCTCCCCCCATGCCCGCGTGTCAACCATAGTCCTATGTGGTTGGTTCGGAATTACCAAACCTGTGCTATGGAATTTACTAAACCATACCTAATTAGGCATTTCCACCATTTTTCTCAATATGCATGTTTTTCACCGCTCTCTATAGCATGACATACATGACTATTATTGATGAAATTTTAGGCATAGATAGCATTTTTTATGCAGATTCCAAATATGTCATTTTTTTTTTAAATATTAGATTTTTTATTTGTTTCCTAATTTTCTTGTGTCATCGCTCCTTAAGTCAAAAAACATGTTGTAAGTGTTTATTCTGTAACATTTGCATTTCACAACCATTTAAAAAAAAATGTATGCTGCACTAGTAGACTTCGACCTCTACATGCTATAAAAAATCCAAGTCGAAATAAATTCATTGAGACCTTCAAAGGCTGCATCCACATTTGACGTACCATTCTCGAAGTTTGATCACTTACATAATTAAAAATAAATAAAAATTAAACATTTAATTTTTGAAAAATAGTGCTGCACTAGTGCTACGGGTTTTATACATGTCTACCAATTTTTCTATCTTGAAACCATCATTTAGGCACTGAAAGGCCGCACCCACAAAAACATATAGCTTATCATTTGCCAAACAAATTAAAAAGTGACTATTAGAAAAAATGAAATTTGACATAGTTATGTAAATTTTCAATACTTTAAACTTATATATTCGGAAACGTGACTCAATTTCCTACATTTCATATTTTTTACTCGAGGCAAGATATCTTGTGTAAGTATCTCAAAAAAAACAAGTTGAGGGATGCTTGATTTTTTAGTTTTCTATTGCATCTAACGCGCCAAAAGTGACCCTCATTAGCTTGCACATGCCCTACAGCATAAACATTGTCTTTAAAATCGACTGAAAAACCAAGTCTATACACCCTTGTGATGTCTCTGAGGCTTACAAGGGCCCAACCAAAGCTTTCTTCCCATTATGGTCAACTTCAACCATTGCCGACAAAAAGCCACCTGCCCATAACACAACATGACTAATGGTTAAACTTAGAATCAAGTATTAAAATCGGAAGGGACATTGTTACATTGTTAAAACAACCATTGATTTTTAGAATGGAAACTAATACCTCACCTGCGAATAACTGGAGCACGGTGGAGTATCCCGTATTCATCAACGCATACAGTATGTGTAGGAAGTTTCCACAACCACTCCAAGAAGAGCCAAAACCCTGTTAGTTTGCAAATGACGAAGCACACCTGAACCTTCAAACTCCAGCAACGCCTACGGTATAGAAGAAGGACTCACCATCAAACCTCAATAAAGATTTGAGACCTGTATACAATGCGAACTATCCTGAGAATACTGTTTACAGCAAGGTCAAGCTATCGAAACCCCGGAAGGCACCTTCAAACAAAGTTACAAACCTTAAAGGGTAGGGAACCTATCGGCCTCACCCTCACATTTTTCAGAATAGATTAGGTGTCGAGTGGGTTGGCATATCAATGTCAGGGTTAGGGGTTAACCCAAACTCGATACTGACCCTAATATCAATGGTGCGTATCAAACCATAGAGGTAAGTCTTTTCACGATGACCAAACTCATTTAATAGCATTTAAAGTTACAACCTTCAATGCATAGTATTCTGCCAACACGTAGATCCACCTAGGATGTGATCACAACAATCCTTTGCACATCTTGACGAGTTTTACATTGCACAGTCAAGGGTTTCCACCTTGTTCCAGGTTCCATTCATGTGAAGATTTCAACGAGGGATGCCATCAAGTAATCCACCATATCGCAGTTATTGAACCATAAATACTTAGTACTGGTTCGAAGGGCATGCTAATGCATTCATCCACTATGGGGTTATTACCATAAACGCTTTTCTGCATAGTTTGGTAAAGCTAGAGTTAGGGTAAGTAATGTGAGGTTACTTTTCATATTATTCCTATAGTCAAACTTTAGTATAATAGTCTCGAGCATATAGTTAGAACATTATTGTTACGTGCATATAGTTTATGCATATGGTTCCTTGTATAGTTTCAGGCATATAACTTATGCATATAGTTTATGCATATCGAACATGCATTTTAACCAAGTCCACATTTTGTAAAAAGATAAATCTATTTTATGTGCGTAATACATATTGTAAGTATTATGCCTATAGCCTACTAAAATGGAAATATAATTACTATATATATTCCGTAAAGTTTGGATAAATAGAATATTGATGCATTGTATATCTCGATAATTCGAAATATAAGTATGTGATGAAAATACAAAGCCTTTCTCCATAATTTTGAATAGAGTAGATTAACAATTGTTGTTACAATAGATAAATCCGGGAAAAATAGATGAATATAAAGTATATGGAGATAACTAAATCCAATTACAAAAAATATAACTGAGTTTGAATTGTAGGGCAAATAATTTCTCTATACAATCTTAATTAACTTTAAAGGCCAATATGGTACTATAAGATAATTTCGAAACACATCAGAAGGCTTTAGTTGGAAATCTCTGTCTTACCTGTTCTCTACAAATAGAATTCATGAGCGTTAGCTAGCAATAGCTAAGTAAGCCTCGGGGTGTACACAAGGACCTCTTCATTACTAGTGAGACGATCAATTAGTCTCTTTAATCAAATTTATAACATAGAACGAAAGTGACATTATGCATTCGATCAATAAAGTACATAGTGTAAAATTTTGGAATAACTAACATTAGGACTTATGTTTGACGATAAAAGACGATAATACATTTTAAGACACTATTTAAGTTAATAGTTGTTAAGACAATTGTTTCGGTTCATAAGTAATAAAGACCCTTAGTAAAAATGACAGAATATAGAAGTTGTTGTCATTAAATACCTTTTTATTAATATCTAGTTGTAATTAAAGTTATAATTTTTTATACTTCCGCACAGCAAACACAAGCAAATATTGCTACTTGAAAAATTTTAAATTTTAGTGAAATTTTGGGGATGTTACATGTGGTATGAGAGCGCGGTTCAAATACTAGGCCTGAAGTGGCTCACTCACGCAAACAAGAATTTAGGACAGAATTGCAAATTACTGATTTTAATTATTTTGTTTTTAGTTTCATCATTTTATAAATCTAGATTGCAGGTATGGAAGGACCAGCAGAGTCGGCCGATGACAGGTCCCTTAATAATGAACAGAATAATAATGAACAAGGACACATTAATGCAGAAAATCTATTTGTCGAATTGAATGATAATTCATCTGAATTATTAAGGACGGTAAAAGATTTAAAAATTGAGATAAAAATTGTTAAGGAAGAAAACGAACGAATCCTGAAAGCTCAAGAGGAGCTGAATCAAATCCTACTGAATAATTTTCATAAAAATGATCAAGATAAGGAAACAGAAAATAATGCTGAATCTAGAACTATGTCCAACCAACGTAATGATAAAAAGGGTAAAATTGACTAATTATGACAGCAGTTCATCTTCTGAATTTCATGAAAGGGCACACAGGAAAAAGCATAGGTATTCTAGTCATAGTAGTGACAGTAACTGCTATACTAAGAAAAAGAAGTACAGGCCTTACAAAGAAATTTCTGGCGAGTTTAAAAAGATCAAACCACCAACCTTTAATGGAGAAACAGAAAAGAGTGAGATAGCTGAAGCATGGTTGTCCGATATGAATAAGTATTGCCAGATTTACAACTACTGAAGTCATCCAAAAACTAAAATGGAAATATATAATCTAACTGGGAATGCAAACATCTGGTGGCAAGATCTGAAACGAGTAAAAGGTTAGAAAGAGAAAAGTGTAAATTGGAGTAATTTTAAGAAATACTTTAAAAGAAAATTTCTGTCAGATCAGTATTATGAGGAACGAGCTAAAATGTTTTATGAGTTAAAGCGAGGTTCCATGGATAAGAGAGAATTGTGCAACAATTTTTTGAATTTATTAAGGTATGTGCCTTATTTCGTTGAAGAAAATCCTAAGGTACAGAGGTTTCTGAGTTGTTTTCCCTCTCACATAAAAGATAGGATTGAATATGATGGCCCTCGAACTCTTGAAGAGGCCATGATGAAGGAAAATATATGTTATGAACATAATAAGAAAAGAGAAGGTATACCAAGATGGAAAGCAAAAAGTCCCAACAACTTTGAGCAAAGGAAGAAGCAGTTCTCTTTTAATCGCAACTTTGGAAATAATAATTCACGCAATTACTCTAACAGAAAATTTCAAGGAAATAGTGCAGCAGGTAATACACAATCAAAATTTACAGCTGTAAGGAACAGTGATCGACCTAAAAATTTTGTTAAAATTAATTAACAAAAAGAACCTGTTAAATGTTGGGACTGTCAGGGACCTCACTATGCATCAAACTGTCCACTCAGAGAGAAGGCTGTCAAAAACATACATACTATACAGGAGGAAGCTTCTATAGGTGACTTAGCAAGGGAGATTCCTAGGATAAATGCAGCTTTGGAAAACAGACAAGCTCATCATCAAACTTCCATGGTTGAAGTGGAAGGTATGCAAGGAGGCCCTGATGTTCTGATTTATGTTTTTAC
This sequence comes from Larix kaempferi, assembly GCA_027924585.1. Taxonomy (NCBI): domain Eukaryota; kingdom Viridiplantae; phylum Streptophyta; class Pinopsida; order Pinales; family Pinaceae; genus Larix; species Larix kaempferi. The sequence continues at coordinate 21,720,116 of BSBM01001346.1, forward strand.
CATATGATGTGGGTACAAAACCCTAATATGTTGATATGACCCTTTCTTACATACTGTGCAGTGATGTGAATGACATAATTGACTTATATGGTGTCTTGAGCGTGGACTCAGAAACACACAGATTACCTACGTACTGGGCAAAAGCCCCGATGTACCTAGAGGAAATATGATGTACTGGGAGTAAGCTCTGATGTACATTGAGTGTTGGGCATAAGCCCTGGAGCACTCCAAGATTTATAAATGAATACTAGATCCGAAGCAACTTAAATATTCTGGATGTGCCTCACAACCACATTCTAGCACTAGTGTTGAGCAGGGACTCTGGAATTGCACTAGAGTAACACCCGTGTGAGAGTGTTGAGTTAAATGGCTCTGAAGAGCACTCTGGGTTACGAAGTTTCAAAGTGTTGAGTCGGAAAGACTCTGAAGAGCACATTTATCACACTTATTTAATTTGACTAAATGATTCATCTTTTTATCCATCATCACCTACTGCGGGAGCTACCATGTTAAACAAGGGAATCCAACATGCAAAGAGAGAGACTAGAGCTACCTAACCAAGTTGACCAAGACCATCCAAAAGAAGTGGACCGTGTCCCTAAAAGTTAAAGAGAAAAGAGTTTCATGTGATGACACATAAATAAATAAAAGATAATTACCAGTAGTCTTTTATGACTAACCTGAATAAAGGCCTCCAAGCTATTATTATTATTAGGAGCTTTAATAATAATGGTGTTATTATTTAATTATGGAATATAATTAGTATACGTTATTTATGCATTATTTAATATTATAAATGGTATATTAATAGTTAAGTGAAAGGTATTTAATATTAGAATAATTATTAGAATAATTATTAAAATAATTGTTGTTATTATAATTATTATTAAGAGCATAAATCAAAATGACTTATAGTCAAACAGTTGGAAAAGTCCTAGTTCAAGAGGACTAGATATTTAATTACATAATATCTTTTAATTATTAATTATTGAATTTAAAGAAACTAATTACTTCAACAGTCCTAATTGAAGCGTTCCCTACTTAAAGATGGCAGATCCCAAGTTTTGGGATCATCTATCATTCTTGGTTATTATCGTTCTCTTATGGTAGTCCAAGAAAGAGTATTCTGCTCCAAGAAGCTGAAGCAGCCTTACTTAGAAATTCTTAGAACTAAACCAGCAGTGGATCTAGGGCCTCTAACTCTCATTGCATGTTGGAACCAAGCTCGGGGGGATCTAGATAGAACCAGAACGGTTCAAGGGTCAAGGTTGGGAGGAACGTGGTAGCCCCAAAGTCATTGTAATAGGTCAGTTGAGCTCAGAGGGCTCTACACTAATTATTGTTTGAATGTGCAGGTTACTTCAGGAAGGGAGCAGGCCACAAAGTAATCAGGTATGAAATGTAAACCTTTAAATTTAAGTTATAATAGAATTTAGATAAGTAATACAAGATGTTACCCCAACATCATTGGCCTTGTCTTTTTCTTTCATCCTAAAATCATTTAATTATAGACTTTCTGATAAGGACAAACATAGAGCATTGGTTGTAAACTAGGATTACGTTAACTTAGAAACTAGGATTCAGTAGAATGTATAGTAGGTTCTTGTGCTAGACATCCTAGCAAACTCATAACCTACACATATGCTCTTAGTATTTAGATACACCTTTCAAGGCAGCATTAGTAAAATTATATATATAAATATCCTCTCCTTTCTGAAATAGTGATTGATTTTTATGTTTTCCATAAATATGTGTATAACTAGGATAAGCAATTTGTTCGCAATAGATTTTTATATTGATCTCTATTAAAGTCCTCTTTCAAATTACAACATTCATTATAACACAAATCTAGTTAAAACATAGAATTTACTCATCATCCATTGACCAAAGCTATTATCGAATTTATAGTACCAAGTAGTAAAATAAAAGACAGTATGCTCCCAGAGCGTTTCTTTGTCAACGTGTCAGTCAACTACTACAACGAAAGCATCACGGTCAACACATCACAAGTTTTAATGCATCTCACAGGCTTCACAATTTGTAAACTTAGTATCTGACATTTCATTCTTACAATCTAAACTTTTGAATAAAATACCAACAAGTTTCATTTCAGAAATCAAGCAGTCCACAACATTCAATTTCATTAACATAACATTTCACAGGTCGTGAGATCGAAGCCCATCCAAACTCTGCTATTTGACTAAACGTTACAAGCATAGTGTTTGTATATTAACCCAAACCCTCTCAAGGGTCAAACCAAATAGCAGCTAGGGTCACGATTCTTATTTAAAACACAGAAGGGTTACACCATATTCATCAAACAAACTTTACATGATATTATAGAGAGAAAATCCACAAACGATGGTATAGTGATCGATTCCCACCACCATCTAATTACACAGAAAACTATACACGATATTACACAGAAAAATTCAACAACGATGGTACAGGGATTGATTCCCACCACCATCTCATTATATATAGAAACATTATTAAAAAACGACGATACAGGGATCGAATCCTATAAACATTCCATTTAAAACCCTTTATCTAACTAACTACTTCAAACCACCATAAGCATAATAGTAAAACACCCAAATCTTAGAGTATGGCAGGCACATAAATTTAACCCCAAGTCACGAATTGTGCTAGCAAAACATTCATCATAGAAACCAACATCTATCGAAAATCTTAAGATATGGACATTACCCATATAAAAGTAAAACATAGAGTTCAATAGAGTACCAAACCCTTACGAATTTTATACAGAAAGACAACCCAGTTCCATACCAAAATACATTATGCAAACATAGGAAAACCCCAATTCATTTGCATACTATTAATAACACTGAGTGTTCAATAAAATATAGACATAGAGTTGGATGGCCAAAATCTCCACTAAAACCTTTAGAGTCAGCAAATGACAAAATATACATCGTTTCATAACAGTCCAGCCAAATGGCGACTTCCAGGAAACTCAAACTTATCATAGTGAACTCAATCGAGTTCATCAAGTCCCCCATAGCAAATGCAATACACTCCACAGAGGCGAAAGGATGAGCTAAGAGATGGAAAATTATGGACTTACCATTGTCCAACATTGCCACTGTTGAGTACCGACCACGCAGAAGAGAAACGCTAGTCAACACCTGTATTTAAACCATGGCATACAAAGTCAGGGCTCTGAATTTTATATCACAAAACATCTAATATACAATAGCAAGAGTGTAGGACTTAAACCCAAGAGGAATTACCTTCAAAGATTTGCATTCGCCATCGCTATTTCCATATGGTATGCTGACCATGAGCCATAGCTCAGGTTAGTACAGAAACCCTCAATACACTCACAGCAGACATGACAAGTGAACCACGAAAGTGTTCTTCGTTGGTGTAGAACCCTAGAGTAAACCCCCATCACAGCTTGCAGCGTAGTCATGTGCATTCGCAGAGATACATTCAATGCTACTACCAACTATCATTAATTTGAAATTGACCCAACACTCTAAAGTATTAAGATCATACGATATTCACAACATTGTAAAATACAATCAAATATTACAATGACCCCAAACTCTTCATAGTGCCATTAACTAATTACAAGGTAAAACAAGTAGTGATGTTTCACAAGTATAACAAACCCCAATGAGGCTAAAAAAAAAGATGTGCCAACCTTCAAATCTATCTCACTTGAGACTTAAAATAGTTGCTAGAAGGGTGGAGTAGGCATTCTTGATAGATGTCTCATAAGTACACCTGCAACCCGAAACAAGTAGATGCATTAGCAATAATGCTAAGTAAGTCCGAAATCTCCATTTCTTACCCCTACCTCTCGGTAGCCCTGTCAGGATACCTTTCCATTTCAAGAGACCAAGTATCTCATCATGAGCATCAATTGCCACCAATAAAGGATCCATTCCACCTGAATTACCAGTGAAACTTTAATACATATGCATTCAAACCTTTACAGCTGTAAGAAGGAGATTCGTATTATTGCATTCAACAAATTGGTACACATGCGACAATTCATACACCTAAACCATTTTAGGAATACTTCCGCAAAGCTGTAAAATCTTATAATCAGCGAACCATCATACTTATGAAGCTAAGACATTTCAAAGAGTAGAAATCAAACATTGGTACAATAAGTACTTGTCAGTGCTGAAGTTAGTATTTATCATATATTTTTCAGTTTATTCTAGTGTTGGAAAATTTTTAAATTTTTGCTATTTTTGGGACATTACATTTCACCTGATTTAGTTAACTGTTGCAATTTGAAAATAGATAAGTTTGATAAATCATGGTTGGTTTAACTAGCTACTGGCATGAAAAGAAAGGTGACTGATTATGTGAAAGAATGTGAATTACTGATGAATCAATTTAGGACTCATGTTAAACTGAATGTGTTACCTTTAGGTTCTTACGATGTTCTGATTGGGATGGACTGGTTAGAAAAGCATAGAGTAGTATTAAATTTCTTTTAAAAGACTTCTACTTGTTTAAATGATGCATGTGAAATTGTAACAGTAAAAGGTATTCCCAGAAAGACATATGTTAGACAAATTTTTGCTTTACAAGTTAAAAGGGATGTTCGAAAAGGGTGTAAGATGTTTGCTGTAAATGTAATTAATGACGAACAATCGACTAATGAAGATAAGTTAAAGTTGGAAGACATACCCATTCTAAAGGAATTTTATGATGTATTCCCGGAAGAAATTCCAGGACTACCTCCAAAAAGGAAACTTCATTCCAGCATTGAGTTAGTACTGGGAGCGGTACAAAACTCAAAGGCTCCTTATAGAATGAATATTCTGGAGCTTAATGAACTTAAATCACAGCTTAACGAACTCATTGATAAAAATTATATAAGACCCAGTGTGTCTCCATGGGGAGCACCTGTAATTTTTGTTAAAAAGAAAGACGGAACTATGCATTTATGCATAGACTACTATCAACTAAATAAAATGACCATAAAGAACAGATATCCTTTGCCCCGCATTGATGATCTGTTTGTTCAACTACGTGGTGCAATGATATTCTCTAAAATATATTTAATATCGGGGTACCACCAAGTCAGAATTAAAGATGAGGACATCTTTAAGACTGCGTTCAAAACTCGCTATGGACACTACGAGTTTGTGGTTATGCCTTTCGGGCTGACCAACGCTACAACAGTCTTCATGTGTTTGATGAATAACATATTACATAAGTACTTGGATAAATCTGTAGTGGTATTTATCGATGACATTCTAATTTATTCTAAGACAAAAGAGGAACATGACGAATATTTAAAGATAATTTTACAAGTGTTAAGGAAACACCAACTTTACACTAAGTTCAGCAAATGTGATTTCTTTAAAAATAAAATACAGTACCTAGGGAACGTGATATCCAAGGATGGAATCGCAGTAAACCCAAACAAGATAAAAACAATTAATGAATGGCCTTCCCCGAAAGACGTAACTGGTGTACGATCTTTTATGGGAATTAAAGGTTACTATCGTAAGTTTATCGAAGGATTTTCTAGAATAGCAAATCCTATAACATCTTTACAAAAGAAAGGTAAGAAATTTGTATGGGATAAAAAATGTGAACAAAGCTTTAAGAAACTAAAAGAGTTATTAACAATGGAACCTATTTTAAAAAGTGTTGATCCCAACAAAGATTTCATAGTGTGCACGGATGCATGCAATGACGGACATGGCGGGGTCTTAACACAAGAAGGCCACGTGATTTCATATAATTCTAGGAAGTTAAAGATTCATGAAAAGAACTATGCAACTTACGACCTAGAGTTGGTTGTTATAATACATGGATTAAAAATGTGGCGACATCATTTGATTGGAAAAAAAATTATTTTAATAACTGATAAGAAAGGATTAAAATATTTGTTGGATCAACCAAATCTAAACGCAAGGAAAGCTGGGTGGCTAGATTTCCTTAGCGAGTACGATTTCGAGATTCAACACATTAAAGGGAAGGAAAATAAGGTTATTGATGCATTAAACAGAAATTCAAGGGTAAATTTTGTTTCAGCAATTAGTACTTACAAAACTGATCTGGAAAATCAGATTAAGGAAAGAATCGGAATGGACGAAAAATATCAGAATTTACTTAGTAAAATTGATGAAGATAATGCTGAAAATTTTATGACAGATTTCAGAATTGATGAAAGAGGGATACTACTGTATAAAAATAGACTTTATGTGCCTAATGTTGCTGAAATTAAGTTGTTGATTTTAAATGAATTGCATAAAAGTCCATGCTCAACACATCCTGGTTACCAAAAGATGATAATTGTGCTGAGAAAAGATTATTTTTGGCCATATATGAAAAGTGAAGTAGCTTAATATATTGCTAGGTGTATAGCGTGTTAGCAAGTAAAGGCTGAACACCGACACCTAACTGGATTGTTGCAGCCACTACCTATTCCATATTGGAAGTGGGACATAATTAGTATTGATTTTATTACTAGTTTACCTAAAAATCAGAAACATAATGATTATGTTATTGTAGTAGTGGATAAGCTTAGTAAAGCAGCCCACTTCATACCTGTTAAGACAACCTACAAGGTTGCTAACATTGCTGAAATTTTTATGAAACACATTTTTCGTTTGCATGAGATTCTGAAAGTTATAATTTCTGACAAAGACTCCAAGTTTACAAGAAATTTCTAGAAGTCTTTATTTAAAGGTTTAGATACTAATTTTAATTTTAGTACATCATTTCATCAACAAACGGATGGGCAGACTGAAAGAGTTAATCAAATTATTGAAGACATATTAAGAATGTTTGCTAGAGATCAGCCAGGTAAATGGGAGAAATATTTGCATCTTGCTGAGTTTGCTTATAATAATCATTACCAAGCTTCAGCAAAACTCAGTCCCTTTGAAATTTTATATGGCATAAAATGTAATACTCCTATTTCTTGGAGTAATCTAGTTGAAAGGGTAATGTTAGGACCTGATTTGTTAAGAGAAATGGAACTAACCATGAAACAAGGTCAAGGAAATTTGAAAATTGCATAAGATAAACAGTAAAGTCAAGCAGATCTCAAAAGAACTCAGAACTAATTTCAGGTTGGTGAGCATATGTTCCTCAAGGTAAAACCTAAAAAGAGCTCCAAAAAATTGGGAAGCTGTGCTAAATTAGCACCAAGGTATTGCGGACCTTTTGAAATCTTGTCCAGGGTAGGACCAGTGGCATATAAGTTGGAATTGCCACTGAATCTTAAAGTACATAATGTATTTACAATCTCTCTTTTGAAAAAGTATGTGCATGATACTACTCATGTGATTAATTGGAATGATGTACAGGTGGAACCATAAAGATATTTTCTGGTGGAACCGGATTGTATCCTCGACGGGAGAGAAATATTGCTTCGTAATCATATCATTGGACAAGTAAAGGTGCAGTGGAAGCAACTTAGTCCGGACGAAGCAACTTGGGAATTGGAAAGTTATATGCGGGTGGCATATCCAATGTTGTTACAGGAGTAACAAGAGGATGATGAATAAAGTAACATCGAGGATGATGTTGAACTTAAGAGGGGGTGTTTGTCACATACCCAAACTCTAAACATTTTATGTTAAGATGAAAACATTATGTTTTATTTTTATTGTAAAGTCTTATGACTATTTACAAAGGGGAGTCATGTATGACTGTAATTAATTACTTTGAATATTTTATTATTAATAAATAAAAGTGGAGACAAACATCCAAAGGAGACCGTTGAATGAGTGTTCATTGACCCACTAGGAGGAATGGACTGTGGTGGAGAGCAAACTGACACTTGGCAGCATCCTCAACTCATTTCTAACTGTTGTAGGGGGAAAATTCCCTATTTTTATGGCCATGTTCCCCAAGAAAGTAGAACTGAGCAGGTGGCTCATTTACTGAATAAAATGACGAAAGACCTAGGCATACTACTTATCTACCCATCGAATTCAACAGGAGGTTGTTCATTGTTACCTTGTGATAATTTCTGAGCACAAGAGAGTTGATGAGGGGAATGTTAGAAGTGATTGAGTGAACTAAGACTGCATTCTAAACTAGTGCAGCCACATTGCTGAGTTCAATATTGCTAAAAGCAGTAAGTACTATTGCTAATTGCTATTGTTAAGTTGTAAAGGAATTTATTCCATTATTCCACACAGCATCTTCGACCTGGTGGTTCAGTGAACAGGCTCTGGGGTCCTAAGGCAAGTAACTTGGCTGTCTTCAGGAGCAGGTTGGGTGGAATGGGCTCCTTTGGCTATTTGTTTCTTCTTCTATAATTACTAGGTTCAGATTGTGTTATCTTATTTACTTCTATCAAGTTAGTAAAATAAATCTGAATGTTTTATGTTATCAGTTTTTCAATTAAATCTTAGAGATTCTGTATTGTTAATGAATATTTTTACTTCTGTAAATTATAACTGTTAGGATAAAATGCATTTTGGATGATATAGTTAAATGATAGAATGATTGAATAATAATGTTTCCCTGCATTTTTCCACACACCGGTTACAGTGCCGTACTCTAGTACAGGGAAGGGTATTTAGAATAGATCACATTATTTCAGTACTGTAAGGACCATTACTCAGCTAAAAGTGCAATGGAGGCACTTTGGACCAGATGAGGCTACTTGGGAGAATGAGGCCACCATGAAAGAGGCATACCCAGCCTTGTTTCATGACCTCATTCCTAGTCCCTAGAAACACCGGGACAATGTTGTTCTAAGCAGGGAGGGATGTAATATCCCAAATTTTGGACTGACTATTTTATGATGTTATATTGGGCCATGGCCCCAGCACATATGATTTATTCTGATTATTGGCCATGAGCCCTAGTGTATATGATTTATTCTTTTGTAGACTGACATATTGGGCATGGAACCTGACTGAATTTCATTATTTGATTATATACTGGGCAAAGAAGCCCAAATGTTTTGATTTTTGTTTTTACCATATGATGTGGGTACGAAAACCTAATATACTAATATGACCCTTTCTTAGATACTGTGCAATGATGTGAATGACATAATTGACTTATATGGTGTGTTGAGCGTGCACTCAGAAACACATAGATTACCTACATACTGGGAAAAAGCCCCAATGTACCTAGAGGAAATATGATGTACATTGAGTGTTGGGAATAAGCCCTGGAGCACTCCATGATTGATAAACGAATACCGATTCCGAGGCAACTTAAATATCCTAGATGTGCCTCACAACCACATTCTAGCACTAATGTTGAGTAGGTACTCTGGAATTGCACTAGAGTAATGCCCATGTGAGAGTGTTGAGTTAAATGGCTCTGAAGAGCACTTGGGGTTACAGAGTTTCAAAGTGTTGAGTCGGAAAGACTCTGAAGAGCACTTCTACCATACTTATTTAATTTGACTAAATGATTCATCTTTTTATCCATCATCACCTACTGCGGGAGCTACCATGTTAAACGAGGGAATACGACATGCAAAGAGAGAGACTAGAGGTACCTAACCAAGCTAACCAAGATCGTCTGAAGAAGTGGACCGTGTCCCTAAAAGTTAAAGAGAAAAGAGTGTCATGTGATGACACATAACTAAATAAAAGATAACTACCAGTAGTCTTTTATGACTAAACTGAATAAAGGACTCCGAGCTATTATTATTATTAGGAGATTTAATAATAATGGTGTTATTATTTAACTATGGAATATAATTAGTATACGTGATTTATGCATTATTTAATATTATAAATGGTATATTAATAGTTAAGTGAAAGGTATTTAATATTAGAATAATTATTAATATAATTGTTGTTATTATAATTATTATTAAGAACATAAATCAAAATGACTTATAGTCAAGTAGTTGGAAAAGTCCTAGTTCAAGAGGACTAGATATTTAATTAAATAATATCTTTTAATTATTAATTATTGAATTTAAAGAAACTAATTACTTCAATAGTCCTAATTGAAGACTTCCCTACTTAAAGAGGGCATATCCCAAGTTTTGGGATCATCTATCATTCTTGGTTATTATCATTCTCTTATGGTAGTCCAAGAGAGAGTATTCTGCTCCAAGAAGCTAAAGCAGCCTTACTTAGAAATTCTCATAACTGAACTAGTAGTGGATCTAGGGCCTCTACCTCTCATTGCATGTTGGAACCAAGCTCGGGGGGATCTAGATAGAACTAGAATGGTTCAAGGGTAAAGGTTGGGAGGAACGTGGTAGCCCCAAAGTCATTGTAACAGGTCAGCTGAGCTCAGAGGGCTCTACACTAATTATTGTTTGAGTGTGTAGGTTACTTCAGAAAGGGAGCAGGCCACAAAGTAATCAGGTATGCAATGTAAACCTTTCAGTTTAACTTAAAATAGAGTTTAGATAAGTAATACAAGATGCTACCCAAGCATCATTGGCCTTGTCTTTTTCTTTCATCCTAAAATCGTTTAATTATAGACATTCTGATAAGGACAAACAAAGAGCATTGGTTGTAAACTAGGATTACATTAACTTAGAAACTAGGATTCAGTAGAATGTCTAGCATGTTCCTGTTCTAGACATCCTAGCAAACTCATAACCTACACATCTGCTCTTAGTATTTAGATACACCTTTCGAAGCAACATTAGTAAAATTATATATATAAATATCCTCTCTCTAAAACAATGATTGATTTTTATGTTTTCCATAAATCTGTGTATAACTAGGATAAGCAATCTGTTTGCATTACCTTTTTATATTGATCTCTACTAAAGTCCTCTTTCAAATTACAACATTCATTTTAACACAAATCTAGTTAAAACATAGAATTTACTCATCATCCATTGACCAAAGCTATTATCAAATTTATAGTACCAAGCAGTAAAACAAAATACAGTATGCTCCCAAAGTGTTTCTTTATCAACACATCAGTCAACTACTACAACGAAAGCATCATAGTCAACACATCACAATTTTTAACGCATCTCACAAGATTCATGATTTATAAACTCAGTATCTGACATTTCATTCTCACAACCTAAACTTTTGAATAAAATCCCAACAAGTTTCATTTCAGAAATTAAACAGTCCACAACATTCAATTTCATTAGCATAACGTTTCACGGGTCGTGAGATCGAACCCCATCCAAACTATGCTATTTCACTAAACGCCACAAGCATAGTGTTTGTATAGTAACCCATACCCTCTCAAGGGTCAAACCAAATAGCAGCTAGGGTCACGATTCTTATTTAAAACACAGAAGGGTTACACCATATTCATCAAACAAACTATACACGATATTATACAGAGAAAATCCACAAACGATGGTACAGGGATCGATTCCCACCACCATCTCATCACACAGAAAACTATAGATGATATTACACAGAGAAATTGACCAACGATGGTACAGGGATCAATTCCCACCACCATCTCATTATACAGAGAAACATTATTAAAAAATGACGATACAGGGATCGATTCCCATAAACATTCCATTTAAGACCCTTTATCTAACAACCTACTTCAAATCACCAGAAGCATAACAGTAAAACACCCAAATCTTAGAGTATGGCAGGCACATAAATTTAACCCCAAGTCACGAATTATGCCAGCAAAACATTCATCATAGAAACCAACATCTATTGAAAATCTTAAGATACGGACATTACCCATATAAAAGTAAAATGCAGAGTTCAATAGAGTACCAAACCCTTACGAATTTTATACAGAAAGACAACCCAGTTCCATACCAAAATACATTACGCAAACATAGGTAAACCCAAATTCATTTGGGTACTATTGATAACACTGAGTGTTCAATAAAATACATACATAGAGCCGGATGGCCAAAATATCCACTAAAACCTTTAGAGTCCGCAAATGACAAAATATACATCGTTTCATAACAGTCCAGCCAAATGCCGACTTCTAGGAAACTCAAACTTATCATAGTGAACTCAATCGAGTTCATCAAGTCCCCCATAGCAAATGCAAGACACTCCACAGAGGCGAAAGGAGGAGCTAAGAGATGGCAAATTCATGACTTACCATTGTCCAACGTCGCCACTGTTGAGTACCGACCACGCAGAAGAGAAATGCCAGTCAACACCTATATTTCAACCATGGCATACAAAGTCAGGGCTCTAAATTTTATATCATAAAACATCTAATATACAATAGCAAGAGTGTAGGACTTAAACCCGAGATGAATTACCTGTAAAGATTTGCTGTCGCCATCACTATTTCCATATGGTATACTGTCTATGAGCCACATCTCAGGTCATTAGTGAAACCCTCAATACACTCACAACAGACATGAGAATTGAACCACGAAAGTGTTATTCGTTGGTGTAGAACCCTAGAGTAAACCCCCATCACAGCTGGCAGCATGGTCATGTGCGTTCGCAGAGATAGATTCAATGCTACTACTAACGACCATTAATTCGAAATTGACCCAACACTCTAAAGTATTAAGATCATACGATATTCACAACATTGTAAAATACAATCAAATATTACAATGACCCCAAACTCTTCATAGTGCCATTAACTAATTACAAGGTAAAATAAGTAGTGATGTTTCACAAGTATCACAAACCCCAATGAGGCTAAAACAAAAGAACTGCCAACCTTCAAAGCTATCTCACTTAAGACTTAAAATAGTTGCTAGGAGGGTGGAGTAGGCATTCTCGATAGATGTCTCATATGTACACCTACAACCCGAAACAAGTAGATGCCTTAGAAATAATGCTAAGTAAGTCCAAAATCTCCATTTCTTACCCCTACCTCTCGGCAGCCCTGTTAGGGTACCTTGCCATTTCAAGAGACCAAGTATCTCATCATGAGCATCAATTTCCACCAATAAAGGATCCATTCCACCTGAATTACCAGTGAAACTTTAATACATATGCATTCAAACCTTTCAACCATAAGAAGGAGATTCGTATTATTGCATTCAACAAAATCGTACTCATGCGACAGTTCATACACCTAAACCATTTTAGGAATACTTCTGCAAAGCTGTAAAATCTTATAATCAGCAAACCATGATACTTATGAAGCTAAGACATTTCAAAGAGTAGAAATCAAAGATCGGTACAATAAGTACTTGTCAGTGCTGAAGTTAGTATTTATCATATCTTTTCCAGTTTATTCTAGTGTCGAATTTTTTTTTAATTTTTGCTATTTTTGGGACATTGCATTTCACCTGATTTAGTTAAATGTTGCAATCTGAAAATAGATAAGTTTGATAAATCATGGTTGGTTCAATTAGCTACTAGCATGAAAAGAAAGGTGATTGATTATGTGAAAGAATGTGAATTACTGATGAATCAATTTAGGACTCATGTTAAACTGAATGTGTTACCTTTAGGTTCTTACTATGTTCTGATTGGGGTGGACTGGTTAGAAAAGCATAGAGTAGTATTAAATTTATTTTAAAAGACTTTTACTTGTTTAAATGATGCATGTGAAACTGTAATAGTAAAAGGTATTCCTAGAAAGACATATGTTAGACAAATTTTTGCTCTACAAGTTAAAAGGGATGTTCGAAAAGGGTGTAAGATGTTTGTTGTAAATGTAATTAATGACGAACAATCGACTAACGAAGCTAAGTTAAAGTTGGAAGACATACCCATTCTAAAGGAATTTTATGATGTATTCCCGGAAGAATTTCCAAAACTACCTCCGAAAAGCGAACTTGATTTCAGCATTGAGTTAGTACCGAGAGCGGTACAAAACTCAAAGGCTCCTTACAAAATGAATATTCTTGAGCTTAATTAAGTTAAATAATAGCTTAAGGAACTCATTGATAAAAATTATATAAGACCCAGTGTGTCTCCGTGGGGAGCACCTGTAATTTTTGTTAAAAAAAAAGACGGAACTATGCGTTTATGCATAGACTACCATCAACTAAATAAAATGACCATAAAGAACAAATATCCTTTGCCCCGCATTAACGATCTGTTTGATCAACTACGCGGTGCAACGATATTCTCTAAAATAGATTTAACGTCGGGGTACCACCAAGTCAGAATTAAAGATGAGGACATCTTTAAGACTGCGTTTAGAACTCGCTATGGACACTACGAGTTTGAGGTTATGCCTTTTGGAATGACCAACACTCCAATAGTCTTCATGTGTTTGATGAATAACATATTACATAAGTACTTGGATAAATTTGTAGTGGTATTTATTAATGACATTCTAATTTATTCTAAGACGAAAGAGGAACATGATGAACATTTAAAGATAATTTTACAAGTGTCAAGGGAACACCAACTTTACGCTAAGTTCAACAAATGTGATTTCTTTCAAAATAAAATATAGTACCTAGGGCATGTAATATCCAAGGATGGAATCACAGTAGACTCAGACAAGATAAAAGCAATTAATGAATGTCCTGCCCCGAAAGACGTAACTGGTGTACGATCTTTTATGGGAATTAAAGGTTACTATCGTAAGTTTATCGAAGGATTTTCTAGAATAGAAAATCCTATAACATCTTTACAAAAGAAAGGTAAGATATTTGTATGGGATAAAAAATGTGAAGAAAGATTTAAGAAACTAAAAGAGTTATTAACAACGACACCTATTTTAAAAATTGTTGATCCCAACAAAGATTTCATAGTGTGCACGGATGCATGCAATGACGGACTTGGTGGGGTCTTAACAGAAGAAGGTCACATGATTGCATAGGAGTCTAGGAAGTTAAAGATTCATGAAAAGAACTATGCAACTTATGACCTAGAGTTGGCTATTGTAATACATGCATTAAAAATGTGGCGACATCATTTGATTGGAAGAAAATTTATTTTAATGACTGATAATAAAGGATTAAAATATTTGTTGCATCAATCAAATCTGAATACAAGGAAAGCTAGGTGGCTAGCTTTCCTTAGCGAGTATGATTTCAAGATTCAGCACATTAAAGGGAAGGAAAATTAGGTTGCTGATGCATTAAGCAGAAATGCAAGGGTAAATTTTGTTTCAGCAATCAGTACTTACAAAACTGATTTGGAAAATCAGATTAAGGAAAGAATCATAATGGGTGAAAAATATCAGAATTTACTTAATAAAATTGCTGAAGATAATGCTGAAAATTTTATAACAGATTTCAGAATTGATGAAAGAGGGTTACTAGTATATAAAAACAGACTTTATGTGCCTAATGTTGCTGAGATTAAGTTGTTGATTTTAAATGAATTTCATTAAAGTCCATACTCAACACATCCTGGTTACCAAAAGATGATAATTGTGCTAAGAAAAGATTATTTTTGGCCATATATGAAAAGTGAAGTAGCTGAATATAATGCTAGGTGTATAGAGTGTCAGCAAGTAAAGGCTGAACATCGACACCTAGCTGGATTGTTGCAGCCACTACCTATTCCAGATTGGAAGTGGGACATAATTAGTATTGACTTTATTACTAGTTTACCTAAAAATCAGAAACATAATGATTATGTTATTGTAGTAGTGGATAAGCTTAGTAAAGAAGCCCACTTCATACATGTTAAGACAACCTACAAGGTTGCTAACATTGCTGAAGTTTTTATGAAACAAATTTTTCGTTTGCATGAGATTCCGAAAGTTATAATTTCTGATAGAGACTCCAAGTTTACAGGAAATTTCTAGAAGTCTTTATTTAAAGGTTTGGATACTACTTTGAATTTTAGTACATCATTTTATCCACAAACGGATGGGCAGACTAAAAGAGTTAATCAAATTCTTGAATACATGTTAAGAATGTTTGTTAGAGATCAGCTAGGTAAATAGGAGAAATATTTTCATCTTGCCGAGTTTGCTTATAATAATCATTACCAAGCTTCAGCAAAACTCAGTCCCTTTGAAATTTTATATGGCATAAAATGTAATACTTCTATTTCTTGGAGTAGTCCAGTTGATAGGTTAATGCTAGGACCTGATTTGTTAAGAGAAATGGAACTAACCGTGAAACAAGTTCAAGGCAATTTGAAAATGGCACAAGATAAACAGTAAAGTCAAGTAGATCTCAAAAGAACTCAGAAAGAGTTTCAGGTTGGTGAGCATGTGTTTCTCAAGGTAAAACCTAAAAAGAGCTTTCTAAAATTAGGAAGCTGTGCTAAATTAGCACCAAGGTATTGTGGACCTTTTGAAATCTTGTCCAGGGTAGGACGAGTGGCATATCAGTTGGCATTGCCACTGAATCTTAAAGTACATAATGTATTTCATATCTCTCTTTTGAAAAAGTATGTGCATGATACTACTCATGTGATTAATTGGAATGATGTACAGGTGGAACCAGAAGGAGATTTTATGGTGGAACCAGATTGTATCCTCAATGGGAGAGAAATCTTGCTTCTTAATCGTACCATTGGACAAGTAAAGATGTAGTGGAAGCAACTTAGTCCAGACGAATAAAATTGGGAATTGGAAATTTATATGTTGGTGGCATATCCAATGTTGTTATAGGAGTAACAAGAGGATGATGAATAAAGTAACATCGAAGACGATGTTGAACTTAAGAGGGGGTGTTTGTCACATACCCAAACTCTAAACATTTTATGTTATGATGAAAACATTATGTTTTATTTTTATTGTAAAGTCTTATGACTATTTACAAAGTGGGGTCAAGTATGACTGTAATTAATTACTTTGAATATTTTATTATTAATAAATAAAAGTGGAGACAAACATCCAAAGGAGACTGTTGAATGAGTGTTCACTGACCCACTAGGAGGAATGGACTATGGTGGAGAGCAAACTGACACTTGGCAGCATCCTCAACTCATTTCTAACTGTTGTAGGGGGGAAATTGCCTATTTTTATGGCCATGTTCCCCAAGAAAGTAGAACTAAGCAGGTGGCTCATTTACTGAATAAACTGACGAAAGACCTAGGCATACTACTTATCTACCCATCGAATTCAACATGAGACTGTTCATTGTTACCTTGTGATCATTTCTGAGCACAAGAGATTTGATGAGGGGAAAGTTAGAAGTGATTGAGTGAACTAAGACTACATTTTGAACTAGTGCAGCCACATTGCTGAGTTCAATATTGCTAAAAGCAGGAAGTACTATTGCTAAGTGCTATTGCTAAGTTGCAAAGGAATTTATTTGTGACGTCCCTCCCCAATAATGAAAAGACATTATGTTTGATTTTTATATATATATATATATATATATATATATATATATATATATATATATATATATATATTATTTTATCATTTTTGAGATTATTCAATAAGGAGGCCAGATGAGAAATCGACTGATTTAAGTCCTAGGAGGACTGTTGTAAGAAAACAATTTTTATTATTTTAATATAAGGATGAGCAGGAACAACCAAGTTAAATGAGGAGATCATGCATGGAGGAGTGGGGGACAAGTTAGAGTTATCCTCTGGGAAACCAGAACAGGTGTCAGAAGTGTATTTAAGACATTAGACACACCCTGAAAATCAAGGATTTAATTAGCTGCGAAAATTCCATGAGGAATTGGCTGCTAATGGAAAGACCTATGCAAACTATAAAGGGATGGCATATGTGAGGAGGCAGGACGCTGCTGAGTATGCCGGAGAGAATTACACTTGCTGTGTGAGCACTCTATGTTAGGCAAGGGATTCAGGAAACGCGACTGAGTTTGAGGCTAACTGTCCACACTTTTCATGCATGTATCTGGCTCGGGGGTGATTACAGACAGAATTGGAGTTTGTATCTAATCTATGGTTGGGAGGAACGTGGCTGTTCCTGTTACATTCGGTTTACAAGTTTCAAGTTTTTCTTTAAAGTTCAGACTCTTCAGTATTTCCTATTATTTTATTTCTGCCAATAGGTTATAGTAGTTTTGATCAATTAGCTTGTTGTTTATAAATTCTTTTCTTGAATAAGCTAAAAGGAGATTTTATTCCAGTACGAATCCTCTGAATATGAGATTTTATTTTAATTACGAATTCTCTGAGCGATTATAAAAAAATTGAGATTTCTATGGAACTATTTTTGTAAAGATCTATAGTTGAGGAATAATGATGATTTTGTTTAGTTTTATTTTGTCTATATCGATTTGCAACTCGAGAAGTTAAACTCTGGGCATTCAGTGAAAATTATCTAAACTGTATTCGTTATTGTTACTCTACTGAATCTCATTTTTCATTGAATGAGAACCTGGAAATGATCTTATTGGAAATCTAGTCGTTATATTATTGTTAATGTCAGTGTATGGTGTGGATCGGGATTCTATGATTCCTACTCGGCACTCATCAAAAGGGAAAGATACACCGACTGTGTATATTAGATACATTGATAACCAGCAGATTTAGATTTTTAAGGGCGAAACCCTTCACGAAAGTAATAAGAGCATGTTACAGGCAGCTATTTGTCAGCTTAACGCTTGATCATACATAGACAATAATTAAAAACGCGATTTCATTTACCATGCAGACCCTAAAGACTAGAGCCAAGATCTATTGTTAGTCTCATCAAGTCTTAAATCTTATATATGAAATATAGATACAGAGCATTTTAGTGGTGAGTTTAATCCGTATATGCAATTAGGGTTTCTTTCAAACCAAAAGGGTAACTTGAGATCACCGTCGGCTTTGTGTGAGTAACCTAAAAACTTCAACCTCTTGCAAACAGAACATTGAATTTTATTGTCAGTTTAATGTTTGATCCATACATAGACAAGTTAAAACAAAAAAAAACGCGACTTCAGTCACCATACAGATCCTAAAGAATAGAGCCAAAGATCTACTGTTATTCTTAAATCTTATATATGAAATATAGATATAGAGGATTTTAGTGTGAGTTTAATCAGTATATGTAATTAGGGTTTCATCCAAGCTAAAAAGGGTAACCTGAGATCACCGTCAGCTTTTGTGGATAACCTAACGACTTCAACCATCTACAAACAGAACATTAAACTTTATTTCTCAGACATTGATTCATCGTATTCCGATTTTTCTTCCATCCTAGTTACATTTCGAATGTATGATTAGTAGTAAACTCACTTAATAAAGGAAGATTCCTCTCAAGTAGACGCATAGCTTATAGCAAAATGATTTCTGTGATTTATATAATTCTACCTTACCATCTAGTAGTCGAGAGAACAAAATGAAGAAGTTCAAAATATACTTATCATGGAACCCTCAGTATTTGAGCTCTACGTGAGTCCCAGCTCGGGTTCCAGCAAAAGAATACGATTACAAACATTAAATATTACAGGCAGAAGGCATTACATTAAACCTGGCATTGAAGACCAAAACCTAGACCAGTTCTTCCACATTGAAAAATGGCGAGTTCCAGTCATAGGGTTCAAGCGAGAACCTTTCAAACAATAAAAGTTTAATGCAGAAACTATTACATTAAACCCTGGCATGGAAACTCAACATCCTAAACGAACTGATAAGTTCTTCAAAATTTATATACTGCTAAAACCAGATTCTATTAACCTCGACAAGGGTTTGACGCGAAGAAAATTCTTCCATGCAATGCTGGAGTTGGTATGGAGTGATGCCTGCTTACCAAAAGGAGTAGCCCCAAATCGCCAGCACCTGAATGACTCGATAAAACCTGCCACTGACACAACAGAGACTTTAGTAACTGGAAAGAGAACATCTATGTATGGAATTTTGAAATTAAATCTGTGTCTTTTACCTTTGAGACCAAGTCACTGGTCACGGCTCCTTCTTATCATCCACGAGAGTTACCATCCAACTCTGCAACGAGGGTTTCAACCTTTCAAAGAACCATAAAGCAAGGTCTGGTGTATTATCTACCCTTCAAACTTTTACCTTTTACCAGTGCAGTTGCACAAGCTCATAACAATGGTGCTTCGTTTCATACTGGAGAGGCATTTTTGACCATGTCGAATGGAGACCTGAGAATTTTAATCTTGAACAAATGTGTCTAACTTGATCAAAACAGGAACCGAGGCTAATTAAGGAAGGGTATTGTCACCTCATTTAAAACAATTTAATAAGAGTCACATGGCTCGGTACCATGTTGAGTCTGCTGGCAGCCATCGAAGACCCCATCTGGTACTGTGACCCATCATTTCAATGGACGATTTAAATGTTTCAGGTACCACTGTAGGAAGTGTCAAATCCTAGCGTAATGCTTTAGACTGTAGGATAGTTGAAATATTTTAACCTTAGTTCTGAGCTAGAGTATGGAAAGGCAACTTTACAATAGGTAACGTTAGCCTAGATATCACCTTGTGAATAATCGTGGTATAATATCACAGCATTGGAATTACCTTCGAAGGGTAAACCTTCCTAGAGCTTAAATAAAGTCTTTCATTGCCAGGACATACTAACCCCTTCGCAGCCATTAATTCATATAATAAGATGGTCTATACATGTCATGTATTCCAATGGAAAGTATGCCGAACATTCATAACTAAGGAATGAATTTAAACGTTTTATGAAATTAAATGCACTCAACATTCCATTGTCACAACTTGTCAAAGGTACCTTGCGTTCTACAACAAATTCATGGAGTAATTGTGACATCTCCATGAATTTGTTAGTGTTATTTTGAAAAAAATAAGTTTTTGCTCCTCTAGCCTTTAAGATAAAACTCACTTTAATCACATAAAAGACCTCAATTTATATAATACACTTTCTTGATACTGGTTATCATCAAAGAATGAAACATACTGACATAACATACCCATGTGTCGTATCTTAAGGGAAACTGTAATAGCCTCCTAGTTAACTGTTAGTATTTTGGTGAAATTATAAGCAAAATAATTTCTTTCTTCCATTAAAAATAAAGACCCAAAATCCACCATAAATAAATCTGAAACACAGTATGTTATGAAATTCTCGATTCATAATGTGAACTCTAGCTAAATCATATTTAGACTTTCTACCAATCTTCATTCTCATTTGTTATGCAATTAACCTTAGCCTGAACATAATATCCATGAAACCCTTAACTACATACTTGTATTTTACTTATCCATGAAACCCTTAACTACATACTTGTATTTTACTTTGGTAGATAACAAAATTTGCTTTCTAAGAGCTACACTTGTACATTGGCATAAACAATCATCCTTGTAGTTATGAAGAAGCATTAAGAAATACATAAGAAAATATACATGCACCACATAAGAATAGGAGGCAGATATAGGTGGTTCACCCAACTCTTTGGGCTACGTCCACAAGGAGGTCATCTTTTTATTCATCAAATATAAGTCTTTTACAATCACAACCCAATGGTTGTATTAGTCACTTTCCATTTTTCCAAGGTCTCTTTTATAGTGAGAACCTCCTAAATAAGCAAAAGTTGCCTATAATAATTCTTCTCAACCTAATATGGACTTATGTCTTTACTTAATAAATGGACGAGGTAAACATAACCCTTTTACTTTATGCACTAGATGGGCTAAGTATTAACATACATGCCTATAGTAATTTCTCTCAACATAATATAGCATACTCTTTATTAATTAAGCAAAAGTGTAACATCCTTTCAATAAGCAAAAACGTTGCTACTCCACATATCTCATAATTATATAATGATCTCATAAAAAAGGTTTTTCTCGAAACTAAACCGATGTAACATATCCATGAGAGAATGCTTAATCGCCGAAGACTATACATAGACGGTGATCAGGGTTGGAGACGAATACCCAAATGAAAGGTATGGCTTATATGGTAGTCCAGTCATCTGGGATCAAATACTGCTGGCAGAAATATCATGGATAGTGATCTGAGTTTGAGCCAAATACCAAAATGAAAGGTATGGCATAATTTGACATATAAGTCTATGATCGAATTATGTGGCGATTACAAACACTATAGAGTATCCATAACCTTAAAATACACGTTTTGATGTATGGATACTATAAGCCAATCGAAATAGGTAACTTATCCATTAATCGATCTCTACCGAGGTTGTATTACATGCCTCCTACGGGTCTTTCCCTTGATCTATAATAAACAAGGCATATTCATATATACCTTTATATAAATGTTTAGCAATAACTAGATATGAAATTAGAGCTGGGGTAATGTCCACCATGAATTTGATCTACGCAGTTACTATGTTTAGATCATAGGGTTTTCCCCTTCTTGAATAAGATTAAATAAATCTTGCATTACGGATCTCTACGATCATAACTATTACTACAGCTGGGCATCTCCAGGATTAATCTCCCTTAAAGCCACCTACTCTACAACAAGAAGTAATATGCATTCGTGTGCAGGTGCAGTAAGTGTAAAACAATCACTAAAAATAAGTTAGGATACTGACATCTGAGCAAGAGAGTTTATAGCATCTCGATGCTAAACTAAAATAAACATCTCTGCACTACAACATTTTGGCGTTAGAGAGTAATGATAGGGTCTCTACAAATTGCAACTGTAGTCGATCTGGATTGAGAAGAGAACGGCCGATGGCAGAGTCTTAAGGATGCAGATTGCTAATTTCAAAAAGGAACAGTCTAATCTTCTACCGGGGACTGACCCATCTCTGAGTGAGAACGGTTTTCCTTGATGAGCATATACAAATATCTCTGTGATGAGAT
Source organism: Larix kaempferi (assembly GCA_027924585.1). NCBI lineage: Eukaryota > Viridiplantae > Streptophyta > Pinopsida > Pinales > Pinaceae > Larix > Larix kaempferi. The sequence continues at coordinate 21,742,575 of BSBM01001346.1, forward strand.
AAGTGAATCTTTCTTCTGTTCTGCACATTAATACCCTTAGTGTTGGCCTCTGTCCATTTTCTATTTTCTATTTTTCCTTTAAACATTAACAGTAATGTAGTGTCTTCTATGATTGATTGTATCGAGATTAATCTCCCTTGAAGCCGCCTACTCTACCACAAGAAGTAATATGCATTCATGTGCAGGTGGAGGTCGATCTCTCTATTATGGAGACCATCCCATCCTTGCAGAAATAAAATAATAAAGAAAATAGTAATGTTACTTCTGATAGAGAGACGCCCGTAGCCTATACAGAGGGAAGGAACACCAATTGACTCAGGTGCGACAGAGTGTAGCTGGCAGAGGTTAAACAATTCTATGAAAAACTGATAGATGGATTTTAATACGGAGGGGTCGGGCTCTCCTTGAGCCGTCTTCTCCCCAACTACATCCCGTCAAACTAATGCAATCAACAACGCATCCCTCACCAAGAAGGGTACCAAAACATGTAACATTCGACCCATATCTGGAATCGCTATGGGCATAAATAGAATATACACTCAGATAAAACGGAGACAGAGTATGGCTTGCACTTACCTTTCAAAACGGGTACCTAGATCGATCCAACGCTAGATGCAAATAACGTCTCCACTGGAATCGCTATTGGCATAAATAAAATATACATTCAGATAAAACGGAGACAGAGTATGGCTTGCACTTACCTTTCAAAACGGGTACCTAGATCGATCCAATGCTAGATGCAAATAACGTCTCCATTGAATAGTATATACAACGATCCAGGGTACACGGTTTCGACTCTATCCTCAAAGAAACCGCTAGCCACTCAAGGATTCCGTCCTTACTATCTTCCTGGCGACTGCTATCCAGTAATGAAGTCAGTAGAGATCTGTTTGCAGAAAGTGCCTCCGCCAATTCCATGCATAGACTTCTATAACCCTGTCAAGCAATGTGCAGGGCCTATCTTCCCCGATCCACCCCATATTTCCTTCCAAAGTAAAACCCCATCCTTCCTTTTCCTCCCAGAACAAAAATACCCCGGAGCACGATGCGACTCCAGAAAATATTCAGATGCGGGATCCGCTTGATTTCCCCGAAGGAGCGCCCTGTCGCCTTCCCCGCGATCCTCCTTAATACTCCTTTGGGGTTCCTCCCTTAACTCACATCGTTCATCCCAAAGCTCCCAAGTGGTAGTTTGTTTTACCATTATAAACGACGTGTCACTTCCCCGTAAACAAATCTTATAAGGCTCTTGAATGCTACAATAGATTCCAGCAACAAGATGACACGGGTGATGGTAGGGATTAATTGCATCCCACCAATCGAGTGATGATGTATCCTCTGTCATCATCGGCGAACTACTTCTAAAAGTGATTGTCATCATAATATACTCTAACTATAATGTTAGAGATTAAGGGTTTAATTTATAGCATTTGTTTAAAATAGGTATAACCTACTTTTTATAAATAATTAACGAAAACTTTAATCGTTGGTAAATAAATGCACACTTTCCATGAAAGTATTAGTATATATAATTATGTCCCTCTCCACCAAGTAACATGTCCCCTTACATTTTAATATGTATATAAAGATAAACATTATTACATATTTCAAAACTAAGGTTAATAACTTTATCTCTAGGGATTATTGTCTCTTTGACATACAGAGATCTCGTGGGACAATAGTCATATGTACCTGATGGATAAAGTTATGTATATTTGACTCTACATATATATATACATGTAGATATGACCCCCTTAAAGCTAAATCTATTTCTTGGACATCCTTTATAGGTGTTTTGTGTTAAAACTAGCTCATCTTATTTTCTAAATAAGGTGATTATAAAAATCTCTAAGAAGATTTCGCTTATAAATAAAGTCTCCGAAAGAACTCCTTGGCACTTGATGCCAAGATTTAAAGATGAGCTCCTGACTAGTAACCAAGCGCACAATAATGTATTCATTTTTACCAAAAGGAAACAAAGGAGGGATATCACATCCTCATCCCCTTTAAGATAACACCGTCCTCGGTGTTCGCTCTTCTCTTGGAGCAATTATTTGTACCACAGAACTGGAATTCAAAAGAACAATGTTTAGTAACAACTTGTCATCAACTTCATAATCAAACTCAGAAACATAAATCATGAGTTCTTTATTTCACATATCACTTGCAATATTTGGAATAGATCTAGCGCTCCATGATTGTATACTGTTGTCAAAATCAACAAACAACATTCACTTGATCTAGGAAATTCTTTCCTAACACCTTAGTGCTTACACAACAATCCTTTCGCTCATGCCTTGCCTAACACCTTAGTGCTCACGCAGCAAACATTTCTCTCATGTTTTGCCTAACACCTTAGTGCTCACGCAGCAAACCTTTCTTTCATGTTTTGCCTAACACCTTAGTGCTCACGCAGCAAACCTTTCATTCATGTTTTGCCTAACACCTTAGTGCTCATGCAGCAAACATTTCTTTCATGTCTTGCCTAACACCTTAGTGCTCACACAGCAAACATTTCTTTCATGCATACTAAGCAGCGTCCTGCCTCCCACATATACATTTTCTTATAGCTTGCCTAGGTCTTACAGCCAGTCGATTCTCCGAGAATCCTAGTGGCTGTTCAATCCTGATTTTTAGGGAGTATTTCAATGCCATTACAACATTCTTTACACAATTCCCCTCAAGCCTTCTCGCTTGAGTCCCGGAATTTTATTTTCCCCAAGCCGCCTTGCTTGAGTCTAGAAAATCTCTTTCAATTTAATCAATTTATTTTGCCATATTATATTTTGTAACCATATGATCCATTTGGGTCAATTTCCTTATTCGATAATAATTAGCAAAATTTTTAAAGTTTGAGCAACAATTTGTGATGTGGGTCTTAAATCCCCACCCCTTTATTATACCATGCATAATATTTATGCTCTTTTCTTTTCACAAGCTCCACAGAAATTTGACCATCTACCAAATTTTCACTTGTTAGTATCACAACAATCGAATATTGTAAGAAGAACCCTTAAAATAGAAAAATCGTCTTTCTTACTACAATATCCATACGTGATCATCTAAGATAACATTTCCTAATACACATAACTAGCTTATAGGATTACATAATGCTTTGAATATAATATAACATTCTTCCTATGATGATCCATGTTCAATATAAAATTAGACTTTGCCATTTCCAACACAATTCTTATTTTAGTTGTACAACCTTTCTTTGTATACACTCACATTATAAGGAATTAACCAATTGTCAACAACATAGTTGCGTACCTTATAAGGATAGACATATACCTTTGTAAGGGAAACCACATATCTCCTCGTTATAAGATCCTCATATGCCGAGGTACTAGTTTACTTGCATCCGCACATATTAGTATTACACTAATATGGATCTATATATCCCACACTTACCTATTGACGGTTCTAAGGAAGTGATGTGTAGGAGATAGACCTGTATCACCATTTCCTGTTGGTTCTAGATTTCCAATACTCTTATGACAAAACTTTACTTGCATCACCATGACCATTACGTGAAGTAACCATAACAAAATAATCATTTTGACCAAAACATTTAATTCTTCATGGATACCAAGTCAGCTTAAAAATTGGACATATAAAGCATAACTTTTATAACCATTACTCATCCTTTCCCAACATTTATCCTAAGGATTAAAAAATGGACTCATGCATCTCCATCATATGCATACTACTTAATTAATTCAAAATGCACATAGCTGTATATGTTTCTCTTCTTGTATAAATGACAACCTACACCTTCCTAGTTGATACTTTAAGAACAAAATCTTAATATCAACATAATGATGCTTTCTTCATTACCAAACATGTTAAATACCTCAGTTACGATTTCTTACATTGTCACCATATTAATGGTTATACATCTTAAGGCTATAACCTGTTTCACATCTGAATATCTTTTCTCTTGTTTTCACATATTTTCTTTATGTTGAATGTATCAAACATGCATGCAATAATAAAAACATCCTCCTTAAATGCAAGAGTAAGAAGATCATTACTCGGTAATATCTTTGCAATTTTATAATTTAGCTAATTACTCACGCGGTCTTTCGATCACATTCATATCATGTTCTTCGTCAACATATCTACATATATATATATCTAGTCACCAACTAAGAAGAGGACTATTCTCTTATAGCGGTATACTGAATTAGTTTTTAAGAAACCAATGCTGAAGGCTAATTTCCGACTTTTCCCCTATCATCATTTAGTTAACTAAGCAACATAGTAAAACATACTTTTGATGGCATTCCTATCAAAATGTTCATAAGTAGCGCATGAATCATAAGTATATCCAATAACCCTAGTCTATCAAGGTACATAAGCAATACTAACATTTCATGTGGAAAAAAAAAAAAAAATACTTTGCACAAAAATATCCTTTGAGAGTTTTCAAATCATAATGCTTCGGAAAAGGAGACTTACTTACAACCAACCCATGGATACGTTATCGGTTACCTCTTGTTGAATTTTGCAAAAGTGGATCCATTTAGTTTCGCCTCATAGGTAGAGTAGTTTCCTTAATTCAACCCGCATGACATTCTCTTCCTCGCGCTGATCCCAACTAAGCCCGAGTGTTTGCAACCTAGGCTCTAATACCATATGTGACATCTCCATGAATTTGTTAGTGTTATTTTGAAAAAAATAAGTTTTTGCTCCTCTAGCCTTTAAGATAAAACTCACTTTAATCACATAAAAGACCTCAATTTATATAATACACTTTCTTGATACTAGTTATCATCAAAGAATGAAACATACTGACATAACATACCCATGTGTCGTATCTTAAGGGAAACTGTAATAGCCTCCTAGTCAACTGTTAGTATTTTGGTGAAATTATAAGCAAAATAATTTCTTTCTTCCATTAAAAATAAAGACCCAAAATCCACCATAAATAAATCTGAAACACAGTATGTTATGAAATTCTCGATTCATAATGTGAATTCTAGCTAAATCATATTTAGACTTTCTACCAATCTTCATTCTCATTTGTTATGCAATTAACCTTAGCCTGAACATAATATCCATGAAACCCTTAACTACATACATGTATTTTACTTATCCATGAAACCCTTAACTACATACTTGTATTTTACTTTGGTAGATAACAAAATTTGCTTTCTAAGAGCTACACTTGTACATTGGCATAAACAATCATCCTTGTAGTTATGAAGAAGCATTAAGAAATACATAAGAAAATATACATGCACCACATAAGAATAGGAGGCAGATATAGGTGGTTCACCCAACTCTTTGGGCTACGTCCACAAGGAGGTCATCTTTTTATTCATCAAATATAAGTCTTTTACAATCACAACCCAATGGTTGTATTAGTCACTTTCCATTTTTCCAAGGTCTCTTTTATAGTGAGAACCTCCTAAATAAGCAAAAGTTGCCTATAAGGAAAATGGATAATAATAAAAAAAAAAATTATGGATATTTCACATTATTCCATTATTCCACACAGCATATTTGACCTGGTGGTTCAGTGAACAGGCTCGGAGGCCCTATCGCAAGTAACTTGGCTGTCTTCGGGAGCAGGTTTTGTGGAATGGGCTCCTTTGGCTATTTGTTTCTTCTTCTATAGTTACCAGGTTCAGATTGTGTTATCTTATTTACTTCTGTCAAGTTAGTAAAATAAATCTGAATGTTTTATGTTATCAGTTTTTCAATTAAATCTTAGATATTTTGTACTGTTAATGAATATTTTTACTTCCGTAAATTATAACTGTTAGGATAAAATGCATTTTGGATTATATAGTTAAATGATAGAATGATTGAATAATAATGTTTCCTGCATTTTTCCACACATCGGTTACAGTGTTGTACTCTAGTACAGGGAAGGGTATTTAGAATAGATCATATTATTTCAGTACTGTAATACTATCTCATTTCAGTAGACATCTTAGAATTGAAATAGGAAAAAAAGATATTTTCATTGTACATGTTTAATAGTTAAACCCTTGATTTTATTCATATAAGGTCATTATTCTACGTATGTCTGATACGAATGTTATGTTGTAGCAAACATATTTATTTCAACTAAAATAGTTTATACGGAGGATTATCTAAACTCACTATATAAGTAATAACAATTCATGCATTGAATTATACATTACAGAAAATATGTATAAACAATGACATTAAAATACTTTTAACATTGAAACTCGTAAGTAAATCTTTTATAACAAAAACGAAGTAAATACTATAGCAGAGATATAGTATATTATACATTAACAATATCAAAACATTTTATCATTGTAAACTTTCAAATACAATTTAAATATTAAATACAGGATATAGAAACCATTAAATCCATGTGATTTCCAGAGTTCAAACCCTAAGCGTAGGCTTCTTTTAGCCTTTCAGTAAATATTTCTTTCATATACTAAAACAAAGGAGTGAAAACACGACCAGGGTTTGAAACCCTTAACCAAGCTTGTAAACATAGCAAAGTTTCTCGCAGTAGGGTTTACAACCGAGCCATTACGCCTTGTTTATAAGAGAAAAACTAGAACTTATATCTTTTCAAAGTACATTGACGGGCTCTGTCCTACACATTATTTTTAACCTTAAGTAACATTTGAAATGCCAAATTATTACTCTACGACTGTCAAACATTTTATTTCTTGCAGAACCGTGTTCATGCTTGCATTTCAAAATTAAAAAAAATACGAGTTATGGTCAAGGGTTCAACCCTCCCTACTTTACATCATAAACCAGAATTGGTTTCCAAAACCATTCTTCAAGATTTCTTAACAAAACAACTTAATCATTGCCAAATAAGTACTTCTAGACAGTGGACCAAACACATCAATTTCGAAACAGCTTTTCTTATTTCAAAACTCAAAACAAAACATCTTACAACAGTAAGAAGAAATCGTTGAGAATCCAACGAGAGCTCTAGAAGCTCGGGAGAAAAACTCTCCAAACCCTAACACTACCTTTCAGCATGTACATTCTACAACAAGCCTTATAGCATAAATATTGTCTTCACAATCGACTGAAAAACCAAGTCTGTACACCCTTGGGATGTCTCCGAGGCTTACCAGGGCCCAAGCAAAGCTTTCACCCCGTTACGGTCAACTTCCACCATTGCCGAGAAAAAGCCACCTGCCCATAACACAACATGACTAATGGTTAAACTTAGAATCAAGTATTAAAATCGGAAGGGACATTGTTACATTGTTAAAACAACAATTGATTTTTAGAATGGAAACTAATATCTCACCTACGAATAACTATAGCATGGTGGAGTATCCCGAATTCATCAATGCATACAATATGTGTAGGAAGTTTCCACTTCAACTCCAAGAATAGCCAAAACCCTGTTAGTTTTCAAATGTTGAAACACACCTGAACCTCCAAACTCCACCAATGCCTACGGTATAGAAGAAGGTGTAATATCCCTCTAAGATTTATAAAATGTATAATGTAAATTATTTATGAGGCCCTGGTGAGGAGCTCAAGGCCAAGGCCCCACCAGTGGACCTTGAAAAAAAAACATCGTTAATTATTTTCCTAAGTTATAAGTTGTAACTGAGAAGAGAAGATGCAACGGTGCAACTAAGCGTCGACAACTAAATCATTGCGGAAAGGTAAAGTCGAGGGAATCCTTCATAATCTAAACATCAAGGACAAGGCCCCACCAGTAAAAATATTGTAAGTTGGTATTTATTGCCTAAAGGGTAATTGTAAACGTAAAAGGTTAAGGACAGTAACGTGAATGAACGACCGACAACTGAATCCACTAGAAGGGTAAGTGGTTTACGTGTTAAGCTAAGGTCATTAGTGTCATCGACATAGATCAAGGAAGTAGTTACTCATCACAAATCTTCTGGTGCCTCATAGGACGTATCCTCGAGTATGAAGATAGGTCTTCTTATAGGACTCTCTCTCTCTATATATATAGATCAAATGTTCTTATAATAAGATATATAAGAAAATACCTTTATAAGTTTATATATCTATATATATAGGTTTATGAATATCTATATCTATAGATATATATATATATATATATATATATATATATATGGGTCCATAAGGGAGAGCCTTAGTAATTACATTTTGAGTCAAAATGTGTGAAATGTACAAGTTAAATATGTATACATAAAGGAACTAAATGTGAATGAAGTATGAACTATATACGAAGATATTGTTGGCACTTGGATATTTCTCTAAATATTAAAACACTTGTCATTTAACAAAGGTTATTTCTTATGTACTACATATATAAGATATCTATGTATAATTAAGATTACCTCACTATGTTATGATTAGGATATTACACTTTGGGTACAATTTATGGAGATGCATAAATTTCTTTATAAACTCTTTTTGTAATCCTTTTATTCACGGCTTTAAGGAGTTGCATCGTCCTTGTTTTGTTAACCAAACCCCAACTCGATAAAGTGGTGGGATGACTCAGCAAGAGTTGACTGATAGGTAGACTAGGAAAGATTTCTGAAAATCCAAATGGCGCTCCTTTGAAAGATCAGTCTTACACATGTCATGGGTTAGGTATAGGTTTCTCCAAGTGGAGGCATGTGCCTCTGGTTTACGATTTTATTTATTGAGTAGCGTGATGGAGAAGAGGGGGCTTGTTTTTTTTTTTACAAAAGGAAAAGAACGAGCTCTGGGAGAAAACGATGCCTGGATTCAGGTTACGATTGCTTATTTGCGCATTTTTAATACTCTGTCAAGGAGGTTACGGTGCTCCCGAGCCATGTATTGTCCATACTCTGTTACAGGGATATGATTCTTTTGAGAATAGAGTTCTGGCTTTGGTTATTCTTGGAAGAAAACGATGGATCAGTAGTGTACACTGAAGTGAAATCGCCGGTCTCCGATCTTCGGATGGTGCTCTTGCTTTGTTTATTCTTGGAAGGAACGAGGGATCAGTAATATTATTGTTGCTAGACTGAGATCGTAGATCTCTGTCCTTTACTGTGGCGAAATCACATTTCTTCCAGCCGATTGTGGTAGGTGGAAATCGTAGGTCCCTTTCCTTGTCTTTAATGTATTGAAATCATATCTATGATAGTTCTATTTTATGTTGAATATTGAAGGGAAATCCCGTTTGTTCGGAAAATCCAGACCCCGGCCTCAGGATCTCGATTGCCAGGATCTATATGTATTACACCTCATTCCTATTGTTGGCAGCGGCGTGAAGCCCTTACTGCTCAGAAGTAATAGATATATTTTTTTTTTTATTTAATCTGTGTGGGTTGATCTCGATTGCCAGGATCTATGTATTACACCTCATTCCTATTGTTGGCAGCGGCGTGAAGCCCTTACTGCTCAGAAGTTATAGATATATATTTTTTATCTGTGTGTGTTGATCTCGATTGCCAGGATCGCTGATCGAGGATGCTGCAGCAGCCGTATAGAGTATGATGTTGTGTTTTATTTCTGATAACCTGTGTGTTGATTTCGATTGCCAGGATCTCTGATCTAGGATGCTGTGGTAATTGTATACAGTATGAAGTTGTATTTTTATTGGTAATAACGTGTGTGTTGATTGTGATTGGCAGAATCGCAGATCCGGGTCGCGGGGTAGGTTGTACATTGTGTTGATGTGTATTTTTTATTGCTCATATTCGGTGGGATGATTGCGATCACCTGTAGGTCGTATATTGTGGATTTTGCCCGTTTTTTTTTTTATGCTCGGTGAGATAATTGTGATCGACATGGATCGCAGATCCAGGATGCAATGGTATTTTTGTATGTGTGTATGGATGTAGTATTTTATGGTTATGCGTGTGTGTTATAAGAGGTAGGCGATCTATGTTGTACTATATAAACCAGATTCGAAATAGGGTCCTTATATTTATATGCTGATAACTGAGATCTCTGCGATCTCGACAGACGTATGGTTTTATTATATATATATTTTCGGTGAACAGGGAATGCATGCTCGTCGGTAATAAGTATTAGGAATCATCCCTATGCCTTGAGTTCCCCTGTAGTACGTCTTGTGTGATGAAGGCGTAATCTAGTTGTTATAATTATAGTCAAATATATGAAGATACGGGATCCAGTATTTTACTCTGAGTTAGATTCATCTTAGCATGGATCCACATTGTGTTCTATTTGCGCATTGATGTCAGCATGAATCAGTAAATTACTTGTGATAGGTTCAAACCACACTTGATCGCTTTCTGTATAAATAAGTTTGGAAATTAGTATTATTCTGCTGGATAAAGTTGTGTACTGCATAACTCTGTCATTATTAGAATGACCATTAGAAAGTTCTAGTTCTATAGACCAGTGTTGGATGTCGACCCTTACCTTCATAGATCAGTACGAGATGTCCTCGTTTCTTTCCTTTGACGAAAGGTTATGAATTACATCTATATATGTATGATTGTTAAGAATAAAGTAGCAGCACTGTGATAAGTTCTTTTATGTTTCACCAGAAGGAGTTCCCCTCAAACAGCTTGGGGTAGCGTTGAATGTTGTGAAAGGACTCTTTATGAGAGAAGTTTAGAGAAATTGATAACTGTAATGTAGCCATTGGTGGCAGGATGTAATTTCTCCCCTATGTTTGAAAAATAATACATGACGCGACCTTCCTTGTGGACGTAGCCCAAAAGTTTTGGGTGAACCACGTGTATATCTTGTCTCTCTCTCTTTTGTGCAGTTGTGTGTTTTCTTCTTCTTGAGAATCGTGGTCTACAATGGTAATGAATTTCATGAATGGTGGCATTAAATTATAAATTGTTATGTGAGCAAGTAAAATTATGATTTTTGATGTTGAAGACAAGCTTTTATGTTCGCAAGTCAACTCAGGATTTTGTGACAATGAGCTTTTATTTTATATGTAGTATTCAACTTATATATTGAACAGTTGTGTAGGTCAGCTAGTTATAAGGGCATTAACTTGAATCGGTTAGGTTTATTATTTTAAAAAGATTCTTCTTTATAAGGAATGCACCATCTTCATGCTAGTGTTTCCTTCTGTGAAGGGTAGGATGAAACTATAAAATGGTTGAATCCCATGAGTTCGTTAAGTGAAGATGTTTAATAGTGTATTTCATAAAGTCTTATGTTTTAAGTTGGTTATTACTTAAACTTCAAAAGAACTAATCGTTACTGTATGTGAAGTTAGGAAATAATCAAGGTGTGATATTCCTCCTTTATGACCTATTATGTTAAAGATGAAAATATTGTTGTACACTTGATAAGTTCCTAACTAAAAATAAGTTTAGCTTAGTGATTAAGAATACTAATGTATTCGACTTAATTACTAGAGGTTATCCTTGGTTTTACATAAACCGAGTGGGTATTTAGGCATAATTCGTGGGGGTACATATATAATATGGTTGTTTAATATAATGATCGGCGTCATCTTGGGCAGTCATAGGCACTTAATAATTATTTAAATTCTTAACCGATATAAGTGTTACCTTAAGTCCTAAGCAAAGTAACCACTCGTCTTAAGATTAAGTGAACCCCTACGACCTATGTTTTAGGGTAAAGTGGTTTTCTTGTTAGATGACCCTAACCGAAATAAGGGGATTAACCTAAATACTATCATTATGAATACCTATAGGAATGAAAGGAAAAAGTTAGGGTTCCTTCCTTTTTAAGATATCTCATGGAGAGATTAATATGAGTTAAATACACAAATAAGCAATCAATTGTAATAATAATGTACCACATTCTTTTAATTAATTTATTTACATGTTGTGATACTACTTGGAAGGGGACTTTAAAAGAAAAACATAATACGATATAGTAGAAAATATGTGTTAGGATAATGGCAAGGATTCTTTTAGAGATCACCACACTATGATCGCGTGGGCTTTAGGTCACATGATCCTGATAATAAATGTAGTGGGAGTGGGATAAACCGAATACTATCTCTTCTCTTAAAAATTGTGCCGAGCCCAGCTGGGGATTGAGTGTAACTTATGGGATTTCCTTTTCCATTGGAGGGGGATACGATGGAGGTAGGAGAGCTGTTCTTTTAAAATTCAATTAAACACGTGGACGAACACTCCTAGATTTTCCGTAGGATTTTGTCGCCATAGCAGAGCACTCCAAGCCCTATTTTTGCCACTTCTTTACCTTGCGTTGATACCTGGGCTTTGTAAACATCGCCACGTGGGGAGAGTTGGGGGAAGGTAGATCTCCAGGGCTTATTTGGCAAGAGTAAAAGGGTGTGTCGAGGGAGGGAGGAGGGGCGGCCGTGAGGAGAAGACTTTTCAAATGAACTCGGGAGGATGACGACGGGGAAGCTACTCATGAGATGGATCCGATTCTACAGAGGTAATTCTGATGGGGCTTACCTTGGAATAGCGGGTTCTCCTTCTTAGCGCTCTGCGCATACATATATTTTTCTGTGGGTTATTAGGTAGAAATTTTATTTTGGTTATATATATGTTCTATCATAGCAGGAAAGGAAAGCTGAATGGCTTGATCCAGGTCATAAAAGGTTTATGGTTGGGTCGTATTGATTTAGGATGTTCCTTAAGGAAGAGTTCGTGTCCTCCCTCTTCGTATTCGGTGTGTAGATTTTTCCTGCATTATGTTAGATCGTGATTTGGGAAGCGATCCATGGGATAGCTGCTCTCCCTGCGTTTTAGTTACTTACATATGCATTATATATATGTTAGATCGTGATTTGGGAAGCGATCCATGGGATAGCTGCTCTCCCTGCATTTTAGTTACTTACACATGCATTATATATTATGTTAGATCGTGATTTGGGAAGCGATCCATGGGATAGCTGCTCTCCCTGCATTTTAGTTACTTACATATGCATTATATATTATGTTAGATCATGATTTGGGAAGCGATCCATGGGATAGCTGCTCTCCCTGCGTTTTAGTTACTTACATATGCATTATATATATGTTAGATCGTGATTTGGGAAGCGATCCATGGGATAGCTGCCCTCCCTGCGTTTTAGTTACTTACATATGCATGATTGAATTTGATTTTTATTGGCAGAGTAGATCTAGGTCTTGGCTCGGTATTGCTAACCTCTCAGGATGGATTTTCGCTTTAGGAATGTAGTTCAGTATTATGTTATTTCCAATCTTTTGATATATATATATATATATATATATATATATAAATCATATGCAAGGTGTGTATACGAAGAAAGGAGTATGACGACCATCAAGGGCCAGATCCATGAATGTAGGTTTCTATTGGAAATGATATATATGTATACTATGCTGGAAAAACCGTAATCTCCATCTTTTAAGGTATACGCAGGTTGCTTTTATTTTCGATCATTTGTCTAGATCTAAATGTCTCGGGTGGAAATATATTCAGGACACTCGGATATCTCAGTCATTTTTGTTTGAATGCGTTATTGCATTCGCTTTCTTCTCTTAGTTTTTGCTTGTGAACCCCTTCTCTATTTATGCTGCCACAGAAGGATTTCACATTAACCCGGTAGATTCCAGAATAGTTTATTTAATTGATACAAAAATCGAGGAAGTAAAAGTATTAAGGCTTGATCCCTGCATGTTATTATATCATAAAAGATGTTGGTTATCCTCGGGTTATATATATATATATATACTGTCTAAATATTACGGCATGGAATTCCTGGAGATGTTGGATGTTTGTTTGTATTATATATCTACATGTATTGCGGGATGAAATGATAGAGATCATGGTCGATCTCGGTTTGTATATGTGTTTATGCATTGCTGTGTGATATCAAATGAATCTTTGTGGCTGTTAATTATAGTGGTGGTAACTGTTTGATAACGTCGGAATTGAAATCCCAAGTGGTTAACTTTATTATTATATCAACGTTTTGTGTGATGGAATAATAGTATAAATGTTCTATTTTTTCAGAACCTTTGGTCACAAATGAAATCGTACTGGTTAAATGAACGAAATATAGATCGTCGTTTTCTTGGAAACTGTATAAAGGAATCGGGATTTTTAATTCTGTCTAAGTTCTGGAATGTAGAGCAAGGCTTATGGACTTGTGGGTCATGTTTGGGCTTGGTTTATCAATTTACATACTTGGTATAGTTTTAGGTTAGTTTCAGTTTTGTAATACTGCTGTTGCAATACGATTTGGTGTCTAATATCTTAACTACGTATGTATTTTAAGATATTGTTCTGAATTTCCAGATGGCCTATTTCTCTTACTTAAACTCTGTAATTACTTGGATTGGATTATTGATCCTTCTATTTCTCTTAATTAAACTCTGTAGTTATTTGGATTGGATTTTTATCCTTGTAAAATGAGAGTAACGCCGAAACGCCGAGTTTGTGGCAAGATCTATGAAGGTACTTTCCTTTATGATCAACTTAATAGATGTCTCTACAGTGATAGACCTTTAAGTGTTGATAATGCTCTCTTTATAAGAGAGGTTCGAGAAAGTAGAAATACAACTATTGTAACCGCTGCTTGCGGAATCCTCTTGGACCGATGAATAGAAATATCACTTCTGTGGACGTAGCCCGTGGAGTTGGGTGAACCACCTACATACAGTCTCTTCATGTGTGTTATGTTAACGACTTGTGTTGCCTATGAAGATGCTTGTATTATCAAATGTTTATTGGTAAGGATATTCTGTGTTATTCATGTGTTACCAGGGATGGTATTGATGGAATTCATGCTTAATTAAGTTTACTCTTATAAATTTAGTTTTTGCCTTTATTCCTTGGTTTAATTGGGGAATGAATTTTTTTATGTTATTGTTCAATGTAAATGTGGTGTTATTTAAAATATGAATTAATACATATATGTTTCGACTCATGCCGACAAGGGTTACTTGAAGAAAATTCACTATGTATGAAAGTAAATTAGAAGTAATGTTTATTTTTCATTGGGGCTAACTGACAGGTGTTGGCTAAAGATCTCCGTTAAGTAGCAAGGTTTATCAGGAAGTGATGATAGTAATGATTATGCATAATGGAGTAATTTTCTGAATATAAATATGAAGTACAAATATTGGAGATATTTTGTTTTACTAACGCATGAAGTTTGGTTATCGTTTAGAGGAGCAAGTACTTTCTTTTCTCGAAATAACATCTAAGAATTTTGGGTGTGTCACACAAGGGATATTTGTAAGAAATTAAGGTAAAATCGAAATGAATGTATATGCATGCTGTATATGTATTTTCTTTCTCTCTTTTCGCTAATTTGAAAATATTTTGATAAAGAAGATCCCCAAGATTTCTAACTCAGTTTTATGGAGATGTGACAGAAGGCCTCACCATTGAACCTCAAGAGAGATTTGAGACCTATACACAATGTGAACTATCCTGACAATAGTGTTTACAACAAGGTCAAGGTATTGAAACCCCGGAAGGCACCTTCAAACAAAGTTACAAATCTTGAAGGGTAGAGAGCCTGTCGGCCTCACCCTCACATTTTTCAAAATGAACTAAGTGTCGAATAGGTTGGCATATCAATTCCAGGTTTAGGGTTTAACCCAAAACCTGAGACTGACCTTGAGATCAACAGTGCATATCAAACCATAGAGGTAAGTCTTTTCACAATGACCAAACTTATTTAATAACATTTAAAGCTACAACCTTCAATGCATAGTATTCTGCTAACACGTAGATCCACCTAGTATGTGATCATAACAATCCTTTGCACATCTCGGTGAGTTTTACATTGCACATTCAAGGGTTTCCACCTTGTTCCACGTTCCATTCATGTGAATATTTCCACAAATAGAATTCATGAGTGTTAGCTAGCAATAGCTAAGTAAGCCTCGGGGCGTACACAAGGACCTCTTCATTACCAGTGAGACGATCAATTAGTCTCTTTAATCAAATTTATAACATAGAACAAAAGTGACATTATGCATTCAAACAATAAAGTAAATAGTGTAAACTTTTGGAATAACTAACATTAGGACTTATGTTTGATGATAAAAGACGTTACGACATTTTAAGACACTAGTTAAGTTAACAGTTGTTAAGACAATTGTTGGGGTTCATAAGTAATAAAGACCCTTAGTCAATAACGACAAATTATAGAAGTTGTTGTTATTAAATACTTTTTTATTAATGTCTAGTTGTAATTAAGGTTATCATTTTTTATACTTCCGCACAGCAAACACAAGCAGATATTGCTACTTGAAAATTTTTAAATTTTAGTGAAATTTTGGGGATGTTACAATAGCAAAGAGAACAAAGTTAAGGTAATATGCACTAAAAATGAAAGATATTTATAAATGCTTTTCTTTTTCATTAGTGTTTAGCAACAATGTCTTGGTTGTTCAATAGAAATGGCCTAGACACATGCCCTTGAAAATTTGATATTTATAGGTTTTTTAGTTGATATCAATTTAAACGTTTTCAAAGCATAGATGTTGTGACTAGTTAGAGAGGCAAGACATAGTATTCATCTTCAGAGAGAGAGAGAGAGAGAGTATTTATATTTAGACAAGGTGATCCTATTTAGAGCAAAATGGTATTTAGAGTTGACAAGAGCCCGCAAGACATAGTATTCATCTTCAGAGAGAGAGAGAGAGAGAGAGAGAGAGAGAGTATTTATATTTAGACAAGGTGATCCTATTTAGAGCAAAATGGTATTCAGAGTTGACAAGAGCACTTCAAATTCAAGGTAAGACTAAACAAATTTCAATTAAAATTATTCGTTACACTGATAGGTGTTGTTATTTTAGAATTTGGTGTGGACTAGCACCTATGATTTTCCTACATTGTAAGAGGATGAGACAAGTGTATTGTCCATATTGATTTTATGACAGTTGTTATGGAAGTAGTTCCAAATTTGAAACGAACATTTCTAAAAAATAAATTGGTAGCTAATGCATGGATAACTAGTAGTTGCATGGATAACTCTTAGTTGATTCATGGATAATGGGGAGTTCATGACAAACAACCTATTTAACCTATTTAACTAGAAGAATATAGGTGTAGCTCGATGTTCACCAGCGACAAGTTAAGTTTAGTGGTGGTGCTAGCACATAGCATTGTTTTTCGTCTTTGTGTGATTGTGTAAAATATTTCTCTTTGTGTGATTTTGTAAAATATTCCAAGGGAGCAAATCCTGTAGAACGAGACTTTTTCAGTACTATCCTCATATAACAAAGAAAGAACTTGGTTCCTACCATCTTCACTTAATCCCGGGAAGGGTTTTACTGGAATAAATTAAGAATAAATGGAGGGCCAAGTCCTGAATCCATGAGCCTTCTTTCTATCTAGTTCTGGTCATGATGAGAGGTAATCAAGTATTTTCCTCATCTTGTACCTTATTAGCATGAAATAGGATTTTCATTATAATACAACCACCTAGCTTTTGTGCTAAATTTCTAGTATAATGTGTAGACCTTGCAACACGAATGGAGTTCAGGGTGTGCTTCGTATTTTAGGTATAAGAAATCAAAATTTCCTCTTGATCTAAATGTTTCAGGCAAACCTAAATCTCAAGAAGATGTTACAATATCATGACAGGAAGTCAAAGTTGTTTTCACTATATAAATGCATTTATATTCCTATGGAATAGATTCCATACGCCATAAGAAATTCAAATCATAATACAAAACAAAATATGTGATCACATACCCTTGTGAATTGGGCATTGCCAAACTTCTTTGGTAATCATACAAGTGATGCTTTGATAGTACCCAGGAAAAAGTATGAAGAAATACGGCTAAGAGTCACTGAAATTGTCAAAGTACCAAACCATATGATGTATGTTGCTCACCTGGGATTCGAGTCTCCTACTCTGCGCTGGCTTACAATCCCGCAATGCCGTTCCCCATCCCGGAGAGGCCTCTGCCTCCTTTCTGCAATGCCTAACAGTGGAGCTGTTCTTCAAAGTGGCCTTGAACCGCAGTGGGTGGCTATTCAACGGTAACCAGGTTCACAGTCAAATGTGAATGCAGGGGCAATAACATAAAATATAAATAAATATGGAGGCTCGACCCTAACGCCACCTTTCCATCTTTCTCAAAACGGATAACGATCTTCTAGTGGATAAGTGGCATGCCAGTCATCTAAACAATGGCAACACCTACTTATACGTGGCTGGGGTAGGGTTTAAAGGATGGTGGCAGCACCTCTTAATACGTGGTTGGTGTAGAGTTAAAGGATGTTTGTTTACATTAACATCTTAATTTGTTATTAAGAATCAATTCATATTTATTTCATTAACTAACGTGCATAGATAAACGTCTAATTCAAGTATTAAGACTGCACCTCTCATATTTTATCCATTTCGATAGTGACGTCCTACATGAGAGATGTGACGAATTCACCTTTCATCAAATTCAATTAGCAAGTGAATTTATTTTATTTTATTCTTTGGATGGCTTCATATTTCGGGTAGATTGATGAGTAACCTTGAATTTTGTTTTGGGAAGTATAACGGCTCAACTGTCTACAGAAAGAAAGATGTTAAAGGTTTTCAACTCAAAAGCGATAATCTATTGTAAACTTCAAATAGACTTGTCTTTTTAAGCTAAAATTATTAAATTTAAAAAGGCTTTGTTTCAGTCAGTAATAAACTCTTTATCATTTATATCCAAATTATGGGTCTCCTGAGTTGATCGTTAAATTTTATTTCATAAACTCTTTTTAGTTGAAGTATGCATGTCTCTGCAGTTTATTTTGAAATTTTCTTTCATGTTTTTTATTATCGTCATTGTTGATCCATATTGTATAAATACACCAATAAGTTCATGTATGTGATCTGCTCAAAATAAAAGAAAAGGCCTTAATGGCTTCCGCAGTCTTAAATAATTCTTGAATATAAAGAAAAGGCCCTGTACTACACAACACATTCAAATGCATCTTTGACATAGAGTGCAAGGATAAACAATATTATTGTTTGAACTTTTATCCTGTTAATTATTCAAATATCTGTGTACTACACATTCAAATGCATCTTCAACATAGCGTGCAAGGATAAGACTTTTTTTTAGAAACATGATTTAATTCCAGGACACATGGCAGATTTAAAAAAAGTAAAAACGGATATTTTTTTTGTGAAGAGAAAGGATAGGAGAATTAAAATAAATAAATAAAAAAAATTATTTATTTTTAAAATTTTATATTCTAATATTCATATAAATTTTAATTTATCTTTTAAACTTAATTTCTTTATATTTATATAATCCTTATAAGCATATAATCAAATTTCTATTACCTAAAATTTTAAAACATGTATTATGATTTGATTCTATAACTTATATTATTTATACATTTAATTTAATAGATAATTAAATATAACAAAATAGAAAATATATATTTAATTTACATATAATTTATCCCATATTTTTTAAACAGTCAACTAACATTTAACACCAAAACATTAAATACTTAAGGAAACAATAAAATATAAACAAAATAATTGTATGAATTTGATTAGAGATTTTATAAAAAAATAATTTTACAACCCAACACCAAAACACATAAATAAACAATAAGGTATAAACACAATAATTAAGATATAAATGATTGGAGATTATTTTTTTATTACAACTTTTGAAATAGTTAGTTTTAACACTAATACAATAATTTTGGAAATTATTTAATATTTTTTATTTAAAATAAAATATTGAAGTCATAATTATTTTTCTAAAATTTAATATGAGACAAGAATGTAAAAAACAATAATTAAAAATAATAAATTATTAGAAGGGAAATTTTAATTCCAATTCCTCGTGGCGGTGAAATTGGACCATGTTGGAGAACTAGATGCCCCCTTTTGTTGTATCAGGCATGGTTTGCATCGAGTAACCCAAGGCCTACATTGCCTCAAGCAGCAAATTCGTAGCATCGAAAGAGATATCAGAGAAGGGAGCGTCATCGGCAGGAGTGGCAAGACGAGGATGACAAGCACATGTATGAAGAGAAGAGAAGGAAGACAACTATGACACCATTAAGGAGAAAATTGGAAGTCTAGAGCAAAAATTGGAAGCTCTGCAACTGCACCTAAAAGAAAAATATTTTGCGGAGGGCTCCTCATTTATCTCTCGGCATTTAAAGCTGGAAGACCAGGTTCCTTGGGCATACCACTTCTAAATGTCAAGTATGTTTTGTACTTCTGCAATTTTGCTAGGCCAGTTTCTTATTCAATATAAGTATAATCTGTATATGTCTATTATTAGGAGGAAGACTGGAATTTTTGTAGCTAAGATGGCTCTTTCCATGCCTATTTTGGATGTCCAAGTCTACGACCTCGGATTCAATTGTATCTCTATACTGTTAGGTATTCTTCCTCTTTTTTTAATATAAACTCTTCTCGTTTTAGTTAAAAAAAATAGTGCTGATATTATAACTTAACTTACTTGCACTAATAATATTGGTAGTAAAAACTTCTTTATGTCCAACATTTTTTCACTTTTCAAACTATAAACACCAATATGTTCTTGCAATATCATAAATATCTTGAAGCTCTTTCCCATGATTAAGTTAGCCACATAAACATACTAGCGAATCCTTGTACAGTTTTGGGTTTAAAGGGTGACACTGATTAAGCTACTAGTAACATTCAAGGAGTTTCAAAACTATTTAATCTAAAACATTTATCTAGTTTAATGAAATATTTATAAAAGAATTCGAGTACAACATGAATAAAGATATATTGTCTCTTTTCTTGTAAGGATTCTTCTGTTGATAGTTCATTATCTTGATAAGTTTATTTTATGGATATGTTGATAATTCTATTTTCTTAAAATATTTACTCAATATTACATTTTAATATTTTTATTATTAAATATTTATTACATATTTAATATTTTTTATAATGAATATGCTATTTTTTTATTCACCTATTATTTAGTATTCAATTATTCTTAAAAAATACAAGTACTCAGCAACTATATTACTAATTTTACTTATGCAAAATAAATAACCCTATCAATGATTAATAATATCAATGGATTAACAATTTAGAGATAACATAGTGAAGGATTTATGTTATCGAATTAGTAATTAATAGATTTGATTCAAAACTATTTCAAAATTGGGTGAGAGGTGCAAAGTTTTTCAATTTTTTGTATTTAAATCTATCGTCTACCAGCATGATTGAAAAACAACAGAATATTCTTCGTCGTTCTTTTCAAAACAATGGATGAGATCTCAAGACTTAACTTTTAAGCATACTTTTTTTATTGGTTATTAAATAAATTAGGTTATTCCACTCATTTAGAGTGATCCATTTTCTTGCAGAAACAGCTGAAATGAGACTGGCATAGTGAAAACAGTTAGCATAGTGAAAACAGGTTTCCATAAGTGAAGAACTGTATTTAAGCTATATTTCTACAAAAATATATTATTAAAAGTGTATATCCAAATTGAAACTAAACTAATACATCTATATAAACAAGTGAATAATGAAAATTTCAAATGAATATGAACATTTAATACTAAGTCGAAATAAGTAATGAGGGATAAATCAGAGCTAGGATTAGAACCTAGATCTGTTTATAGGAATGAAAGGATCATTTTGGGTCTACACCCATCAACCATATTTGCACACTGAATATAGCCTCAAAGATGTTTTTTTTTTCATTCTACATTAAACTTATAAAGACAAAACAACATAAAACATTAGTAAATCAATAAAATAAAGTGAAAAAAAAAAGGAAAGAGGAGAAAAGTAAGGAGAAAGCTTTACCTTCCTCATAAATGTTCTTGTATGAAATCCTAATCTCCATACATAAAACATTTAATATATAATTGTTGAGCCAGCAACAACCCTCCCCTTTTCTAAGTATGAGAATGCTGGTACTAAAAAAATGGATACCTAACCTTTGATTTGATCTTTGAACTCTTCTCCTCACATTCCTCACTTTGTTCAATTGATATATTGCAAATCTTCCAAATATTTGGGATTTACATGAACTAATATGAAGTGTTTGAATTAAGCCTCTCAATGTTTGACTTGGAATTATTTAATCCCTTTGTAACGCATTAAAAGGTCTTGAAGTATAAATGAGATACGTGGAAAATTTTCAGTCTTTGCTCTAGAAATCACTTTTGCTTTGCAATATGTCGTTTGAAAAAGACAATTTTCATGCGATAAGTGAGTTCATAACCCAATTTCGACCTCCCCAAAGGTGATTTATAGCCAAAACTTCACTCAAAAACATAACTTTTCCACTGATACTTTAGTCCCAAAAGGCGATTTCTGGTCGAAATATCATTCTCAAAAGGGGATTTTCTCAGTGATGTTTCAAAATCCAAAAGAAATTTTGTTGTCCACTAATCAGAAGAGTATTTTCCTCCCCGATGTTTCACATTACAAAAAACTTTTACTTCCCGAAGATTGCGACTAGCTATACCTAATCGCAAGATGGTTTTGGTTTTCATGGCCAACCGCCCAACACAAGACAACACGTTGAGTTTCAGTCACAAGAAATTAACAAAAATGAATATCGTACTTCAAACAGTATTCGTAAATGGAAATGCATGTAACATGTTTTTATCACTGTGGAAGAAGATTCTGCTGAGTACTTTGATCCCTTGAAGGCTACTTCCAGGGCTCAGCTTGAAGGAATCCCGTTCGCGACCTGGACGTTGACAGATCAATATTCAGCTTTTGCTGGTTATAAACTCACCCAACTTCCATTGATTCGTCAATCACAACTCCCACTGAGCTTGTAGATTTTCACTGCGTGTCCATAGCTCTTCCACTTTGTGCAAATTATAGATTTCAAATCCGTGAAAACAACAAGGTATAGCTTGCTACTGCAATGGTAGTCGTTGTATTGGTGGGCATGTCCAGCTGAGGAACTTCGGCCTGGCAGACTTGGACGACTTGTACGAGTGGGCGAGCGAAGAAGAAGTGACCAAATTCATGACATGGGAATCCTTTAAATACAAAGAGCAGCTCAGAGAGTATGGGGTGAAGGTGGTGATTCCTCACCCAAGTTTAAAGGTTGTATGTTTGAATGGAAATACCATTGGCCATGTAATGTTCAAGCAAGGGACGGGTATTCACAGTTGCCAAGCTGAGATGCGTTATGTTTCATATTTTCACAGTAAGGTTGTCATGGATTTTGATGATGTCTAAATTTATATTGGATTATTGGATTTTGAGAGTAGTCTAAATGTTCTATGTTTTGTATTTGTTAATTAGTCTATATGTAGAGATTATTGCTTTTGGTTTTTTCATTTTTATAGAAGTAGATTTAATATCTCAACATGTTTAAAGGGTAATTAAATTTTTAGTTTTTTTATTTTATTTTAATTTTTATAGAAATTTCTTTGAAATATGATTAGTTTCAGAGTAAAAGAATTGACCCCAAAAATAAAAATGTTTCCTAACATTCATGAATGGAAACTTCTCAAAATCTAAGCTGGACATGGTTTCTGGTTTTGTTTTTAATTTCTTTCTGTTTTTTTTACTTATTCACATTCAATAACAATTTCCTTCTTTCTTTGGATTCCTTTTTTTTAAAATAAGTTTAATCTAAATGATATGATATCTAAAATTTGAATATATATTTTTTAATTCAAGTAAGTATTTTTCTTGTATGTCATTGGTGCTATACTGGGAAAATGACCTATTTAAAAAATCTCAAAAAATACAATGGCGATGTCAACGTAGAGATAACTATATCCTTTTGATGCTTTGAGATGTATTCATATGTAAAATGGCCTTACCCATTGGCCTGCATGACGGAGCATAATCATGTCAAGCAGCACGCCACCATCGTCAAATACTTCAAGAAAATTACATCTAGAAATGAGGATGTCAAGCAGCACGCCACCATCGTCAAATACTTCAAGAAAATTACATCTAGGAATGAGGATGTCAAGCAGCACGCTACCATCGTCAAATACTTCAAGAAAATTACATCTAGAAATGAGGAGGTAAAGGTGTTGGTGACGAGTGGACTATGCAATATAGCGATGGTAAAGTCCAATGATCCATAATTCCCAAAGTTGGACATCATGGAGTTCAAGGCATGTATCTGATCACGAAGGGATTAGAGTGTGATATCCCTCCTTTATGACCTATTATTAATCTTTATTTTTGTTATTTTTAATAGATGTAATTGTATCTATGTAAATGGCCTGGTGATGAGCTCAAGGCCAAGGCCCCACCAGTGGACCCTTGAAAGTATTGTTATGTTACTTCCTAAATTTGTGAAGTTAAGAGACTAAGGCAGGAAACACCTTTAAAACAACAGCTACTGAATTCACTAAAGAGTAGGTAAGATCGTCACCGAAAAAGCTACTATCAAATGGTTTGTCTATAGCTAACTAATAACGCTAGATAGGCAAACTAGAATCTAGATAAGCGTAGCCTACTAGTTATTTTGATAAAACCTAGTCTAATTCATTCGATTACAAGTTATTGAGACACACATATGCTATGGATTGGATATTAATTTTAAATTATATTCAAATAAATGTTAATAAAAAATATGAACACATGGAGTGTTACAAATATAGACATATATATATATAGTTTCTCTATAAGGGACAAATTGTGTCGTCATATAAAAACGACTAAATGAGCAAGAGAACACTAATCCCTAAGAGTTTTAACTTCAAAAGGTATTTAGATTTTGGAAAAAATTTAAATATAGATATATAGATACACTTATAAAAAGAAGGTCGCCACCCATCATTTTATTATTACTTAAGAGTTGAGAAAAGGGTCATTCCAAGCTATATATATATATAAGACTTGGTATTTTTATTATTTTAGACCAATAACTTGCAAGGAGTAAAACTTAAGAGAATTATTTAGTTGCTTTCACATATTTGGACATGATTTTTAGTTTAAAAGAGGAATACACATATAAATTATATTTCGGCACTTGTTGAGGAGTAAATTTATGACAACCCATCACTTAAACGTATGTCGATGATGGAGGGGACACCTCCCGTGATTTTGAATTGTGTGTGGTATTTTAAGCCATACCAAGTCATTTATGGTCGAGAATACTTAATGAGTAGTAATCAACGTGGGAACTTTGTTGGAGGGAAGCTAACTTCCACGATGATGATAGGAGTTATTTCTTGAGACATCAATCCCATAAAAGGAGGGGATCTCGGCGTTAATAAATTTAATTGTCTTCTTGGCGGGAGATAGTGCCGAGGAAAGAGGTTATCTGCTCGAATCTCTACGGATTTTCGATCCCCACTCCTTTTGGTAGCTGGATGTGAGCAGTTAGCTCTTAAGAAGTCGGTGATGGCCTCCTGGAAAAGGGGGAAGATCATTTACTCAGCTTAGAAGACTGTGGTAACTTTGCTATCAGGCCGGAGGGAGAAGTAGGAGTACTGCGTGAATTTTGTGAGAGCTGGGCGCTATAAATTCATTCCTGTGAAGGGTATGGGAAAAGGGGTGATAAGAGGCTGCTGTCAACAAATTAGGAATGGTTTTCTCTGAGCGTGATGCGCACATGAAGTGATGCAATTTCTCTGGATTCGATCTCCTCGCCGGGTTGACAGAGGTATGACTTCTGTTTAAAAATTGTGGGGTATTTTTTTTATAGATCTGTTTCTGGCAATAGAGGGATACGATTCTCTGCAACTAATTCAAGTTGAGATTTAACCTCTGTCGAGTACTCTAGATCGGATCGTAGTCTTCTATAGTTGTTGTTCATGATTGTTGATGAAATCGACTGTTGTTCGTAGTTATTTATGGAATGGCTTTCTTTCCATTTTTGTTGTGGTTGCGCGAGGGACCACTGAGAGGCTGGATCCCTGTAGCTTAGGTACCCTTTTATTGTCTTTGTTGTGTTAACATATGGAGACACAGACCTGTAGAGATAGATCACTGAAATCTCTTTAAGGTTAATATGCTGCGATGGCTGGCTTGAATTATTGTTTTTTCTTCTAGCTTTTTGAATATGATCGGCATATGTTGAAATGGACAGGACGGCTCAATAGCAGCCCGATCCATCTGTTAGCATTTACTGCACATACGGTTGGATCATTGTATTTCTACCTAGTTGATAGTTGTGTTATTTATATATGCCTTGCACCTGGAGACTCGATCTCAACATCGACGGTGCTTTATATTTTCTGGTTATTTCAGATAGGACTGGGATATGTTGAAATGGACATGACGGCTCAATAGCAGCCCGATCCATCTGTTAGCATTTACTGCACATATTTTAAAATCTGTGTTTCTTTCCTTTAGACCACAAATGTCGAGTGGAGGTTCGATGGTGGCATAATCATTTCGCTTAGAAGTCTCCGCATACTGCCATCGTTTAGATGGAAACCCTATCCCTGAAAATTGCGTGGCTGCTGAGATTCGTACTCTGTAGATTTGTTGCATAGATGTTGAAGGTTTTAACCTGTGGTTTTACTTGGATAAAGAAAACATAGTAACTTATTGGGGAGGGATAGCCATAGGATGGATCCCCAGTCCGTGCATGGTTTATATGATTGAGATCCGGATGGATTGTAGGAGTTATGTGTGTGTAATTGTTGTATGTATCGATTCCCAGAGCTCCTGTATGTGAGAATACCTCGTTTTCAATAACCACGACTTTCTCGGTATAGGGAATGTGATTTTACACAGGGATGCGACCTCTGTGTGGTTTGAATTTCGGTATCATGATTTGGTTTGAAATTTCCTGGATTCGATTGTGAATGCCAAATGTATAGGGTATCCTTTTGTTGCATGCTCAATGCGACATGTATACAATTTGTCGATACTTTCGATTGTAGAGAAAGCCAGGTAGATTATTCTCATGGCAACTTCCATACGCTAGTTTTTGTTCATTATTAAAGAGTCAACCGTAACTTTTAAGATAAATGTTGTAGTCATAACCATAGTCGTACAAGTCTACTAGATTGAGATCTCCTTTGTTATTTTATACGAATGTTAGTAGTTCCTTACTATATAGGTGCCCTACAGTTAACTGGGGTTCGCCCTTGTATGTTTAATGAGAACTTGATTGAGAGATTGGATTTTTGCAACAATTAAGTTTTCAGTTGGAAAACCCTATTTGATGAATAAATAAAGGAGATTCTCTATGTGTACGTAGAAAAGTGGAATTTGGTTAAGGCAACAATGGTGTAGCAGATGTAAACTCTATTTTTTATGTATAATGCAACATACTTTGTGGGCGCAGCCCATAGATGTGGATATTCACATCGATGCTCTCGATGAGAGAGACTTCGAGCTTATGGAAAGAAATTATTGCAACATATGTGTTGCTGGATGTAATTCTCCTCTTGAATAATAGAAAGAAAATATGACCTGCCTTTGTGGACGTAGCCCAGTCGGGGTGAACCACCTATATCATTGTCTCGATCTTATGTGTGTTCAATTTGGCGTTATTGTTTTGTTCAATAGAGATGTTACGTCAATTACTTGTATGTCTTCTTCTGATGCATGGGTATTGTTGTGTCAGGATGTATCTGTTGAATGATAATGGTCATGGATTAATGTCATGAAGATTTCTTTGTATGATAATCTTGTTCAAGTTAAATGTATGCATCGAAAGAGTAAGAAATCAACAACAGATGTTTGGAATGTGAAACGTAATTTTTAAAATTTTACCAAATTTACTAACTCGTTTTAATGGAGATGTTACATATGGTATCAGAGCATTAGGTTACAACACTAGGGCCTAATGAGCTCAATATGCGATAAGTGAGTATGAAGGTTTAAGTTTACTAATCAATGGTTTTCATTTCATTTTGGATGCATGGATTGTATCGGAGGAGGGGAAGATGAATCTCCGAGCTCGACTTCAAGTTTCTCCCGCCAAAGCACAGGTTGCAAACACTCGGGCTTAGTTGGGCCCAGCTGAAGAAATAATATAAGCTGGTCAAGGGAACTCCATCGATAAGACGCAAACAAAGGATTTATGTTCTAAAGAATCAGCAGGAGGTAATCGACAAGATGTCTTTAAAATCGCAAGTAAGTATACTCCACTTGTTGAAGCATTCTAAAGGAAAAGCATTGTCGATGAGTGAGCAGTTTGTATGTTTAATTTCGTATCTAAATGATCCTGTATTGATAAATACTAGAGGATGAATATTTCCTCATGCAATTCCATTGAATGACCAGAAAGTGTTCTTTGGAAATGATTATATTAATTGGACTATGTTCCTATTTTATCTTAGTGATCTTGTTAATAATGTTCATGTATATTGATCATAACGATAGTAACATAGGAACCTTGAATGTTCATAAGTTTATGAGGGCTGGATAAGCATAATTAGGATCATTCACCCTATGAAAGATGTATACTCCTACCCGGTCGATTGATGCCACGAGTAAGGTTTTAGTACTTATATGAGTCAAGTCACAGACATTCATCATAAGTACTTGATTGCTCTAATTGTGTATTATGATGATTAGAAAAGTTGATATAGTATGTGGATTATGAAATGAGTAAGGTGCAATTAGGCCATTATATGAAGGACTATAAATTTGCCATGAATTACTTGGTTATTGATTTCTCGCACTTATGCTGAAATGATTGTATTAATTATGTACATAAGATTGTAGGATTGAGATAATCCTTATTATATTAGAAATATGCATAAATGGTACTAAGGAGTAACTCCTGAAATTCTCCTTATTGGCTAAATGTTATTGAGAAAAGGTGTAGAAGATGTTGTACATTATATTGAATGTTACATGCGATGGTTTCGATATAGAATATTAGTTTTGTGTTCTTACTTATTTGTTCTATGGGACATGTGACATGGTAGAGAAGAATGATTAGTTGAACTAATAAATATATAATAGATCTTCAAGGTTAATGTAAGTAATGTTACATAAAATATATACATATATATATATATACTATCCAAACCATAGATGGTGAGAAGAGTCGTAAGACTTTTATGCATGATTAACAAAGGGTCATCCTCAAGGTAAAAGATTGAAAGGATAGGAATTAACTTCATTGGTTTAAATGGACATTCTACTGTGTGAAATTTTCTATGAATAGGAAATTTTCATCCTTGTGAATGATTTTCATAACCTTCGACTTAACTCTACTTCCACAAACGAGTATCCTTTGTCATTATAACCTTATCTGAAGATTTCAAGGGATAAAAAAGAATAATTGTTAAGAATCCCCTTGTCTCTTTGCGGTATAGGATTGTATAAGAATATTGAAGTATAAATGTGTATTCTAAGTAGTTAAAAGGATGCATATGATGAAATGTTATGATTTCATCTTTGTATATTCTATCTTCAGGGATCCTTACTAGGAATGTTAGGATACTGGGAGTGGTTGACAGAAGGATTATACCTTTATGTGATCAAAGCTTTATGTTATATGCATGGATATCTTGATAATCTGTTTCGTTTTGATATATAGATTTTATGATATGGAGGGGATTACTAATGCGTATTAATGCAAGTTAAAAGTACACCTTGGCATATGAGGGCCATACAATAAAGCGATATGCAGTCTCCCCCATAAAGGTATGTGATTATCCTTAGAAAAATATATGCAAGTATATATGTAGACGATTTATTGTTACTCACATGATGTTGGCATATGCAAGAAAAATGGGTACTTAATACAGTGAAGGAAAATGATTGAGGTAAAGTGATCGTAATGCCCATAATAAAGAAGAATGTAGTCCTATTAATTGAGTTGGTTATGCTTAGTAGGGAAATATTGTTTATTTCAGATAACCACATGTGGAGATTGTAGTATGAAGGATGACTTTCTTATTTTTATACATAGAAGAAAAACCTCCTTACAATATTTGGTTATGTTATTATGACAGATGGTCAAAAACTCGGTTGAACTTGTGGAAGAGCGTAATATATTATGCAGGTATATGTCGCCTTGTCAACAAGACCTCGACGCAAGTTATAAATGTTGTATAGTGGTTATGAACTAACAATGCAGGATTTCGCTATGAATATAACAAATCAAAATGGAAGTGAGTATTCACGCGGATAAATAGCTGAGTTAATCACTCAAGAGTAAGTGATGATTCACTTAATGCATCTTATTTACTGGTCATATTTCGAGGCACTTATAACCATGGCTTAACATTGGATTATGTTGTTTAGTTACTAACATTTTCAGGATGTTATCATAATTACGACCAATGTGATAAACAAAAAGGAACGTGGTTTATAAGTCCATTCGTGAAGCTAAGCAGAACAAAATCGCTCAAGAGTAAGTGATTACCTTTTATTATAGCATGGATTACAGTATGGCACAAAACCTGATTTGGTGATGGATGTGTGCTACATATCATGAATGATAAGCAAATAAGTGAAACTACTTACCGTTATTACAAGATATATTGTAATTTACAAAAATTGTAAGAATTAATAGATGATTGGTTATCGAAATAAAATCCGGGACTCAAGCGAGAAGGCTTGAGGGGAATTGTGTAAAGAGTGTCGTAATGGCATTTGAAATACTCCCTAAAATCAGGGATTGAACAGCCACTAGGATTCTCGGAGAATCGGCTGGCTGTAAGACCTGGGCAAGCTATAAGAAAATGTATATGTGGGAGGCAGGACGCTGCTTAGTATACATGAAAGAAATGTTTGCTGTGTGAGCACTAAGGTGTTAGGCAAAACATGAGAGAAATGTTTGCTGCGTGAACACTAAGGTGTTAGGCAAGACATGAAAGAAAGGTTTGCTGTGTGAGCACTAAGGTGTTAGGCAAAAACATGAGAGAAATGTTTGTTGCATGAGCACTAAGGTGTTAGGCAAGAATTTCCTGGATCAAGTGAATGTTGTTTGTTGATTTCGTCAACAATATACAGTCAGGGAGCACTAGATTTATTTCATATATTGCAAGTGATATGTGCAATAAAGAACTCATGATTTATGTTTCTGAGTTTGATTATGAAGTTGATGACAAGTTGTTACTAAACATTGTTTCTTTTGAATTCCAGTTTTACGGTACAAATGATTACTCCAAGAGAAGAGTGAACACCGAGGACGGTGTTATTTTAAAGGGGATGAGGATGTGATATCCCTCCTTTATGACCTATTATTAATCTTTATTTTTGTTATTTTTAATAGATGTAATTGTATCTATGTAAATGGCCTGGTGATGAGCTCAAGGCCAAGGCCCCACCAGTGGACCCTTGAAAGTATTGTTATGTTACTTCCTAAATTTGTGAAGTTAAGAGACTAAGGCAGGAAACACCTTTAAAACAACAGCTACTGAATTCACTAAAGAGTAGGTAAGATCGTCACCGAAAAAGCTACTATCAAATGGTTTGTCTATAGCTAACTAATAACGCTAGATAGGCAAACTAGAATCTAGATAAGCGTAGCCTACTAGTTATTTTGATAAAACCTAGTCTAATTCATTCGATTACAAGTTATTGAGACACACATATGCTATGGATTGGATATTAATTTTAAATTATATTCAAATAAATGTTAATAAAAAATATGAACACATGGAGTGTTACAAATATAGACATATATATATATAGTTTCTCTATAAGGGACAAATTGTGTCGTCATATAAAAACGACTAAATGAGCAAGAGAACACTAATCCCTAAGAGTTTTAACTTCAAAAGGTATTTATATTTTGGAAAAAATTTAAATATAGATATATAGATACACTTATAAAAAGAAGGTCGCCACCCATCATTTTATTATTACTTAAGAGTTGAGAAAAGGGTCATTCCAAGCTATATATATATAAGACTTGGTATTTTTATTATTTTAGACCAATAACTTGCAAGGAGTAAAACTTAAGAGAATTATTTAGTTGCTTTCACATATTTGGACATGATTTTTAGTTTAAAAGAGGAATACACATATAAATTATATTTCGGCACTTGTTGAGGAGTAAATTTATGACAACCCATCACTTAAACGTATGTCGATGATGGAGGGGACACCTCCCGTGATTTTGAATTGTGTGTGGTATTTTAAGCCATACCAAGTCATTTATGGTCGAGAATACTTAATGAGTAGTAATCAACGTGGGAACTTTGTTGGAGGGAAGCTAACTTCCACGATGATGATAGGAGTTATTTCTTGAGACATCAATCCCATAAAAGGAGGGGATCTCGGCGTTAATAAATTTAATTGTCTTCTTGGCGGGAGATAGTGCCGAGGAAAGAGGTTATCTGCTCGAATCTCTACGGATTTTCGATCCCCACTCCTTTTGGTAGCTGGATGTGAGCAGTTAGCTCTTAAGAAGTCGGTGATGGCCTCCTGGAAAAGGGGGAAGATCATTTACTCAGCTTAGAAGACTGTGGTAACTTTGCTATCAGGCCGGAGGGAGAAGTAGGAGTACTGCGTGAATTTTGTGAGAGCTGGGCGCTATAAATTCATTCCTGTGAAGGGTATGGGAAAAGGGGTGATAAGAGGCTGCTGTCAACAAATTAGGAATGGTTTTCTCTGAGCGTGATGCGCACATGAAGTGATGCAATTTCTCTGGATTCGATCTCCTCGCCGGGTTGACAGAGGTATGACTTCTGTTTAAAAATTGTGGGGTATTTTTTTTATAGATCTGTTTCTAGCAATAGAGGGATACAATTCTCTGCAACTAATTCAAGTTGAGATTTAACCTCTGTCGAGTACTCTAGATCGGATCGTAGTCTTCTATAGTTGTTGTTCATGATTGTTGATGAAATCGACTGTTGTTCGTAGTTATTTATGGAATGGCTTTCTTTCCATTTTTGTTGTGGTTGCGCGAGGGACCACTGAGAGGCTGGATCCCTGTAGCTTAGGTACCCTTTTATTGTCTTTGTTGTGTTAACATATGGAGACACAGACCTGTAGAGATAGATCACTGAAATCTCTTTAAGGTTAATATGCTGCGATGGCTGGCTTGAATTATTGTTTTTGCTTCTAGCTTTTTGAATATGATCGGCATATGTTGAAATGGACAGGACGGCTCAATAGCAGCCCGATCCATCTGTTAGCATTTACTGCACATACGGTTGGATCATTGTATTTCTACCTAGTTGATAGTTGTGTTATTTATATATGCCTTGCACCTGGAGACTCGATCTCAACATCGACGGTGCTTTATATTTTCTGGTTGTTTCAGATAGGACTGGGATATGTTGAAATGGACATGACAGCTCAATAGCAGCCCGATCCATCTGTTAGCATTTACTGCACATATTTTAAAATCTGTGTTTCTTTCCTTTAGATGACAAATGTCGAGTGGAGGTTCGATGGTGGCATAATCATTTCGCTTAGAAGTCTCCGCATATTGCCATCGTTTAGATGGAAACCCTATCCCTGAAAATTGCGTGGCTACTGAGATTCGTACTCTGTAGATTTGTTGCATAGATGCTGAAGGTTTTAACCTGTGGTTTTACTTGGATAAAGAAAACATAGTAACTTATTGGGGAGGGATAGCCATAGGATGGATCCCCAGTCCATGCATGGTTTATATGATTGAGATCCGGATGGATTGTAGGAGTTATGTGTGTGTAATTGTTGTATGTATCGATTCCCAGAGCTCCTGTATGTGAGAATACCTCGTTTTCAATAACCACGACTTTCTCGGTATAGGGAATGTGATTTTACACAGGGATGCGACCTCTGTGTGGTTTGAATTTCGGTATCATGATTTGGTTTGAAATTTCCTGGATTCGATTGTGAATGCCAAATGTATAGGGTATCCTTTTGTTGCATGCTCAATGCGACATGTATACAATTTGTCGATACTTTCGATTGTAGAGAAAGCCAGGTAGATTATTCTCATGGCAACTTCCATACGCTAGTTTTTGTTCATTATTAAAGAGTCAACCGTAACTTTTAAGATAAATGTTGTAGTCATAACCATAGTCGTACAAGTCTACTAGATTGAGATCTCCTTTGTTATTTTATACGAATGTTAGTAGTTCCTTACTATATAGGTGCCCTACAGTTAACTGGGGTTCGCCCTTGTATGTTTAATGAGAACTTGATTGAGAGATTGGATTTTTGCAACAATTAAGTTTTCAGTTGGAAAACCCTATTTGATGAATAAATAAAGGAGATTCTCTATGTGTATGTAGAAAAGTGGAATTTGGTTAAGGCAACAATGGTGTAGCAGATGTAAACTCTATTTTTTATGTATAATGCAACATACTTTGTGGGCGCAGCCCATAGATGTGGATATTGACATCGATGCTCTCGATGAGAGAGACTTCGAGCTTATGGAAAGAAATTATTGCAACATATGTGTTGCTGGATGTAATTCTCCTCTTGAATAATAGAAAGAAAATATGACCTGCCTTTGTGGATGTAGCCCAGTCGGGGTGAACCACCTATATCATTGTCTCGATCTTATGTGTGTTCAATTTGGCGTTATTGTTTTGTTCAATAGAGATGTTACGTCAATTACTTGTATGTCTTCTTCTGATGCATGGGTATTGTTGTGTCAGGATGTATCTGTTGAATGATAATGGTCATGGATTAATGTCATGAAGATTTCTTTGTATGATAATCTTGTTCAAGTTAAATGTATGCATCGAAAGAGTAAGAAATCAACAACAGATGTTTGGAATGTGAAACGTAATTTTTAAAATTTTACCAAATTTACTAACTCGTTTTAATGGAGATGTTACATAGAGTGTGTATATTTCTTACTATGCTTCACATATAATTAGATCTTACTTCATGATACAGATGAATTTGCAGAGATGGCAGTGGAAGAAGAGGTGATGCACATAATGCTTTGCCACGTAATATTTTCCTCTTTAAGAAGTTGGATTTCTTTTTAGATAATTCATAGTATCGAATTTACCAAGATATGTGAACATTGTGAGCGATATGGAAATCTATTGAATTTGTTTAAAGATATTGAACGATAAATTTAGAGTTTCTTGAAAGCCATTTGTTGAAATTTGAGGTTTTTTAGTAAGTTTTCTACTGAAAATTTAAATTCTCTTACATTTGTATGGTGAAAATTGCTTTCGGTAAATTTTAAGGTTCAATTTGACATCCTTTAATTTTGAATTATTTGAAGCCAATTGAAATGTATTGGACATTTCTATTCGATTGAGATAGCAAGATTTATGTTGTTTTTGTCAATATAAATTTAACCTTTCATTGTAAATTCCTTATATTTTAAATGCTTTTAAGACTGAATTGTGTACTCAATGCTAAATTCGTGTTCAAATCAGCGATTTAAACTTAAATTTTTCCTTTCTTTACAAAGAATTTGAATATTTTAACCACAATTCAAACAAGGGGAAGAATGATAGCTTATTTTTGTCGATTGATCTCTAAAGTTACCTTGGAATTTTAAAGGAGTTGAGGTTCAAATTCACTTGATATTGTTGGGAAACTCACGGTGATGCAACATGAAGAGGACTTTACCGTGTCTCATTAGACACCAAAACTTGTTTTACTTGAAAAGTTGCATATAAATGTTCACCATAACATACACATAGATCCTCTATATCTTTTAACATGTTCTTATGGAAATTGTATTTTTAGGCATTTATTAATTAATTAAAGTAGTTTGAAGGTCATTTTATTTTCTAATTAGTATTTTTAATCACTTATTATTCAATTTAAATAGATGGGTATTTTTTTATTTAAATTATTTTTCAAGAATTTATTACTCATTTAAAGTGAAGGGTATTTCTTTATTTAGATTGTATTTTCAAGCATTAATGCTTTAAATCATTGAGAATAATTTAAGAGCATGAAATATTAAAATCAATTATAGTGTTATGGATAAGGTAGCTTTGAGATCAGCTATACTCATAATCATTTTCAATCAAATTAGATGCCATGCATTATGGTTTGATGTAATATTTATCAATGTAGATTTATTTTATTTTTTAGATCTTAAAAGAGATTATTATAGCAAGTTATAAATGAAATCCGATGAACTTAGGCATTTCCCCATAAGTCCAAATAAAATATTATACTCCGATTGGGTGCAACAAATGGAAAATGGAGACAAAGAGCTTGACAAGCTGCTAATTGACAAGGGAAAATGATTACTTCAATCTCTCTAATTAAAGTCTTTTAGGTTTCAAACCTTCAAAATTTCACCTATTGCCAAAAAATCTAATAAGTTTTACTTGTAAAGGAATTTCTAAATTTCTAATTTTTTTAAAAGCAAAAACTAAATTAAATTGTTGAAATTACACAATTTGAATGCAACAAGAATATTTAAACAAACTAAATCTAATTTTTCAATCAAATATAAAATTTGAACGATAAAAATTTCATATTCAATTAAATATTAAATCATCGGATCCAAGTGATCTGAGACAACTCCATTGAATACATACATCATTATAAACATTTAAATTATTCTAACAAAAAGTTTTGTTCATGAATTACTAGCTAAAAGGGAATTCATATGATTAGTAATTTAATATGTACTCGGCAGAACTCACTAGAACTCGTGCGACAAACACTTGTTTGCATTATCAACAATTTTAGGTTTTATAAAAAATATAATTTTGGTCCCATCCTCAAAGCAAAGCATATATTTGGCAATTGTATGTATATTTCATTTTTTATTGAGAAATTTTCTAATGTTACAATGCTAAAAAAGACTCTCACACTTATTTTTACATCCTTCCTTTTGGGAATCAATTTGTGCAAGAGTGAATCGCAATCATGTCTCTACACAAGTCAGAGTTAATTCCTTTGACTATTTTTGTTAGAGCATCATTTACTTTATTTATCTTTTGATCTTCATGGTGTTAACTTTTGATTTTCATGGTGTTAACTTCAGTACACACTTCTTCTCTATTTTCCTCACCAAGTGATACTTCATATAAATATGCTTATTAGTAATTATCATTTACTTGTTGGTCATCAGGGATAATTTTAAGGACCCATACTTATTTAAAAGTGTATAAAACTTGGTAAATCTTACCAATTGTTAAAATTTCAACTATAAAATATTTGGGGATATTTTTCTAAAATTATTTCAATTTCTAAGGATTTTATATAGCTTATATAATAATTTGGCGATTTTAAAGTGAAAAAATTTTACCCAATCAAAATTGGGCGAAATGGGGCTTCAAAAAATGCAAATTGGCGAATCTTTTTTTAGAAAAAACATGGAAAAATAGCCTATTGGCTAAATTTCGCCCCTAAAATTATCCTTGTTGGCCAATGCAAAGACACTTTTATTATCACATTATATTTCCAAACTACCTTGTTAATTACCATTATTGTTGAAGAACATCAATAACTAGACAACTTCATAATTGTCTCTATTGCAATAACATATGCACTCTATATATTAGACAATGCAATGGTAAATTGTCTCTTACTCATCTAACTAGATCCTCCTCCAAACAATATAAATACATATGCACTTTTGAATATTTTCTTGTCCACTCCTCTATCCCAATGTGCATCAAGAAACCCATGCAGAGAACAAATGTCACCACCGTGATCTTGATAAAAAAAATGGTCATGAATGCCTTGCAAATAGTTGAATATTCATTTAACAACCATCCAATGTTTCTTTCCTAGATCAACCATAAATATATGATCACTAATCCCATTGAATGTTTTATGTTTGGTCTTGTGTGTGCATTGGCATAAATTAAGGACCCTACATCTCTGGAATAAGGATTCCTAATTATGTATTCATTTTCCTCATGAGTTTTAGGACACATTATATTAAGTCTAAATTTGATGAAGCACATAGCTCAACAAAGTAGAGATTTTTTTTTTAAAGAGAAACTCAAACAAAGATAACAACTCAACTAATAATTAAAAACAACTCAGACAATAACTATTTTTTTTTTGCGTCAAATCCCATTAACATGGTCAGTTTTGATTGGCCTCTTTTTGCATGGTAACCTGAGTTTGAACCTCAAAATACATCCATCCACTTCAAAATCCATCTATGTTAAGGGTTTGTGTGTCCAGGGCTAGATGTGATATCTTGGTGACTTTGATAGCTTAGATGCCCCTGGGTCATGGTTTCTTAAACCATAGGATAGTTCTGCAAGTCATGGACAAACTAAAAAATAATTGCATTGGGATGGTAGGTGTCACAAAGGTTGCATTTAACCACGAGGGAAAATGTGAATTTAAGTATGTGTGGGGACTAGGCATAACCTCTAACAACGTTGAAGCTCTATCCCTATACCAATGTTTTATTATCATTAAGACAATTGGAATCAATAATCTTATTGCAATTAGGGATTCCTCTATTGTAGTTCATAAATTTCAAAATCCCTCTACTTCACAGGACTCTATTATTCCTAGATTGATTCTTAGAATTCAAAGTGTGGTTATCTAGTTTTATCAGGTCCTTTGATCCCAAAATAAAAAAATAAATGCTATAGGAAATAATAACATCATGTTGAATTTTTCAATGTTTTCAAAAGTTGGGGGTCCCCTACTTAGTTTATCTCCCTTGAAATAATTTTCACAATCTTATGACATGACATGAAACATAAGTTATTTCACAAGTGGCAATGAGTTATAAATCCATCAAAATGAATATTAAACCAACCCTTCCCTATCATACTTCCACATCCATACTCCAAGGATGGTAGGGTGAGGACTTTTAATTTGAAAGGGATATTGTAATTTACTGCAATTGGGATAAATTTGATGATTTATTGTGGTTTATGTTGGAATTCTCTCTTGGCTAGCCTAGCATTGTCATCACTTGTGCATTTTTCAATTTGGTTGTGGCACAATGCTTTTGGTGTTGTGTCTCTTTTCAAGTGTGTCCCTAATGCACAAAATTTCTTCTTCTTTGAATTCTTTTTGTTTTTCTTATGTATGACATCTCTTTAAGATCATGCTACTCATCCATGTTCAATATGGATAGACATAGGCATTCTAATAAGTGCATTCCATGTGAAATTTTATACCTTCAAAAGGATCAAAGGAAGATAACCCATTAATTCATGGATCTTTAGGCTCTATTGGAAAACATCAATAACTATATAATGTCTCAATTAGAGTTCAAGGTAATAAATAAAGTAGAGTTAGCAACAAAAGTGGAAAATTAGAAGAAGCATATAGAAAAGTTGGTAGCAAATAGAAACATGCAATACTACTTAATCCTTGGTCTTGCAATCAGATCCCACTCCATGACATCCTTCTCATATGTTTTTATCCTATTAGTTGGAGAAATGGTTAAAGGTGAGAAGATATTTCAACAAGTTCCAAGAAAAAATGTGTGTAGAAATAAAAATTTGGACCTACACCTTTAGGTGGACATCAAGCAATCCTCAACATACACACTTTCCTCTAAAAAGCAAGGCTTTATATGTAATAGGAGACTATGTAATAGCAGTTATTCTCTCATTCGGTAAAAAAAAATGGATGGATTTCAAAACTCATTATGCATTTATACCCATTGATTATGGTCTCTATTTGATTTTCTCTAGATTGTTAATAATCTATTTATTAATACTAGGTAGGTAAGATATTTTTTGAGCATATGTGAAAAAAGAAAATCTAGGGACGATTAGAGGCATAAAACTAATGAGGCAAGACCCTCAAATATGAGCTAGATGTGAAGCCAAAAGAAAAAGGGAGTGGGTTTGAGAATATAAAACTTTGAAGAAAATATGAGCTAGAAGGACCCTCAAATATGAGCTAGATGTGAAGCCAAAAGAAAAAGGGTGTGAGTTAGATGTAAAGCCAAAAGAAAAAGGGAGTGGGTCTTAGATGAGAGGGTATGAAACTTTCCTCAAAAGAGAAAAATATTATCCATGGAAAATGATTTTATACCAATGGATATACTAGTCAAACATCAAAAAGTAAAGATGGCTCAGTGATGGAATTTGACTGGCAAAATGGTCATCATGGGACATTTTGATCGTCAAATACGGTTTAAAATTTTAGCTAACCGTCTTTTGTGAAGAGTGATAAAATTTCTAAAACTTATTTTTGAAGGGCAATAAAATTTCTAAACCATCATTATATTACTACTATTTTTGAAAGACAACAAAATTCCTAAAATGTTATTATATTACAAATTTAATATTAGTATTAATATATTTATGTTATATAAATTATATTTTCTAAATTCCAACATAAAAAGCATACATTCATTAAATAAATAGAAACATCTATTAAATTAAAATTAATTCCATGTGCAAGTTGCATTTATTTGTTAATCCATACTTTCTAAATTCCAACTTCCAAATTATACATTTATGAAAAAAATAGAAACATCTATTAAATTATAATTATTTCCATGTCTTTCCATTTGCAAACTGCATTGATTTTTCCTAAAAACAGGAAAACTCATTTTTTTTATTAGTGCAATGGGCATCTATAGTCTACAAATTTCACTGCTCAATGCTCATTGATTATATTAGCATGCTGCAACAACTTTGGGAGTTGGAAGTTGGGAGTTGGAAGGCCTTCGATACAAAGGTTGAGAGTTATTTGCATTATAGAGGTAATTCTTGCACTATTTTTTTACATGTGTATTTAGTCATTTATCCCATAATTTCAATAATCTATATAGATTTGGACTCGAAGAGTATTGGTTAATTCTCCAACTTCCATTGAAATTGAAATGAACATCTCTTATATTTCTCTCATGGTTCAATTTTAGTGGGGGATGCAGAATTTAAATGAAGGCAAGTACTAAATAAAGGGTTGAGAGACATGAAATATGTGTGCAACATTTGGAATGAAAATTGGCTATGCAGTTTGTAGAATAAACCATACATACAAAAAATGCATATAGAGCTATATTTTGTAGAGTCTTGCATTCATTATTTATGTTTGCATCTATTTAAAAATGTGGATTATCATTACATGTGCCATATATTTACAAAGACTCAAGCATCTTTTATTACAATAATGACTAGCTTATAGATATATAGCTTTTTAGTGGGCATATTGATTCAATTCAAATATAATGTAACTCTTACCGCCATTTTATGATAACAATTTTGCAAACAAAAATAATTATGTGATATTTGTTTTGTTTTTATATGCATAATTGTGCAAAATTATAAAAACATTTTTTGTTTATTTATGCTTCATTATTTATTTATTTTTGCGTATTATGAAGTTCATTCATATTTATTCTTTTTAAGCTATTTTTTTAATATAATATTAATTTAGTACATAAATGGTAAATAAAATGAATGTGAATCAAGTTAATGGATAGTGATACATATTAATAATGATTATTTTAGTTTTAATATAAAAAAAGTTAAGAAAAAAATATTTCTAAAAAAAACAACAAAATTAAATTATTGAAGGGTAATTTTTTTGCGAAGACTTCATTGTTGAAGGGTAAAATTTTAAACAAAACATTTTGAGCGGGTAATATAAAAACCCAAAACGTAAAAATACAAGAGCTGCGTGTAGCTTAGTCCCTGCCTTCTAGGTGAAGAAATAAATAGATTGAAAAGAACAAATTATTGCATACCAAATCATTGTTAAAAAGTAAATTATTTAAAAGAAAAAATTCATTATTTAGGGACACATTTTCTATGTGTAATACTTGGCTTCATCATGGTTCTTATGAACAAGAAATTAATTATGATAAATCTAGTAAGAATGTTTAAGAGACCTGTATTTTAAGAACATTTCTATCATTAAAACGAGTTTATTAAAAGTTGAAAAGAATGAATGCATTAGCTATCATATGGAGTAGTTGTGGCTTTCTAGTTGTCACTTGAATAAAATGATATATGTTAATTTTGAGCTTCATTTGATTAGTAATGTTCAAATAAGATTAGATCACATCACAAACCAAATTATATTGATTTTATGAAGATATCTCTACATATCTACAATCTTTCAAATCACTCAATAATGTCCATAAAATGTGTATTGGAACCAATATGCTTGATTATAGTTGCCATTAAGAAATCCAAAACCAAAAATTTCAACTTGCATATTGCCAAAGCATGCCGTGCATATGACTAATAGCGGTGTATGATTCAAAAAGTACCCAGTGAAAGCACCTTGAGTCCCTTGTGTGACATACTCAACTCCATATCCACTTTGTGATGCCTATAAAATGTCAAAAAGTGAGGGTTTGCTTCCAAATATATCTTCACCAAGTTAGCAAACCACCAAATATTGTTAAACAAAAATAAATATTTACTTGAGTGGAATATTCTGCTACATTGTAAGCCACATGTGATTCTTGACTCTTGAAATATTACCAAGTGTAATGCCCGCCTCAACACATATGATTGATTTGATAATTTTAGACTTATGATTTATCAGACTGTTGGAGACTTATGACTGATTTGACTATTGAGGGCACTGGTTTGAGGAGACCTTGTTTATAAAACCTAGATCATGGATTTTGCTTGGAAATTATTGTGTGAATTGGAAATGATGAAGATAAATGATGAAAATGCTTTAGTATTAAAAATGCTTGAAATGAAAATGATGAATGCTCAATTGACTGAGACATATTGATGAATGTTGAAATTGCTTGAAATGAAAATGATGAATGCTCGATTTATTGAGATATACCGATGAATATTGAAAATGCTTGAAATGAAAATGATGAATGCTCGATTAACTAAGATATACTGATGAATATTGAAAAATGCTTGAAATAAAAATGATGAATGCTTGATTGACTGAGACATATAGATGAATGCTGAAAAAGATGGAAATGAAAATGATGAATAATTGATACACTCGACTGATTGAGATACTGAAGTGAATGATGAAAATGTTTTATAATGTAGCGCTACTAATGTGTGTTTAAGTGTGTGTAGTGACAAGTAAGACGAATTACCGACTGACCCACAATGGAATTACAGGGGTCGTAAGAATGGAAAGAACACATAGGGGTACGACGACAGGCTGTCGACCCTGATTTAGCAATCCACGCACGGGTAGGAATCTGTTTTAGCTCACCCAAGGAAGCGTGTGCCATATAGGCGAGGCCATAACGACTTGGTCGCGTATGATGAGTTGAGGGGTGCACGATAAGGAAGACCTTATCCCTCAGCAGCCCTTAGTCTCACAGAAGCGTAGTTGGAAGGTCGAGGTAAAGATTCCCAATCGCTACATAGTGCTCCCCATGAAGAAAGAAATGGAACTGTCAGAAGGGCCCACTGAAGAGGTACCTAGACAAAAGAAAATGGAAAAAGGAAATTATTCATGCATGCATAATTAAATAATATACATGTGGAAGTTCTAGAAAGTTTAATAATAAATTATTAAGTAATTTAAGTAATTTATTATTATTATTATTATCATAAAGATTATGCTTTTATGGTTAATGA
The DNA here is from genome assembly GCA_027924585.1 of Larix kaempferi. NCBI lineage: Eukaryota > Viridiplantae > Streptophyta > Pinopsida > Pinales > Pinaceae > Larix > Larix kaempferi. The sequence goes on from BSBM01001346.1 coordinate 21,785,640, forward strand.
AGGAAATTGAAAATTGGAAAGGTTAATGTTATTTTCTTTTATAATTAATGGAAACATATATATTAATTATTTCAAAAAAAAAAAAAAAGATTTTAAATAAATATAATATTTTCTTTCATAAAGGGAAGAGAAAAGAAAAGGTTCTAAATGTATATATTTCGATAAAATACCTCATGTTATAAGATATATATATATAGGAATAAATGAGAAAGGATTAAATAAATATTTACTCTTATAAAAGAAAAAGAATCTAGAATAAACAGCTATAATTTAGGAATTGACTACACACTCGAAATAGAAACACTCACCTTGCATTAATTTAGGAATTGACTGCACACTCGGAATAGAAACACTCACCTTGCTTTAATTTAGGAATTGATTGCACACTCAGAATATAAACACTCACCTTGCTTTAATTTAGGAATAGACTGCACACTTGGAATATAAACACCCACCTTGCATTAATTTAGAAATTGAGTGCACACTCAAAATAGGTGAAAACACTTGTAATTTAAAATGAAATAATTAATAAAATCTGACAGGGAAATGAATGAGCTTCACATAAACTTTTGGGATAAATAGAGGGAGGAGAAGGAGAAAGAGACCTCTCTTGCTCCCTAGTGTCCAGAATCGAGAAGTGTTTGATGGTTCTTGTGAGTTGGGCAAACTTGACCGGGGATTGGGAGATCCCATTGGGAAGTTTTGGCTTATGTGTTCTACGACCCCATTAGCTCGGGGGTTCGGGGTGAAGGAGAATAGCCCCAATACGATAGGGTGGTCAACCGAGGGGCTGTCAGTAACTACGTCAATGCGGTACTGCACTGGATAGCTGATTCAGCCACTACTTCAACGGTTTCTCAAGCTCGACGCCCAAAATCAGGGTTAATGCTATTCAGTATTTTATTAAATGTTTAATGTTATTCTTCTTGATGTATATTATGAATTGGCTCATAGAAAGTAATAAATTTCTGTATAAGCAATAGATTGTGAGTTTTAAGGGGGCTGCCGTCATTTGGATTCATTCTGGAAATGGGAGATCAAAGCACTAGAGAATTCATATTTTTATGTTTTGCTTAAAGAGATAGGAAATTTAAATATGCATACTTTCTGCGTTAAGCAAATTCATAAAATTTCCTATTGTTGAATTGTTTTAATGATGTATGAGATTTTAACAGAACTACCTTCTGCGTTAATATATCCTGAGAATTATGATCACCTTTGTATGTGTAACTATATCCCTCATTATTTAATCTCAACCGGTGTAACCAATCATACAGATCGGATTAGAATCCGCACTCATCTCTGTCGTAAGCTTATGATTCAGTTAAACGGGTTAGAGATCTGCTGGTAGAAGTCACTTATCAAGCCCGGATGGGAACTAGTGGATCTGTTTCATTGTTTTAATATCAACCCTACGAAATATTCGAACCCTGTGTATGTTTCTTCCCAAGATTGTACAACTCTCCAGATCACTTGAGCAAGATCGATCTCACCGTCGCAATTATCTGAACTCTGTTATTAGTGTAAGTGAGAAGATTGTAGAGATCAAACCCTGCCTTCGATTCAGCATTATTTACCCTAGATGGAATCTGATCTACAATTCTGCCTGTGGGTTTTCAGCAATATTTCCGCCTCAGGCCACCGATGATCAACCTTGTTGTCAAACTCTGAAATCTGTGTATCAGTTCCTATTATCAATCCACTGTAAATACGCCCAGATCGCTGGCTGTACCAGCTTAAACTCTGACAAAAATATATTTAGGGATTGAAATCAAATCATTAGTTGATCGATTCCCTGTCGATGTCATCTTATTGCAATCCTGAACTGAAACGTTTGCGGCGCAAGTTTGATCGAGCCCAACAATTGATGCAATCTCTGCGATTTAGCAGTTAACCCTATTCACAGCCAATTCCGCAAATTGTTGGGCATTAAAGATTAGTCTAATTGCATTTAAATTAGTGACCGTGGTTATATTTCAGTGAACGGAGTTCCATTCATATATGTATGCTTTAGATAGAGTCCATTCTATTATGTGAATTATCATAAATGTAATTGTCAGCACCAAATAGGGTAATAGGGTTAATTAATTATTTATTGAAAAAGGCAAATGACAAATAGTGATACCATATATGTGAAGAAATAACTAATGTTTAATTAGATATTTATTTATATACCCCTCAAATGCATAGATAACAGAAACGTGTTACATTTGGATGTGAGAATTTAGTTAGAATTAGTTAACCCGTTTACATTTATTTCATTCACTTAGAAAAGTAGATACTGTACTTGAAATAGGATAAATATATCCTCTTGTCCATTTGAATACGTATCCTTTAATGAATTCATATATTTATTTATTTTGAAATAAAAATAAGAATATAAATATAACTTTAAATGAATTTATATTTTTTTTTTGAAAATATATATATATATTTAATGAGTTTATATATTGATCAATTGAATACATACCTTTAATAAGTTTATATTTATTTTAAAAAAAATAATTATATAAATATAAGCTTTAATGAATTTAGATCTTGTTTCTTGAAAAGAATAAAAATATATACATATCTTTAATGAATTTAGATATTGCTTTCTTGGAAGTAAAGCTGTGACTTCAATGTAAATTATAGGATATGTATACGAACTTTAGATATTATATTATAGTTAATGTGATTTAATTTTTTTTTGTTTTAAAAACAATGTTAGTTTAGTGATAGGGTATGTGGAGTGTAAGCCAAGTTGTGAGCATCATGAAGAGAAGAAAATTTCACATTTAAATTATTCTATTGTGGTAACGTCAAGTTGAAAATAAGTGAGTGATAAGCGTGATATTTAGGATTAGGAAGAAGAGACACATACATGTTTAAGTAGATCAGTTCCTTATGACTAGTTGATATAGAAACATATCTTCGAGTAATAGAATTTAATTGTATAGTTAAGAGAGAAGTAGAGTTTTATATATGTGTTGCACACCACATAACTTTGGTAGAATCGGATTAATGGCGATGGATAAGATCTAGCCAAAAAAGTAGAAATGCCTGCTTGCACCAATAAAGAGTAAATGATAGATGTTACTTACTTAAAGCTATAATTCAACTATGAAGGGTTATGTATAAAAAAATAAAAATAAAATTTACTCATGAGCGAGAGGCCCTACACCAAGAAAGCCCTACATAAGATTATTTCCTATCAATTTTCTGCAACCACTTCGTAAAATAACTTACAATTTTCGTATCATCCACCAGTCTAAGACATTAAAGAAATGGTGTTGAGATTTACATTTAAGTAAAGAGGATAAATATATTTTAATGTTCAATTATGATATGATCGATTCATATATTTTAAAAATAAAATTCAATTTATTAAAATATCAAAATAAAATATATATAATTTTTCAATAAAATATAAATGAAAAAATACAAATTACACACAACACCATGCAAACTCTAGTTTCAATGAACTATAAGTAAAAATATATAAATTTCACACAACACCATGCAAACTCTAGTTTCAATGACTATAAGTAAAAATATACAAATTACGCACAACACTATACAAACTCTAGACTTGAGTTTTTTTATTCTTAATAATACTTTCCCTAATCCAACGGAGTTATAAGGATTGGGTCTCTTTTTTTCTTCTAATAATTCATTCCTTCCATGTCCAATTTCCACACTCAAAAAGTCTTTATTCCTTAAGACCACTATCAATACCTTTGACATACCATTTTGAAGTTGAAGATGAAATATAGACATTTGTTCGAACAATCTTTGAGGCTTTATTTGGACTCCACGAGTTGACAGTTGAATCTTTCCATGAAGTAGTTTCTTATTTTTCCATTTGGTAGTACCGGAGAACTTTGTCTCCACATGTGAGGTTGCCACATTTCTTTAATAAAAAAGGAGCTTTTACATCGGAAGGTAATATTTTCCTACTTCAAATTTTGTTAATCATTTTTTTTGTAATTACATAGTTTAGTTAAAAAAAAGTGACTTAAATTTACATATATAACTTTACAGGAATATGAAATGAAATATAATCATTCATTTTAAAATCATAATAATAAAATTACCAAATCATCACCTAAATTATTATAATTTAAATATTTCAAAAGAAACTAAATAATATAATATATCATAGAAATTGAATACTTTATACTCTAAATCTATAAGCTACGACAAGTTCAAATTCTTTCGAAATAACACAACCAAATATTGACCATTTTAAATAAAAAATTATAACATAGTTAAGTTCTCATCCATATCTTATTAACGTGTCAATTCTGAAGATCCTTTGAAGACGGCGCGATGGCTCCAACTATACGTGGACTATGCCCGTCGAGTATGTCTAGGAATATGCAGGATTTTTTTGACAATGTTGAGTGATTTAATCGATGTTTACCCAAGAAATGGAGCCCATTAATGTTCATGACTTTCAAGCATTATTTCACTTATGACTTCGCATAGGTTTCCAATATCCCTTTTTAAATGTTACAAAATTAATATAAAAAACAGTCTAATTTTAAAAAGTAATATTAATCAATTTAGATTCATTTTTATTTAAAAATAATAATAATTTTTAATATTGATTTTATTAAAAGTATTATTATGATATTATTTCAAAAATAATATTAATTATTAACCTTCGTAAAAATTTGATCAATTAAAAATTATTATTATGATTTTATTTTAAAAATAATAATAATATTTTATATTTGGTTGCTTAGATGATGGATTCAAATTAAAAATTATTATTATTATGATTTTATTTTAAAAATAATAATAATTTTAATATTTGATTTTATTAAAAGTTTGTCAATTATATTATTTTATTATTATTATTATTATTTTATTTTAAAAATAATAATAATTTTTAATATTTGATTTTATTATAAGTTTGGAATTTTTAATATTTAATTTTATTATAAGTTTGGAATTTTTAATATTTGATTTTATTTTAAGTTTGGATTTTTTAATATTTGATTTTATTAAAAGTTCACTCTGAGTCTAAGTCAAAATTTTGAACCACAAGCCAAGCTCACAATCACATCGTCCTTGTGCACAATGGGAGGACCCTATGATGGGGAGCATAATGATATACAACACGTTGAGAAGGAGTGGAGACTGTTGTGTATATAATGACTTCAATACTCTTTTTCCTTTTACATGTGGGATATGTCTCAGGTGTCAAAGAAAAAAGTGCCCAAGCACCACCGAATTCACACCAGTCCAAATGTCAAATGTCAGACTCTTTGTATTGCAGGTGGATATATGTCTTCAACATATCAAGCACCGAGGAGTATAACCGCTCGAGGATTGATTCACTTAATGCTGGTAATATTGCCCACTGGTCAGTGATACACTTCCACAATTTATTCAACTCTGCCATTTGAAGATTGATTGAGTGGAGCCCAAACCTGTAATATTTATCCTCACTATCAACCCTCCCATCACAAATAGATATAATACATTTCATGGAAAAGTGATAGCAACAGTTGCAAGCATTATAGCAATGGTTGTTTTAAAAACACTTAGTGGGGATAAAACATTTTCACTTTCTAAAATGTGTATATCTTATATCTCTACATAGCATGTATTGATGTGGAATTAGAAGTTGAGGCAAAAGTGTTGAGGTTTGGTAAGATCATTGCAATCTCTTATATTGACATTAAAAACAAAACGACGATGAAGCAAATAACTTTCCAAGTGCATGCCACATTTTATCATATGCCAACATCAAGTTTATGATAACCTTTATGTTCTATATAAATATGAAAGTTGCTGGCTAATAAAACTGAAAGTTTCCCTCAGTAATTGGCTCTAAAGGTGGTAGTGAATGTGTATACAAACTGAACTGTGGGATTGGGAGACAACATAGAATGCCAAGTCATTAGAAGCGGCTATAATGGACCTATCTTTGGCCACTAATCAGAGGCCTTTGAAGACTCATGCTAAGAAAGCTATTGCAGGTTTCAAACTTGAGGAGGGTGTACTTATAGGCCTCATAGTCACCTTGGAAGGAGATATAATATATAATTTCTTGGATCAAGTCATCAATCTCGGACTTCCCAGTACTAGAGATTTTCAAGGTGTAAATACAAATAGCTTTGATTGATATGGAAATTATAATATTGATGTTCATGTATAAGTGAATTTTCAAAAATCCAATTTGGAAAAACTTTAGTATTCAAAGGCAATTCAACCTCAAATAAGACAAGCAACAGGTGGCAGAGTATTTGAAGACAAAGCTATCCCAATTTCAATGCACAAAATTAGTAGTCAATCAATATTCAGATCACTTTCAGGTTTCAAATCGACAATTGCATATTCAGATCCACCATTTCAAGCAAAGGATCAGAATGAACTCCATATTTTAGCAGCAGAGAATTAGCTTTAAAGATCTTTTCCAACTTTAATAGCATTAGTTAAGCACTTAAAATATAATCCTAGTAAAAGAAATCGAATAGCTCCATATCTTAAAAGTAATGAAAGGCTTCATCGAGACTTAAGAGGGAGAGAGTTTACCAATTCCAGAAAAGGAATGAAGATCAACATTCACATCATTTTAAAATTGTAAGACAGATTTCTAGGAAGCAACTTCAGTTGTCCCAACTTCATGCAAAGATTTGTTTTTATTTATTGATGTGGATGAATTTAATTTCCTAAATGGTTTCTCTTGATTTCCTTTTCAGATGACCCTGCAAATTTGTTATCGACATTTAATAGGAGTCAGATTCTAGACTAGCTAAAACATCTTAGTCATTGTCAGTAAATAATGGAATATACAAATGTCAACATATGATGCAGAATTCAACTGAAATCACCTTAGAACTATGAATGTTGTTAGTAGGTTCAACCATTTCATCATTTGAAACATATGTGTCTGATGTTAGAGACAAGTTGCTCCTTGAAGATTCTGAAAAAACACAACATGTATTTTATAAGTTCTCATGATTAATTGATCTGCAAAAGCAAAAAAACACATAAAATAAACATAGCAATAACTTAATAAGCACCTAGTTGTGTTCACTGACAATAATTTTAGGTCAAGAGATTGAGACATGACATAAGGAACTACAATTTACAAGGTTTCCAGACACCAGATATGGAACATACACGGGCATTGCACAAATTATATCAACCACCTTAAAAAATAAACAATCATATGTAATGATATTGCCAATGGTAAGAGAAATAAAGAAAACAATACCAACAAATCAAATATGATATATGATCAAGATTCCATGACAACGATGTTTGAACTTTAACATATCAAATATTTGGCTTGGTTTCATGCCTCGAGCATTACATAATGGAGTAAAATGAGATGCACCATGCAACGCTAAAAGTTATATGGTGTAAGCCAACATTCATCAATACATAAGTCAAATAGCATGTCAAACAGAAAAGAAAAACCTCCAATTTCTGAAAAAAAAAACCTCTTACAGTACATACCATATCTTCCGCGGGTAAAGGTTGTGCCATATATTCCACAGGATAAAATGTATACCAAGTACACAAATCCAGGAACTCTTAACAATGTTCAACACATAGTATTGCACCATATTATTATTCAAATCACTGACAAACACCAAGACATGGAGTCAGTAATTTGCATAGAGCTATGTCCTTCCTCCTATTTTGGGGAGATGGCAAAAAGTGTCCTCTCAAGTTCTAGGGACCATGAAAATGCATGGAGGAGTTGAGAGTGCACTCCTCTCTTTACAGATCATCAAAAGTCGTTTCTTTTAACATATCAGAGATGTTTATCAAACTGAGATATCTTATAACCAAAATGAAAAAGTCGTTGGAGAAACAGAAAGACGCCAGAACTAATCTGATGCATCACTACAAACCAGTAATATTGAAGATCCATAGGCGTCTCTCTTTGCACAGACCACCAACAATCACAAAGATAAGGGATCAATCATCTTGCAGATATGTAAGGCATCCTAGCAAATCCAAAACACAGAATCCAAAATCTTTCTCAGAATATAATGCAACATGACCTCATAGATAAAAGAAATCTATTGTCAAAGTAACAGAACCATCCAGAGAAAAGTAAAGCCAACATTTAAGTAAAAATCCATTAGATAAACTTGCATTTCCAACAGCAGCACCTCAAAAATGTCGACCAGTTGCATAAATCTCAGATCCGTCTCTTTTCATCTACAGGGATGATCACAAAATGGGCATATTCTAAAATGCTAGAATGCAGAGAGTCTTGAAACGAAAACAAAATGGGCATATACTAAAATAATGGGATGCGGAGAATCTTTGAAACGATGATGAGATGCTGATTTTTTCCTACTACCTGCGAGGAAATGGGGACGATTTTTCCTTGCAAAGGAGGTGAAGCCGAAGAATTCCATGGGACCGCTCCTGGCAGCAATCTGGCAAACCAGGTAATACCGAGGCACCCAAAATACATCCCCAACTCCAACTTTAACATCCATGGTGCTTGTTCCATTTGGAAAAGCGATCTGAATTCTACCTTCGCCCCGCATCACCATTCCATACTCTGTCGCCCCGCGATTGAAATGAGGATCCATCATCGTGCCCTGCAACAAATCAATAATAACTATATACATTAAACCATGCCATATTTCAACAAGAATCAGAACCAAACCAACTTCTTGTTGCTTGCTATTCTTGAACATTTGAAGATAACTGATTGTCCATGCAGTGGGTTCGAACTGTTCAAATTGAGTACTCTAGACTCTAGACATGGAATGACATCCACATTCTATAGAGATTTTCCACAAAACACCAACTTAACAAGTTTTTTTTCCTTTTCATTTGAAAAAAAATATCTGAACACCCACAGGGATCAAACTTTAACCTAATCTCGTTAACCAATAAGAATGCATATAAGAACATATTAATGCATTCTTACAGCGGTAAGGTTGACATAGAATATTGCAATGTCGGGTTCTTTCAAGCCAACGTAGTTATACCTGTCTACTGCAAGACTCCATCCATAGTCATTCCGAAAGTTGGGCTTCTTCTTGAAGATGTTATAACTATCTGGCCTCCTCTTCCGGAGACTGAGGGACTCAATTATATTGCCCCAGTCCCAGGAGCCTTCGTTGGGAGAGCAAAAGAAAGAGGATGACCTTCGAGGCTCGTGTTCTCTATCCTCAATATAAATGACAGGACCTCAACTCTGTCTGCTCAGAATAGTATCAAACTCACTGCGAGATACCTGAAATGTCGTGTCCATGTTTCAATTAGATTAAATTTGTCCTAGGAACAGTGAGCTAAAAAATGCATCTCACACATATATATGTAAGGGGCATAACAGTAGGCTAATCTGAATATCAAACTAACACTCTTCTCTACAGACAACGATACCAACTCCAAATACATTTATGAAAATATGCAAATGATTTCATGCAACCACCCTTTTTTTAGGCTCCTTAGAAGCTAGCTGCTTTCTGCAATAATCAAAATATACAAGCGGCTATATTTCTACTCATTAAAGCAAATGAAATCATCTAACGGCTACAACACCTATACTTAAAAACGGAATAAATGATGCTAAATAACTTACTACAACATTAATGCTATGTTCCTTCAACATGGTTCAAACATTCTTCATCCACCAAGCCTGAATAGGATCAAATATGAATAATGCAACGGATGGCATCCTCTTGCCTCAAAAATACCTAAACACTATGTATAGCTGAAATCTTATTAGATCAAGGCACTTTTCAGTACAACACTGATAAAGTTGGAAGCTTCGCATATGAGAAATTCAAACTCTACACAGTTCACATATCATTAGATTCTCTTAAAATAACAGCTGGGACTAAGGTATGGAAGAATTGGCATTAACCGTCTACAGAGACATACCGCATCTCTACTCATACAAAATAGTATTCATTTTCGCCCAGTTCTTCCTGCTCAAACTCCAGGAAGAATTGACATTAACAACCTACACAGACAACACATCTCTACTCATAAAAATATCTGGTTCATTTCCTCACTTCTTCCTTCTCCATGTGGCAGTCCCTGCTACCAATATTTCTTTTGCAAAATGCAAATTCCCCTACTTAGACTATCACAGACTTTCAAAAAACAAAAAAAATGCTTTAGAACTTGCACAAAGGAGCACCTATGATTATGTTACCTGCTTTCGCTGGTTGACCGAAGGTTCTGGGTGTCACTGAGATCACTTGAACAACCATCCTCATATTTGACAATATTGCAGTGGCCATCAAAACTACCATAATTATTGCCAGATAACCTATTGGGTTGTCTCTCAGCGAATGGAGGATCCATTCCAGGTATATCCCATCTCTCAACACAGCCATTAAACATTCTATTCTCCTGTCCTAATTTACCACCTTTACTGTTATCTTTCATATTAAAAGCATTGTGGGTACCTTTGAATTCAATCTTCTGAGTCTCCGACAGGAACTTCATTTTCTGAAAAACTTGTATCAACTGCTTAACTCTACTCCCTGCTATAGTCCCTCAAGCTCGGGATCCTAAGTCTCTGAATCTATGCATACATAACAAACTTTTTTAGGCTCTGCTAACAACATATTCGTGAGAGGAATTCAACAATTGGGTTCTGTTATTTCAAATCTGCAAACTAATTCAACGATTGGGTTACTTTTTCTCTGCACTCAGCTATCCAGAGGAATTCAACAAATGAGTTCTGTTATATTTCTAGCAGGAAGTTAATCTGCAATTCGAATAGACTATAATTTAGCTTCCTCTAAAGTCAAGAAATCCAGAAGGACATGGAATTCAGCTCGTGGGTTGCAATTTCTTACCAAAAGTATCGTTCGGGAGCTCTTCGAATTCAAATTTTCTCCAAAGTAAACGAGAAAATGGGACAGGTGTTTCAGTTCAGATGTTAGTCATGCAATGAAGTGCACTTAAATGGGACAGGTTTGTTTCTTTTTTTCGATGGACAGGTGAAAATTATTTTTACATTATATTAGCAAAGATATGATGGTATTTTAGTTTATTTTTATATTTATTTTAATAGCGTCCAATGATAAAATTAGTCAATTCAAGATTTCTAATCCAATCATATTCAAAGAAATTTTAATAAGAAATTAAAAATAAATAAGAAAAATATTTGAACTTTAATGTACATTACATATATTCAATGTATTTCTATGAATTAATATGAAAACATGGAACATATAGTCTCTGCCTAGCAGGGACTAAAAATAATCGAACTGATAAAATGAAAACCAAATTCCAACATAGCCCATGGCCCATCTGTAAACTTCTATATTTATTTGGAAAATTTTGAATAACCAATATAGCAGTTGTATATGTTTACTAATTTCTACTCTAATTAAACAGAATTTCCAGAGGGAGAGGTCACATGGAAAAGTTCTAACACTCTCAAATTAAAGATAAAATGTAGCTGTATTACGAATATATGGTTCACTTCAGTCCACAAACGCAATGCCTTTTCCATTGACTCCCATTGACTCGACCTGATGTGTAGCATAAAAAGCTACAATGTAGTATTCTCCAGAATCTCAAGCATTGCCTTTCCTTTATTGGGAAGAGTACTTCATTTTTTAATTAGAATATACTTGAATTATTTGTACTCACTGTTGTTGATGGTTAGGAAATTCCCTCGTGCCGCTAAGAACTTCAGCTTATATGAAATTCAAACAGTAAATGCTAAAGCAAACGCATGAAACATGCTTTTATCACTGTTGAAGAAGATTCCAAACATTAGTTGGATGAGAGCAACCTTCGATTCCGCAAATGGAACAAGATTCTGACTCATTCTTAATACCAACTGCATTTATTAATAATGAACGCTAATGACGTTCATTTTGTAGTATTAGTAATGAACGCTATTGACGTTGAAGGAATAGTAATGGGCAGTGCTTTTCTCATACTTGAGAGTGAATATCACTCGCACAGCCTCTAACTCGCGGCTGCTGACGCCGACAGGTGACGATAGCGGCTGGCGAGCGGGAAACCAGTGGAGCGGTGGCGGGAGACTGGAACGGTCGCAGAGATTGGAGGCGACGAGTGAAATTTGATTAATTTGGAAATTTGACGGGCAAGATTAAAAATAGACACCACTATAGAAGTCATCGTGGTCGTCCTTTTTTCCATTCTACATCCAGTTTCCAAAATAATGTACCGTATCAATGAATTAACAATTTAGAGATAATATAGTGAAGGATATAGGGTAACATTAAGCAACAGTGGGACAGGGTGGGAAATTCAAATGATGACATCCGTTGAAAATGTCGGTTTTAATCAAATTCCAGAACGTTTTTCACATTATAAGCCAATTTGTGATGGCCGGGCTGAAGTGTTAGCTATATGCTATATTTGACGGTTAAATTGGCTTCTGACGAGTAATTCGCCTATCAAATTCTATCCGTGATGGCCTGGCTAAGTGTTAACCATATTTGATGATTAAATTGACCTGTGACGAGCAATTCACCCATCAAATTCGATCACTAGTGGGACTTAAGCAACAGTGGGACTTCTCCTGTTCCATGAAGAAGGTTTGGCAGGGTCGTTGGAGGAGAAGGGAAGAAGGTTTGGGAGGGTCGTTGGATGAGAAGGTTTGGGAACGCCAGAAGTCTTACTGGTGTTTAAGTTTTGCCAAAGATTTATGTAGATTTATGTTATCCGAATTAGTAATTAATAGATCAAATAAAATGTATTCAATTTTTATGCCATAAACATACCTATTTCAAAATTGATGAGACGTGCTACATTTTTCAATTTCTTTTTTATTAGCTAGAATTTTTAATTTTTTTTATTTGCTACATATTTAAATTTTGTTTATTTAAATCTATTATGTATGGGCATGATTGAAAAACAACAGAATATTCTTAGTAGCCTCTTTGAAACAATGGATGAGATACCAGGAATTAACTTTCAAGCATATTAAAACAATTAAGTTAATCCAATGGCTTAGCTATCCAATCCATTTTCTTTTAGAAGAAAACGCTTGTGAATCACATGTTGAAATCTCTCAATTCACTTCAATTCGTTGATCCACCTCCTTATTTATGATGATATAAACATACAGTCGAAGCTTATGTTAACATGGAAATATGGAGACAAAAATATTATATTGGGTGTTAGTTTCATAGCACTTCCCCTTTTGCAATCTAGGCTTTCTGCTAGGCTTATTGGGGAGCGATGCTAGGCTTGTTGGGGAGCGAATACTTTGTGACATCTCATTCCATTGCTCAATGGGCAGGACGTCTGCCTGCCTTGACACTAAGGGAATAGGGGAATTTGACATTAAGTAAATCTTTCAAATGTATATATAGAGCCAATTCAGTTTTATTTTAAATTTATTTCCGTTGTTACCATAAAAAAATTGTTGAGATTCACCTGGAATTTTTCTATATGTCACATTGCTAATATATTTGGAGAGAATAGTATACCATCCGCATAGAACAAGCTCTCCCATTGATCCCTTCTTTTGGACAACAAGGAGATATATCCATATTAAATATTATACTTACGCAAAACCCCCAAAAAAACTCCGAGGCCAATGATCTCGTTTGCTCAAACATACTAAGAAAGGGAACACTTTGACGTTTTCCTACATAGTTTTCGATATGGAAGTGTTGCAAATGTACAAGTATTAAATTAAAATTAATTAAGCGCTAAACCTTAATTAAATTATTTTGAGAGTGGGTGTGCCTGATTAAATTTATTAAATCTGTTCATAAATAAAGCCAAGCACAAGAGACATAAGATTTATCGTGAGATTAGAGCTGCATCTTTTTTATCACTTCACTGTAGTAGAAAGATGGATAAATTTATCACTTGGTAAATTGCAAGTTCATGACCTTTACTTTATAGTGAATGAAATGAAAGGACACATCCCTTTGGTAGTAGAGAGACGGATAAATTTATCGCTTGGTAAATTGCAAGTTCATAACCTTTACTTTATAGTGAATGAAATGAAATGACACATCCCTTTGTTACTAGTCAAAATGTCATTTCATAATAGACAATTATTATTTCATGTCGGATTGACTTTTTCATTAGAAATATTATTTTTCTTTTCTTATTTTCTCATTTTCTTTATTTTGACCCAACACAAGGGTACATAGTAAATATATGAAACAATATACACGAATATCTTCTGATGCTACATATAACATCAACACTCCCTCTTCGCGAGGAAGGTATTCTTCTGGCATGATCTTCAACACTAACTTTCTTCTTATCTTTTGAATATAAGAGAAGTTTTGTCCCTTTTGATTCAGTCCTTCTAACCAAAACAACTATCCCCACTAGAACCACATCATCTTTTCAAAGAATATATCTGATCTATTTAATCAGCTTGGTCATCCTAAACCATAGAGGATTACTTCCTCGTGCATTTTATGAGTCTAAAACAGAAAGGAGGCTGCACTCCTTAGGAAGGTTGTTCGTCCAATTTATCAGTCATTACAACTGGAAGGCGATGATGACTACAGCTAGTCCACCCCTCTAGGCCCATGCTCCACACAAGAACACTCTCCACATAGGAGAAAATTCCACATAGAGATCCACTACACAAAGGAGTGCTCTCCACACAAAAGAACGTTCAACACAAGAACCATCCCACAAAAGGATACACTCCACAAAGGAGTCTTATCCACATAGGAGAACGTTCCACAAAGAAACCATCCCACATAGGGATACAGTCCACATAGGACTAGGAGTCCACACATAACTCATCTCGGCCCACACATAACCACAGTCCACACAAGACTAGGAGTCCACATAGAAATCATCTCGGTCCACACAAAACCACAGTCCATAGGCATAACTCATCTCGGTCCACATAGAACCATAGTCCAGATAGGAGTAGGATTCCGCACATAACTCATCTCATTCCACAAAGAACCATAATCCACACAGGACTAGAAGTCCACATAGAACTCATCTCGGTCAACACAGAATCACAGTCTACACAAGACTAGGAGTCCACACATAACTCATACATGCTCCCTCTCACTGAGGAAATCATTCTACAACACTCTGAGCCGATCACGGAAGTACACAAACTTTTCTCTGGGAAGAGGATTAGTGAGAATATCGACAGTCTGATCATCTATATGAACACATTGGAGTTGGAATGCTCCTTTCTGCACCGTGTCATGTATGCAATGATATTGAATCTCGATATGTTGTAACTTGCTGTCATAACCCGAAATTTCTGAAAAATTTAAAATTTTATTTATAACAATAAATGTTAACTAAATAGTATTTTTGGTCCTGTTTTAATTTCAGTAACTAACGTAATCTGTTTAAAAGACTCTGTCTTACTAAAATTTGATTTCTGAGATTGTAATCAATGACTGTTTTGTTTCAAACTGCAAGGGAAGAGCTAGTCATGGCTGACTGGCTTACTTAGCTTCCGAGCTAATGCATAAGTCGTCTTCTGTTTCTCAGGTACGCCGGTGAAGTAAGGATCACTGTATTTTAAACTTGGTAAGCATCAATACTCCCTGTACTTTAAAACTTTAAAGAAGATTTATTTACTGTTGCAAGTTGTAGTGCAAGACAGTGAAGTTATTCTCATGAACTTATACTTGAATTAAGATTGATAGTCTGCCTCGACATGATATATCTTATTCGGATAGTATCATCAGGTTTTGCGATGAATTACATTGTTTCCGTTATAATTATTGTTTTATGAATATGACTCTATGTTACTGCTGTAACTATCACTGGAACAATTGTTTGTATCATAATTATTATCTGCATAAAGCGACTTAGCAATCATGCGATATGTTGTCAACTAATACCGGTGATTACTGTTGTGTTCACGTATTATTAACGTGAGTTGAAAAGGTGGCACCTCTAGCGTTGTTCCATTATATTAATCTAATATCGGGGTCCAAGGTCTACTTAGAGTTTAATTTATGTCACCTGACTGTGCCTTGTTTTTAAACTACATTCATGGTGTGAACCAGTAGAGGAATTTATATTTCAGTATCTTCATAATAGAGATTATTTTTCTAATTGTTTACTGTTTAACAATAGTATTAGTAGAAAATACTATGATAGTATATAATGGCAAATGTGTATCTTGTCATATAGACTTGGCAACATTTCAATGTATTAAGTAACAAGGTGTTTTCAATTGAAAGTTGACTACCTTATTGCTTACATAGGAATGTAATATGCTCATGGCATTAATCTATGGCTTGGTTTCAATATATAAATAATATAATGATTGTGCAACAATCATGATGTTCCCATACGTTGGCAAACTTTATATTCAATATGGTGTTAAGGTTGTATCTATCATACTAGGTTAAGAGAAACTCTATGGTTGAAGTTGACTATATCTCGTTCATATCATTGTAGGGAATATACATACCACGTACCTTGGAATTATTGAAGGTTCGATTGCAAGGCATGCACTATTTGTTGATTGAATGTATTTCATATTGTATTTCCATACGTTTGAGTTTGACTTGTATCTATGCAATGATTTTTGAAATCGATGAATAATGATTTGGATGGCAACTGAACTATATGGTCTCGACCCATATTACGTTGATATATTTCAATGCTACGTGGTTAACTCTCCTCCATGCATTTGGTGATATATAAGCTGTTATCGAAACCCTACCAGGTTATTGTCTTTGCCTCCGGGCTCGGGTCCTAAGGGTGAAACCCTCCATGTCTGGATTTCGTCGTTGGGTATTGTAACAAAATGCACAGTGTTGTGGTTCTGGTTTTCATGGTTTCATTCTATGGTAGGATAAGTCCTCGGCTCTGCTGATAGCGTTTGCTACAGTTTCATTGTTTCGTGGTCTCGTTGCTCCTTCTTTGTTTAAGTCCCAGCTACTTACAGTCCTTCATTGTGCTGGTGTGGTTATGAGGCAGGGTTTTGCTAATGTTTTTAAGTTATGAGAGGGTTGATGCATTTAGGTTTGGGGGTGTGCTTCTCGACTGGTTCAATCCCAGCTTGAGGGTTTCGTCTGGAATGTTACCTGTCGTGGCTGTCAAGAAATGTTATGAAGGTTTCCCTTGCTCGCCCACCTAATGAAGGTGATGGGGTTTCACTGCTTGTCCAACTTGTGGCTACCGGTTGTCCGCTGTTACATTCCTCCATGGCTCGGTAAGATAATAATCATGTTTTTTCACAGTTTTTATGTTTTACAATTATTAATTAGATTTACGTTTGTATTACTACCCTCAGCATTCAATAAGGTGACTAAAATCCCTCGGCATCCGTTAATGTGCAGGTCACGCGGCTCTGAAGGTGTACAGGGCTTTTATCACCAACGCTGGCTCCTCCGGGTAAGCCTGGTTATCCACGACTGTCTCTTCCTTTGCTGGTTTTGTGGTTAGGGTTGAGTCTTGGAGGGAAACTCCTGTGTAGTGAGGTCGTTAACGACTTGATGTCATGGGTGCAGTCATCTGTAATAAGTTGTTTTGTTTGAAAATGAGAAGGGGTTTGAAACCCTGTTATGTTTATGGAGGGCCATTCACGGCTCAGACTGTATGAGGCCAGGGTTTCTGTTAATGTACTTGTAATTGCTAGGCGTAGGGTTTTATCCACGCTGTTTAAATTAATATTTAATATGATAATAGGCCTGTCATGGCCGTGTTTCATTTTTGTGTTTTGTTAAAATATTAGAATGTTTGAAATGTAGGGATGAATGAGTTCTTCGATACCTGCAATGGATGATAACTCTACTGTATGGAGTTCATGTATCGTTTCTCTGTGTTTTCTTGGATTTTGAATGTTTAATTAAAAGAATGTGGATGTTCTTCGACTATAACTGTAACAGTTAAATAGTATAGGGTTATTCTGGCGAGTTGGAATTTTGTTTTGTGTTCAACACATATATATGGAATTGTTAACTCAGTGGTGACTGGGAACGAGTTGTAACAAATTTATTTTGATTCCTGTATAATTATTTAATAAAACTGTGGATAGAAATTATATACTTAGAACTATGTATAAACCTACTGTAGGTTTTGTCTGCCATATTAGGCATTATTTTCATTTGTTTTCAGTCTGTCAAGTGAAAGTTGTAAGGCTACGGCCGTGTAGGGTTTATGGACTACTCTAAGGGAGAATATTTAAAATGAAATAAATATTATTACTGTGTATAATTATGAAGGTTGGTAACAGCCAATAATGGTTGCATTCGTTGACAGTTTCTCTGTGTGTTAATATGTTTGTCTTGTTTGAAACAACTCTGTCAACTCTGTCATGATAACATGGCTAGCAAATTAACACACTAGGTTGAAGGGGAATAATACTCTACAGTTTCTATGTGTTTGTATTTGACTACTGTGTTAATGAATAAGATTATATGGAAGCTTGTAACAATGAAATACTGTTACAGTCACACCCTTTAGTTAGTCGATAACTGTCAATCATATTCTGAATATAAACAATATAATAATATGAGTTTTGTTTATCTGTTAACTCGATACAAGTATGACCTGTAACTAAAGTTGACTGAAATATGAAACAAATATATGTATACAGGTATATTATTCTAATAGGAAATATCTCAAAGTAAAAACTAAGATTTATCTATATCTATTCTTATGACTGTTTAATAGCTATAATTCTGGAATATCTACTGTTTAATATTCTGTCTATTATTTAACTATTAACAAGAATTCTAGAAATACATAAACATGGTATTTGTTAACTGTAACCGTAACAAATATGTGCTGCATAGGATAATTACTCTATTTAAATAAAAGTAGGGAAAATTCTAAAACACCTGAGTTCTGTAATTTATACCAAAAGAAGATACAGAGACTGATTTACTGAAATTGAGTACAGTCAAAACATAGTTGAACTAGTCTATTTCATATGAAAATTATTTAAACTAACAGCAGGAAGAGTGACAGAACCTGTAGCTATAGCAGACAATAATAGCAATGGGAGGCTGTTCCTCCCTACCAATTCCTGGAGAGTGCCCAGACAGCACTTCTCAGGACCCCCGAGCTTGCTCTGGTCTAACTGGCTGGAATCTAGGTACGGCCAATAATTCCCTCAGCCCAAGCAGCTATACTGGAACAAAGTTACTGCAACTTCCTGTCTCAAAACACTTCCTTACTGATTTTCCCACTTCCTCAATGGGACTCCTGAATAGCATTCACCTGAATGTATTCTCCCTCTAGAACAATTGCTGAACCCCTAGCTCAGTTCATTGAGTAGTATTTAAAAGATTGCCTAGGTCTTAGTTGGGCTAACTGTCATTAATGAGCCACCTGCTCAGATTCCACTTTCTTGGGGAATCATGACCCCAAAATATAGGGAAGTTGCCACCTGCAACTCAGGAAGTGTTTGAGGATGCTGCCACTTGTATTTTGTCCTTCCACCTAATTCCATCCACCAGTTAGACCAGTAACCTCTTTTAACAGCTCTCCCATGCTGTTGTCTCCATAATTTATTTATTAATAATAATTATTCAGAATTTACATTCCATTTCTGGAGACTCTGCTGAGTCATCCATTCCTACTTAGCATTAAATTTAACATAATGTTCTCAGGAATATTAAAAATAATTACATTATTTTAATAAAATTGGGGTATGTGACATACACACCCCCTTAAAATGTAACATCGTCCTTGATGTTACTTATTCTTCTTCTTCAGCCACCTGCTGGAATAGATGGGGGTATGCTTCCCGCATCTTACTTTCCAGCTCCCAGGTAGCTTCTTCAGGACTAAGGTGCTTCCATTGCACCTTCACTTGTCCAATTATGCGGTTCCGTAGAGTAATTTCCCTCCTCCCGAGGATACAATCCGGTTCCACCAGAACTTCCCCTTCTGGTTCTACCTGTACAATGTTCCAATCAATAACATGAGTAGAATCATGAACATACTTTTTCAAAACAGAGATATGAAAAACATTGTGTACTTTTAAATTTGGCGGTAATGCTAACTGATAAGCAACTTGACCAATTCTAGCTAAAATTTCAAATGGACCACAGTAACGTGGTGCTAGTTTTGCACAACTTCCTAATCTTAGGGAGCTCTTCTTTGGTCTTACCTTGATGAACACATGTTCACCTACTTGGAACTCTTTAGGAGTTCTTTTCAAATCTGCTTGACTCTTTTGCCGATCCTGGGCAATCTTCAAGTTTTCCTGCACTTGTTTCACAATCTGTTCCATTTCTTTCAATAAATCAGGTCCTAACACTAATCTATCTACTGGATTACTCCAAGAGATAGGAGTGTTGCATTTTCGTCCATACAAAACCTCAAAAGGGCTAAACTTAGCTGATGATTGATAGCTGTTATTGTATGCAAATTCGGCTAAGTGTAAATAATCCTCCCACTTACCTGGTTGATCTTTAACATACATCCTTAACAGATCTTCTAATATTTGATTAACTCTTTCAGTTTGTCCGTCCGTCTGAGGATGGAAAGAGGTGCTGAAATTCAAAGTGGTGTTTAACCCTTTGAACAAAGATCTCCAAAAATTTCTTCTGAATTTAGGATCCCTGTCTGATATAATGACTTTTGGAATACCGTGTAACCGAAAAATCTGTTTTAAAAAAATATCTGCTATGTTTGCAGCCTTGTATGTGGTTTTAACAGGAATAAAGTGTGCTGATTTACTTAATTTGTCTACCACTACCATAATCGAATCATTCTGATGTTGATTTTTGGGTAAACCCGTAATGAAATCCAGGCTGATTATTTCCCATTTCCAGCTAGGAATAGGTAAAGGTTGCAGCAATCCAGCTGGATGTTGGTGTTCTGTTTTTACTTGTTGGCAGTCCAAACACTTAGCTAAATATTCGGCAGTTTCAGATTTCATGTTAGGCCAAAAATATTCTTTTCTCAACATAGTGACAGTCTTTTGATAGCCAGGATGCCCGGAGTAAGGGGTTTTATGTATTTCGTCTAAAATTAACAACTTAACTGTAGGTGCATTAGGGATATACAGCCTGTCCTTAAACAACAAAAATCCGTTTTCGTTTAAACTATACCCTTTTATCAAACTTTCTGTGGGTTGTTCTTTGGCTGTAATTTGTAAATGCTGATAATTTTCGTCTAATTTTATCCCTTCAGCCAGCTGTTCATTTAAGTCAGAGGTATAAGTGCTGCTAGCTGATATAAAATTCTGTTTTGCATTTCTGCTCAAGGCATCAGCCACCTTATTTTCCTTCCCTTTTATGTGTTGGATTTCAAAATCGTATTCACTTAGGAATGCCAGCCACCTGGCTTGTCTTGCATTTAAATTTGGCTGGTCTAAAAGGTATTTCAGACCCTTATTGTCTGTTAATAAGGTGAATTTTCTGCCTATTAGGTGGTGTCGCCACATCTTTAAAGCATGAATTACAGCAGCTAATTCTAGGTCATAAGTGGCATAATTCTTTTCATGGATTTTCAGCTTCCTAGATTCGTAAGCAATGACATGTCCTTCTTGAGTCAGCACTCCGCCTAAACCATCATTACAAGCGTCGGTGCAAACTATGAAATCTTTATTTGGGTCCGCTATTCTAAGAATAGGTGCAGTTGTCAATAAGGTCTTAAGTTTCTTGAAACTTTCTTCGCATTTCGCATTCCAATCAAACTTCTTGCCTTTCTTTTGCAAAGAAGTGATTGGGTTGGCTATTTTTGAAAAGCCTTCAATAAACCTCCGGTAGTAACCGGTAATCCCCATGAAAGATCTAACGTCCGTTACATCTTTAGGTACTGGCCATTCTTCAATTGCCCGAATCTTTTCAGGATCAACTGAAATCCCTTCCTTAGTGACTACATGTCCTAAGTACTGGATCTCGTCTTTGAAGAAATCACACTTACTGAATTTTGCAAAGAGCTGTTGTTCTCTCAGTTCTTGTAAGACTATTCGTAAGTGTTCTTTATGCTCCTCCTCATTCTTAGAATAGATTAAAATGTCGTCGATGAATACAACAACAAATTTGTCTAAGTACTTGTGCATTATGTTGTTCATTAAGCACATAAAAACAGATGGGGCATTAGTAAGTCCAAATGGCATTACGACAAATTCGTAATGTCCGTACCTTGTTCTAAAGGTTGTTTTGAAATTATCTTCTTCTTTAATTCTTACTTGATGATAACCCGATCTTAGATCGATCTTAGAGAATACCGTAGCTCCACGTAGTTGATCAAACAGATCATCAATACGAGGTAACGGATACCTGTTTTTGATTGTCATCTTGTTTAGTTGACGATAATCTATGCAAAGTCGCATAGTTCCGTCCTTCTTTTTAACGAAAATCACTGGTGCTCCCCAAGGGGATACACTGGGTCGAATATAATTCTTGTCTATTAACTCCTTTAACTGAGTTTTCAACTCATTAAGCTCCAAGATATTCATACGATACGGGGCTTTTGAACTGGGAACGGCACCTGGTACCGGCTCAATTGTAAAGTCTAGCTCCCTCTTAGGAGGCAATTCTGGGATTTCCTCAGGAAAAACGTCAATAAATTCATTGACTACAGGGATGTTCTCTACTGTTTTCTGGTTGCTTTCAGACTTATCTGTCTCATCTGTAATAGCTACAGCATAAGTCTTGCACCCTTTTCTGACTGCTCTTTTAAGTTGTAAGGCAGAAATCTGCCTAACTACGGTTTTCCTAGGGATACCCCTAACAGTTACAGGCTGTCCACTACTATCTACACACCTAAAAGTTTTGTCAAAACAGTTTAAAACGACCCTATGTTGTTCCAACCAGTCCATTCCGATAAGTATGTCATAAGAGCCAAGTGGTAAGATGTTCAGTTTAACTGTAGTTCTAAAATCATTCATGTTTAAGATGCATTCTTTTACATAACAGTTTACTTTCTTCTTTGCCCCAGTAGCTAATTGTACAGACCAAGAATTATCAAACCTTTCAACAGTCAAATTACATTTTTCTACCAGCTAAGGTGAAATATAACTAAGACTAGCACCTAGATCTATTAATATAGTAACTGGGGTTTTGTTAATCATACCTCCTACTTCCACCATGGAAGTTTGGTAGTCAGCCTGGCGGTTTTCCAATGCTGCATTGATTCGGGGCATAGTTCCTGCAAAATCTCCAACCGTCATTTCATCTTGAACAGTATTAATATTGCTGATTTGTTTCTTTCTGTTTGGGCAGACTGAAGCATAATGTGGCCCATTACACTCCCAGCACTTGACAGGTTCTTTTCGCTCAAAATTTTTGGTGTAGTTTCCATGGTTATTAGGAGTCTCTTTGCTGTTTTTATAATTGTTTGAATGGCTGACAGCTCCATTTTTGTTTCCTTGGAAACTTTTACTATTAAAGTGGTTCCCGTTTTTACCATTCTTGAAACTTTTATGGGGAACAAATTCCTTTTTCTTGTACTCGATCAGATTGCTGTTCTTTTTGGCTTTCCAGCTGGCTATCCCCTCTTTCTTTTTATTCTGTTCGTAACAGAAATTTGCCTTGCGCATAGCTTCTTCCAGTGTTTTGGGGTTGTCATATTCAATTCTGTCCTTGATATGATAGGGCAGGCAACTAAGAAACCGCTGTATTTTTTGTTTCTCTTCGACAAAATACGGTACATAACGCAACAGACTTAAAAATTTACTGTTTAAGTCCTTCATCGTCATAGATCCGAGTTTTAGTTCATAAAATTCTTTGGCGCTCTCTTCATAATACTGCTCGGACAGGAATTTCTTCTTGAAGTATCTTTTAAAGGTACTCCAATTAACTTCTCTTTCTTTAATCCCTTTAACCCTTTTCAGATCTTGCCACCATATGTCCGCCTTTCCCGAGAGGTTGTAGATGGCCATTCGTGCCTTTAGATGATTTGAGTAGTTATAGATCTGAAAATATTTTCTCATCCCGGATAACCAGGATTCTGCCTCTTCTCCAATTTCAGCTTCTCCATTGAAAGTTGGGGGCTTTATCTTCTTAAACTCCCCGGAAATCTCTTCATAAGGCCTGTACTTTTTCCTTCGGTTGTGCAGCTCAGCTTCACTGCTGTCACTGCTAGTGTGATAACTGGGTTGTCCCTTTCTTTCTTCAGATGAGGAACTGCTGTCAGATTTAGCTGGTTTTGTCCTTTTTGACCCTCTTTGATGACTAACTTCTTCTGAGTCAGCTGGTTTGCTCCTTCCTTCAGTCTGAAATTTTTCTATCAATAGTTGATTTAACTGCTCCTGAGTCTTTAGAATTCTTTCATTATCCTTCTTGACTGTTTCCATTTCTGTCTTTAATCCTCTTATGGTCTGCATCAGCTCAGTGGTGTGAGCAATTTCCTCTTCTGTCTCAGATTCTCTTGACATCTGTCTTGTCACAGCATTGGGAGATTCCTCCTCAGCATATTCTCCCAGTTTTTCCATACCTGTCTGTAAAATTCGGAAAAGAAAAATTTTCTGTTCTGTTCATGAAACCGAAATATATGTTAGTACTTTATATAAAAAAAAAATCTTCTTTAATGGTCACTCTTTGCGGAAGTTTAGTGGAGTCACATCCAAGCCTAGTGTCTGAACCTCGCTCTGATAGCACATGTCATAACCCGAAATTTCTGAAAAATTTAAAATTTTATTTATAACAATAAATGTTAACTAAATAGTATTTCTGGTCCTGTTTTAATTTCAGTAACTAACGTAATCTGTTTAAAAGACTCTGTCTTACTAAAATTTGATTTCTGAGATTGTAATCAATGACTGTTTTGTTTCAAACTGCAAGGGAAGAGCTAGTCATGGCTGACTGGCTTACTTAGCTTCCGAGCTAATGCATAAGTCGTCTTCTGTTTCTCAGGTACGCCGGTGAAGTAAGGATCACTGTATTTTAAACTTGGTAAGCATCAATACTCCCTGTACTTTAAAACTTTAAAGAAGATTTATTTACTGTTGCAAGTTGTAGTGCAAGACAGTGAAGTTATTCTCATGAACTTATACTTGAATTAAGATTGATAGTCTGCCTCGACATGATATATCTTATTCGGATAGTATCATCAGGTTTTGCGATGAATTACATTGTTTCCGTTATAATTATTGTTTTATGAATATGACTCTATGTTACTGCTGTAACTATCACTGGAACAATTGTTTGTATCCACATGTCATAACCCGAAATTTCTGAAAAATTTAAAATTTTATTTATAACAATAAATGTTAACTAAATAGTATTTCTGGTCCTGTTTTAATTTCAGTAACTAACGTAATCTGTTTTAAAGACTCTGTCTTACTAAAATTTGATTTCTGAGATTGTAATCAATGACTGTTTTGTTTCAAACTGCAAGGGAAGAGCTAGTCATGGCTGACTGGCTTACTTAGCTTCCGAGCTAATGCATAAGTCGTCTTCTGTTTCTCAGGTACGCCGGTGAAGTAAGGATCACTGTATTTTAAACTTGGTAAGCATCAATACTCCCTGTACTTTAAAACTTTAAAGAAGATTTATTTACTGTTGCAAGTTGTAGTGCAAGACAGTGAAGTTATTCTCATGAACTTATACTTGAATTAAGATTGATAGTCTGCCTCGACATGATATATCTTATTCGGATAGTATCATCAGGTTTTGTGATGAATTACATTGTTTCCGTTATAATTATTGTTTTATGAATATGACTCTATGTTACTGCTGTAACTATCACTGGAACAATTGTTTGTATCATAATTATTATCTGCATAAAGCGACTTAGCAATCATGCGATATGTTGTCAACTAATACCGGTGATTACTGTTGTGTTCACGTATTATTAACGTGAGTTGAAAAGGTGGCGCCTCTAGCGTTGTTCCATTATATTAATCTAATATCGGGGTCCAAGGTCTACTTAGAGTTTAATTTATGTCACCTGACTGTGCCTTGTTTTTAAACTACATTCATGGTGTGAACCAGTAGAGGAATTTATATTTCAGTATCTTCATAATAGAGATTATTTTTCTAATTGTTTACTGTTTAACAATAGTATTAGTAGAAAATACTATGATAGTATATAATGGCAAATGTGTATCTTGTCATATAGACTTGGCAACATTTCAATGTATTAAGTAACAAGGTGTTTTCAATTGAAAGTTGACTACCTTATTGCTTACATAGGAATGTAATATGCTCATGGCATTAATCTATGGCTTGGTTTCAATATATAAATAATATAATGATTGTGCAACAATCATGATGTTCCCATACGTTGGCAAACTTTATATTCAATATGGTGTTAAGGTTGTATCTATCATACTAGGTTAAGAGAAACTCTATGGTTGAAGTTGACTATATCTCGTTCATATCATTGTAGGGAATATACATACCACGTACCTTGGAATTATTGAAGGTTCGATTGCAAGGCATGCACTATTTGTTGATTGAATGTATTTCATATTGTATTTCCATACGTTTGAGTTTGACTTGTATCTATGCAATGATTTTTGAAATCGATAAATAATGATTTGGATGGCAACTGAACTATATGGTCTCGACCCATATTACGTTGATATATTTCAATGCTACGTGGTTAACTCTCCTCCATGCATTTGGTGATATATAAGCTGTTATCGAAACCCTACCAGGTTATTGTCTTTGCCTCCGGGCTCGGGTCCTAAGGGTGAAACCCTCCATGTTTGGATTTCGTCGTTGGGTATTGTAACAAAATGCACAGTGTTGTGGTTCTGGTTTTCATGGTTTCATTCTATGGTAGGATAAGTCCTCGGCTCTGCTGATAGCGTTTGCTACAGTTTCATTGTTTCGTGGTCTCGTTGCTCCTTCTTTGTTTAAGTCCCAGCTACTTACAGTCCTTCATTGTGCTGGTGTGGTTATGAGGCAGGGTTTTGCTAATGTTTTTAAGTTATGAGAGGGTTGATGCATTTAGGTTTGGGGGTGTGCTTCTCGACTGGTTCAATCCCAGCTTGAGGGTTTCGTCTGGAATGTTACCTGTCGTGGCTGTCAAGAAATGTTATGAAGGTTTCCCTTGCTCTCCCACCTGATGAAGGTGATGGGGTTTCACTGCTTGTCCAACTTGTGGCTACCGGTTGTCCGCTGTTACATTCCTCCATGGCTCGGTAAGATAATAATCATGTTTTTTCACAGTTTTTATGTTTTACAATTATTAATTAGATTTACGTTTGTATTACTACCCTCAGCATTCAATAAGGTGACTAAAATCCCTCGGCATCCGTTAATGTGCAGGTCACGCGGCTCTGAAGGTGTACAGGGCTTTTATCACCAACGCTGGCTCCTCCGGGTAAGCCTGGTTATCCACGACTGTCTCTTCCTTTGCTGGTTTTGTGGTTAGGGTTGAGTCTTGGAGGGAAACTCCTGTGTAGTGAGGTCGTTAACGACTTGATGTCATGGGTGCAGTCATCTGTAATAAGTTGTTTTGTTTGAAAATGAGAAGGGGTTTGAAACCCTGTTATGTTTATGGAGGGCCATTCACGGCTCAGACTGTATGAGCCCAGGGTTTCTGTTAATGTACTTGTAATTGCTAGGCATAGGGTTTTATCCACGCTGTTTAAATTAATATTTAATATGATAATAGGCCTGTCATGGCCGTGTTTCATTTTTGTGTTTTGTTAAAATATTAGAATGTTTGAAATGTAGGGATGAATGAGTTCTTCGATACCTGCAATGGATGATAACTCTACTGTATGGAGTTCATGTATCGTTTCTCTGTGTTTTCTTGGATTTTGAATGTTTAATTAAAAGAATGTGGATGTTCTTCGACTATAACTGTAACAGTTAAATAGTATAGGGTTATTCTGGCGAGTTGGAATTTTGTTTTGTGTTCAACACATATATATGGAATTGTTAACTCAGTGGTGACTGGGAACGAGTTGTAACAAATTTATTTTGATTCCTGTATAATTATTTAATAAAACTGTGGATAGAAATTATATACTTAGAACTATGTATAAACCTACTGTAGGTTTTGTCTGCCATATAAGGCATTCTTTTCATTTGTTTTCAGTCTGTCAAGTGAAAGTTGTAAGGCTACGGCCGTGTAGGGTTTATGGACTACTCTAAGGGAGAATATTTAAAATGAAATAAATATTATTACTGTGTATAATTATGAAGGTTGGTAACAGCCAATAATGGTTGCATTCGTTGACAGTTTCTCTGTGTGTTAATATGTTTGTCTTGTTTGAAACAACTCTGTCAACTCTGTCATGATAACATGGCTAACAAATTAACACACTAGGTTGAAGGGGAATAATACTCTACAGTTTCTATGTGTTTGTATTTGACTACTGTGTTAATGAATAAGATTATATGGAAGCTTGTAACAATGAAATACTGTTACAGTCACACCCTTTAGTTAGTCGATAACTGTCAATCATATTCTGAATATAAACAATATAATAATATGAGTTTTGTTTATCTGTTAACTCGATACAAGTATGACCTGTAACTAAAGTTGACTGAAATATGAAACAAATATATGTATACAGGTATATTATTCTAATAGGAAATATCTCAAAGTAAAAACTAAGATTTATCTATATCTATTCTTATGACTGTTTAATAGCTATAATTCTGGAATATCTATTGTTTAATATTCTGTCTATTATTTAACTATTAACAAGAATTCTAGAAATACATAAACATGGTATTTGTTAACTGTAACCGTAACAAATATGTGCTGCATAGGATAATTACTCTATTTAAATAAAAGTAGGGAAAATTCTAAAACATCTGAGTTCTGTAATTTATACCAAAAGAAGATACAGAGACTGATTTACTGAAATTGAGTACAGTCAAAACATAGTTGAACTAGTCTATTTCATATGAAAATTATTTAAACTAACAGCAGGAAGAGTGACAGAACCTGTAGCTATAGCAGACAATAACAGCAATGGGAGGCTGTTCCTCCCTACCAATTCCTGGAGAGTGCCCAGACAGCACTTCTCAGGACCCCCGAGCTTGCTCTTGTCTAACTGGCTGGAATCTAGGTACGGCCAATAATTCCCTCAGCCCAAGCAGCTATACTGGAACAAAGTTACTGCAACTTCCTGTCTCAAAACACTTCCTTACTGATTTTCCCACTTCCTCAATGGGACTCCTGAATAGCATTCACCTGAATGTATTCTCCCTCTAGAACAATTGCTGAACCCCCAGCTCAGTTCATTGAGTAGTATTTAAAAGATTGCCTAGGTCTTAGTTGGGCTAACTGTCATTAATGAGCCACCTGCTCAGATTCCACTTTCTTGGGGAATCATGACCCCAAAATATAGGGAAGTTGCCACCTGCAACTCAGGAAGTGTTTGAGGATGCTGCCACTTGTCTTTTGTCCTTCCACCTAATTCCATCCACCAGTTAGACCAGTAACCTCTTTTAACAGCTCTCCCATGCTGTTGTCTCCATAATTTATTTATTAATAATAATTATTCAGAATTTACATTCCATTTCTGGAGACTCTGCTGAGTCATCCATTCCTACTTAGCATTAAATTTAACATAATGTTCTCAGGAATATTAAAAATAATTACATTATTTTAATAAAATTGGGGTATGTGACATCTGCTCATCTATGGAGATATACCGGAGATTCACTGATCCCTTCTAAATCTTAGAGTGCTCGGGATATTTCCCCACTCCATCATAGAATTTCTGAGAGAAGGCACTAATCTCCCCATCCCATCACAGGTTGTCTGGGAGAAGGCATTGTCCCATCTTGACCCATTTACACCTAGACAAGTCACATGGCTAATACTGGGGGAACACCTACCCAATTCACATATTCAATCTCATCACATCTCCCTCTATGTTGGATCACCATTCTCCTTCTACATCTGATCATCCTGCTCCTTCTGCATTTGAGCATCCTACTCCTTCTGCATTTGAGCATCTTACTCCTTCTACATAGAAGCCATCTTCTTGTCCTCGAATCTGAATCCAACTCCTTCTGACAATTCTACTTCTTCATCAAGTACTTGTTAATCCTGGAGTATCTTTTGGAGAATGTACAAAATCTGCAAACATGGTACATATCTTCCCATTTATCACAATGCCCTAATATTGCTCCCTCTATCACGGAAGTAATCCTCTTACCTCTTTAAGTCTTGACACTTTCCAATGGTACAATAACATGCGTGGTACCAATATCATTTGTCAAGACTCCTACAAAATAATAATTACAAGAATTCATAAAAGAGTTATTCAAATGACAATCCATTTAAGAATAAATGGTATTCTCACTTAATCAAACATGTATGCAATGGCTAATGAATAATCATTGTTTTAACTGTGGTAAAAGCATTGTTTTAACATGTGCATAAGAATCATCAACGAATTGGTAAAACCATGTGTTGGAAAGAAAACCATGTTTATACACGAAATCGTACATACAAAACCATGGGATGAAATGGAATACCATGGGTTAATACCCTCACAACTCCAAACCATTGACTCTGATACCATGTTGATTTTAAAATTATTTTGAGATACTGATGATTACTACCTTATGATATAATATATGTCATAGAATAACCATACACTAAACATATCAACTACATATGCAATAGGAACACATAAATATAGCCAAGCACAAGAGACATAAGATTTATCACGTAGCTGTAGTAAAGAGATGGATCAATTTATCACTTGGTAAATTGCAAGTTCATGACTTTTACTTTGTAGTGAATGAAGTGAAAGGACACGTCCCTTTGTTAGTGGCCAAAATGACATTATTATATCATTGTATCATAATTTAAACTTGTATTTATTAAAACATTTAGTAACATCTTTTCATATAAAATAAAACAATTTATGATATTATTCATAATAAACCCATATATTAAACCACAAAATGTAGAAGTTATGATATTTAGGCACCATAAAAATTCATATTTTTGTATCAAAAACACCAAAAACCAATCAAAATGAACCAGGGGTGGTATCATTGTAATCGAAACCCTAAACCAACTCTCGGATTGAAAAATGGACCTCCTAGAATAAAAATAAATAAATTTAAAAAATGTAAAAATTCAAAATTACAAAATTTATTAAAAAATTAAAAAAAAAATACAACCTTAAGATAAATTTTATAAAACAAAAAATTTAAAAACTAAATGTATAAAATAAAATTGTAAAAAAAATCAAAATAAAACACATTTTAAAAAAAATACAAATTTACATGAAAATTAACATTTTAAAAAACTTAAAAATCTTGAACATGTTTGAATAATTTTTATTTTTTTAATCAATTAATTTTTTTTTCTAAAATTATTTTAAATTAAACAATTCTTTTTTTAATTTAAAGAAAACTTAATAAAAATTTTGAAAAACGTTACTCAAAATACTAAATTAAAAAAAAAAAAATTAAAATAATATCAAAATCTTAAATTATAATATATATATATTATATTTTAAAAAAATAAAAATTTTAAACCATATAAAAAAATTATATTCAAAAAAAAATTTAAACTACATAAAAAATTAAATTAAAAAAAAAAACTAAGCAAAATCTAAACCAAACCCCCTACCTCCGTACTACCCCTCTCCCATCCTGCCCGCTCTTGCAACCTCCTCTCCCCTCCCTTCTCCTCTACCCCTCCAGCCTCACCTCCCTACCCCCTCTCCTTCCCTCTGTCCTGCATCCCTTCCCCCTCCCCTCTCCCCCATCTCCCCCTTCCCTCCACCTCCCAGCGCGCTCCCCCCTCCCCCCTCTCACCTCGTTCCCCTCCCCATCGCAGGCGCACTTCCTATCCATCCCCTCTCACGGTGTTGCGCGATTCTCAGAATCGTGCCACCGTGAAGAGGTGGCACTTGCGTGGAAGAAGGAGCAGCGTCGCTCCTTCTTCTGCACAAGCACTACTTCTTCAGGGTGACACGATTCTCAAAATCGTGCCACCCCACAAGAGGGGATGGATGGGAAATGCGTGAGAGGTGGGGAGGTGGACGATGGTGGGAGATGGGGGAGGTGGAGGGAAGAGGTGAGAGAGGGAAGAGGGGAGGGGGAAGGGGAATGGGAGGGAGGGGACAAGAGGGGGGAGGGAGGTAGGGGCGGTGGGAGAATGGGGAGGAGAGGAGAGGGGAGAGGAGGTATGGGAGCAGGCATGAGGGGAGAGGAGGTAGAGGAGTGGGCAAGAGGGGAGAGGGGTAGGGAGGCAGAGGGATTTGGTGTTTTTTTTTAAATTTAATTTTTATTATAGTTTAAATTTTTTTATATAGTTTAGAATTTTGATTTTTTGTTTTCAAATATATTTGTTTTTAATTCAAAATGTTTTATAATTTTGATTTTTTTTTCAAATTTAGTTTAAATTTTAGAGTTTTTTTTTTAATTTTTTAATTTAATTACTTATTTTGTTTTTAAGTTTTTTTTTTTTCTTTTTTGTTTTTGATGTTTTTTCAATTTATAATATATATATATATATATATATATATATATATATATATATATATATATATATATATATATATATATATAACTTAAAATGTATAAAAAAACATTGTTTGAAATGACTTTTTTTTTCATTTTCTGGGATAAAATTGCCCATAAAATAATTTATTTGAGAGAAAATTTAAAAACAAAACTTCATTATATATATATATATATTTCATTCTAAATGGTTTTTAGAAGTAACAAAAAATAAAAAAAAGTGTGTATTTTTTCATTATAATTAGCTGCTAAATATAGATTTTTTTGTAAATTTTGAAAAATAGTCCTTGTAAATAAATTTATAGATTTCTTATGACTAAGAAGTTTCAAAATAACAAAAAAATGGCACAAAATGAAAAATGGTGCTACTAGTATACATACTTTTTGAAACAGAAGTAAAAACAATTACTAAAATTGACCCCCCAAAAAACGAGAACAATATCGGATTCTCCTCAAGTTGTATAACATGTTGTAATGCAAAGATGCATAACAATTGAACAATACCAGCATGTAGAGAATGGCCAAGAATATATCTTAGTGCATAGGTCTAACATCAATAGAGAGAGTCGACAAATCTTGCATGATAGGCAGTATGGAGATTAGAAATAACGAGTTTGACAAAAATGTCTAACAATTCTTTACATAAACTAAAAGCTAATAAATAAATATAAATATGATATTATTTCTCCATTAAAATAATATATATATAAATACAATATGATATGATTTTTGTTTCATATTCTAAGATGTATTTTGGAGTCATTATGATTCTTGTGATTGACCTATGATTCTTGATGTTAATAGTGATATAATTTACCATAACTATAAAGATTAAGTTTCCACAAATATTATGAATCATATTACAAAATAGCATAAAATTTACACAAAAAAATAGCTTGAGAAGTTGAGAATGATAAAGAATCAACAAATTATAAGCCTCTTTAAGAGGCTAAAATATTTTTACAATGTAAAAAAAATTACATACGGAGATTCTGCATTTTCTATACTTTGTTTAATACGCATTTTTCATCATATCCAAATTATCTGAAACAAATACTAAAATATAGCTAACTGGATGAACCTTGCCTCCGATGACCTTAGCAGAATTTTTTCTTTTTATCAGACATAGAGACTACTATAAATTCAACAAACAAACAAGATCTATATAAGTATATCAAAATTAGATTGTTTAATTGGCATGTCATTATTTGCATCCGATATCAACAAAGCACCCACCACTATACAAGGACCATTCCTAATTGAGATGGTTTAAGGGCATCTTTGATGCAATAATTGTAGAGATAATAATGAAGTTGTCCATCCCCAAACCCAAATTTCAAGTCCTTCAAAAATGAGTCGTTCTGCATTAAGCACGTCATAATCTTTCTTCTTTGCCACAATGAGAAGATCATTCATCAACTGTAGGAGAGGTGTCCGGGTTGACACACTATAATAGGAGTAAGCGGCCTTCAGCATGGAGTAATTGGCATTGCCAAGGATCGAGGAGGGAAGAGTGTAGAAGCTGCTGAAGTCTATAATCTCACGAGTCTCGGGGTTTTTAATGGCATAACTATAAATTACATCTTCAGAAGGAACCAGCCAATGCTCCATATCATCTTCATTGAAATCTGGGGCGACAACAAACTGGGACAAATAATACTACAGAACCCGTGTGATTGCAGGGACATCATTTCTTTTCATTGCCCTGAAACCACCAGTAACAGTTGTATCTGGCAAACGATATAGTTTTATAGTCCTGCTCATACTCATCCGATCTCCGAGACTGTAGAATCCAACCTCGATAAGTTTCTTAGGGTTTAAGGACCTGTGCCATAGTTTGAAAGTGGCAATGTGAGTTGGGAGGACGACCCCCATAGTATAGGCATCTTTCCATATGTTCTCCAAATGCACACTCCTGGTAACCTCCTTGATCAGAACAGGGACAAGCCTCTTTGACTGAAGCTTCTTGTGGACACATAGGAAATTGATCTCTGCCATCATGACGGGCCGATCTAGAACCCTAATCCTGGCAGGGACCCCTGTGATGAAAGCCACCAGCTTCCTAGTGGTCTTAACCCTAACACCGATATGCCAACTCTTGAAATATCCAGGAGGTCTGAGAGCCCACGTAAACTCTAAACGGGTTTTCATCATCCTCCACATGGTTATTAGTCAGGAGATTGTAAATCTTCGTAGAGGTCTCGTGATTCTTGATATCATAAGTACACCACTCATACGGTCTTGGAATATTTTATGTTGTTTCCTAACCTCAGACAAATGGTGTAAGCTAAACTCTAGACTATTTGCATCAAGAATCTGGTGATTGTTCGGGTGAAAATCCAGTTGAAATCGTTAAAATGACAATTTTGGGTTGCTATAATTGTATAATCGGGTTTTCCTAAATGTAATCGAGGTAGTTGAATCCATTTCTGCAACCAAAATTACAATTTGAACAACCCAAATCACAATTTCAGCACTTTACTTAATAGCCGAATACCAGTGAAAATCACCAGAAAAAATGCAAATCATCTGATGTTTATCCCATTCCCAGACAGATGGGTGGGAGCCTCTATTATATCTTCAGAGAAGTCATGATTCTGAATGTCCTTTAATTGGCCTACTGGCTGTGTTTCCCAAAATTTTTGTATTTTTGAATTATGTGACTTCGTGCTAAGATTCTCAATGGACCCATTAACCTCAATGGGAAAATTCTCATCCGGAATTTCCCCATGCGATCCAGGAGAAGATTTGTTGCCTACCATATTGATCGTTGATCCAACAATTGTTCAAATACTGTAAAAGAGAAAAAATAACTAATGCCATCAGTAAATTCGTTGATATCATAGGAGAACCCATCCATCAAATGCCCAAAAACAAAAGGATCCAATAAGAAAAACCAAACAAAAACGAAAATGGAAATCCAACAACAAAACTGTGAATAGAATCATCACCTTACGGGATTTTCGACGGTTGTTTTGGATGTTGCCCCAGTTTTTGCTTCTCGATTGTCTGCAAGTGCCCTAACAAAACGAGGCCAGCGAGTCTAGTTAACAAAATCCGGCCCGAGAAGAATTGCTCAAGGATGGAGAATAACTTGTCATGTGGGGTTTCGTCTCATGGAAAAAGCAAGCAATCTTTGTATGTGATACCCTGCTCACTAACTTCAAAATGTGAGAGTATTCGCCACAAACAAACGTTATGGTAGGCGTGTCAGTCAGCTCCAAAAATAATGAAGGAATTATGGAAACACTTGTTTTTTCATGAGAAAGTGAGAGTGCAAAAATGACCTACAACTCGAACATCCCTTTATCTTGTAGTGATTGTATGGCATAATGTTGGAACAAAGCATGAAAGATTCTATCAAAGTTCTTTCTTGAGATAATGTTTTTGGCTTGGTATATTTTCCTAATCTCTTTTTATAAATTTATGTTAATGAACACAAAGAAGCTTCTTATGAAGAATTTTTTAGTGGTTGTTTTCTAGATAAAATTCTTTCTCATGGTATGATTAAGGCTTGGTTCCAAAATCTGTGGGAGCTCTATGGTTGGTATAGAAAAATGGATGTAATATGATTAAGTATTTCTTCATGTTCACACTTTAGGAGTGTTCAAGTTGCATAAATGTCATGGAAGAGAAGTATTAATTCATCAAGGTGGTCATTTGGACCCTTTATTGTCTTAGACATAATCTTCACCTTCATTTTTTACATTCACTAGTGTGACCAACCTGGGGTCAGTGTCATGTACCCATTATACTCATTTCTTTTTATATGCTAAATCATAACTTATAATAGCTAGTAGAGAAGTAAGTAGGCTAGCACTTACCTTCCCTCGATGTTAGACTTACTTAGCTGCGATCGATTAACAACTTACAGTATCTCAGTCGCAACTGTGATTATTAGACATGGCTTATGCATTTAGAGACATATGACTACCATCTTGGATTACTTGTCCTTATACCAGTTCTGGATGCAATTTGGGATAGCTACCCTACTTCAACTATCTTAGAATATTTTCAGGTCATTCAATTGATTCTTAGTTCTATCGCCAACTTCTTGTTGATTATTTAACTTACAGAAGGAATACACCCATATGGTACTCACCTCGTACTTATTTGTTTATTTGCAAGGGATCATCCTTCTATACAATTATTGACACACATCATATCATTCTTTCTAGATATCCATTAAGTGGGTTGCGCTACCTTTATTTACGTTGTTCCATGGCGCTAGATTTCAATTGTCAACATACATCTAGTTACACCATAGGCATATCTATTTCAAAATTGGGTGAGAGGTGCTACATTTTTCAATTTTTTATTTAAATCTATTATCTACGGGTATGATTGAAAAAAAGCAGAATATTCTTCTTCTCCTCTTCTAAATAATGGATGAGATTTCAAGAATCAACTTTCAAGCATATTTTATTTCCAAGTTATTAAAAAAATAGGTGTATCCAAGCATATAGCAATCCATTTTCTTGTAGAACAACTAATGATTGTAAATCACAAATTGAAATCTTGTATTTCATTTCAATCTGTTTATCCACCTCCTTATTTCTGATGATATAAACACACATACGATTTAATATGTTAATGGTGACATATGGAGACAAAAATACTATATTAGGTGCTCGATTCACATAATTTCTGCTTTTTCAATCAAGGATCTGTTAGGAACCCATGTCTTTACTTTGTTAGTATATTGTTGTTGGACGCATATGGTTTGTAAGACGTCCTGTATTATTTTTTGATCCATAGTTTGTGTTATTGTTGTTGGGCGCATATGCTTTGTAAGTCGTCCGTAGTAATTGTTGTTCCATAGTTTGTATTGGCCCATGGTTTTGACCCATAGTATTGGCGCCTAGACTTAGTATATAAGTGTGTGTTGAGGCCAATGAAGGCACCGTGAAGTTATTTGTATTGAGCTTGTTCAAAGGACGTTGCCCCCTCGAAGTGGACCGTGATCAATAAAGTGATTCTGATTTCTATTATTACTGCTATCTCGTGTAATTTCATTGATTAATTGTTGCATGTTCCTCACATCTGGTATCAGAGCACTTTCTTGGGCTTGTTGGGTGAAATTTTTGCCAATTTTTTTTTTCGCATCTGTTGCAGGTTCGGATTTGGGAATAATCCCTATCCGCTTAACTATGGGAAGTACTTGGGCATAAGCCCTAAAACTCATTGTGAGGAGTACCATAGGAACCCCAAAGTAGCTGGCTCATTGAGAGGACCTGCTAACGAAAAGGGCAATGAACCCTACCTGATTGACTAGTTCCCACTTGTGAGGTAAACCAAGAGCTGTCGTTTGTGGCAAAGCGATTATCAGTTTTACTTGAGTCGAGGAGTGAGGGGTACTTCCCCAATATGCAAGCCGTCAGATAACATTGGTGGCCGAGTGAATGCCCTGAACCGTTAGGAAGCCAAGCATACGGGTTCCATATCTATTTTCAGCTGATAAACTGTAGATTTCCTCTGTCCAGAACTTTTGCCAATCACTTACGCGTTGTTTCAGATCTATTGGTTTCTGATCACTTCCGCATCATTTCAGATCTGTCTGTTACTGATCCCTTCCGCGCCATTTCAGATCCACCTGTTGCCGATCCCTTCAACATCATTTCAGATCCATCTGTTTCCGATCCCTTCCGCATCGTTGTAGATCCATCTGTTTCCGATCCCTTCTGTGCCATAACAGATCCATTCTGAAAACAAGCAAACAAACAAAAAACCACCATATCTCCCTTGTTTTCACTCCATTTTCCTTGAAACTTTCCGGACACCCCTGTCATCCCATTCTGCATCTTTCATTCCGGAGGACCCTATCCCAAATTCCACTTCCCAAAGCAAGAAATCCCACATTTTTCTATTTTTATGGTTTTCCATAACTTCTTTAATTTTCACCCAATCGCCTTCAAATTTTGCCACCATGTTCATTCCCTATTTCTGCTTCTTTGTCCCTCTCCGACAAATTTTCCCATTCTTTCACCCTGCTTTTGAAATCCTCATTTTTTGCTTCCTTGTCCATTCTAAAGTGTCCAAAACCTACTCAAACCCCAATTACCCAT
The DNA here is from genome assembly GCA_027924585.1 of Larix kaempferi. Taxonomy (NCBI): domain Eukaryota; kingdom Viridiplantae; phylum Streptophyta; class Pinopsida; order Pinales; family Pinaceae; genus Larix; species Larix kaempferi. The sequence goes on from BSBM01001346.1 coordinate 21,823,957, forward strand.
CAGAGTTTTTCCCAAATCCAAATTTTCCTTTACTAAATAAGCTTATGTTTGTGTTTTTCTACCCATTCAAAAAATAAATAAAACTCTTGTTATGGTTGTCACTCACGCAGGAGCAAAAACCATGGAGGAAGCACTTGTAGCCATCCAAACCAAACTCCAGGATCTAGATGAAAAATTTCCTGGCCTCCATCTTGAGCATTCAACCATGAACAACAAACGACAGTCCGAGTCTTCATCAGACAATGTGTTATCTTCTTCCAGCAGTTTCCGTGGTCCGAAGCTTGATTTTCCTCGCTTCAATGGTATTGATCTAACTAGCTAGATCTATCATGCAGAACAATATTTCAGTGTGCATAATACTTTTCCCGTCACCAAAGTTTCACTTGCATCCTTTCATTTGGAACAGGAAGTTCTTCAATGGTACCGTTGGTACATCAAGGCTCATGAAGAGCCAAAATGGCCAGATTTTTGCCAGCTCTTTTTGTAACGATTTGGTTCTAGTGCTTTTGATGACTTCACAGAAGTCCTCACTAAACTTCGCCAAATTGGCATTGTGAGAGAGTATCAAACAGAATTTGAGACACTAGCCAATCACACAGAAGGATTGTCTGATGAATTCTACAAGAGTTGTTTAATTAGTGGTCTTAAGGATGAAAATCCGCTCAGAGGTTAAAATGTTTTGTCCCAACACAATGATGGAAGTCCTAGGGTTGGCTAAGTTGGCAGAAGACAAGATTGCATCCCAACAGTGCTCAAAACCCACTTTTGTTCCCTTCCAAAATATGGGTTCTCAACAACCTCCCATCCTCCAGCTCCTCGACGAACTCCTATCAAGCATTTTTCTGAAACAGAGATGCAGACACACAGAGAAAAAGGGCTTTGTTATAATTGTGATGAGAAATTCACTTGAGGACATAGATTTGTTCAGCAAAAGCTCTATCTCTTGGATGTGGATTCTCTGCCTGCCTCTGAAATTAGTGAAGAAGCTCCAAATACAATGGATGATCAGGAAGAACATTTAGGAGTCGCCTATTGACCCTCTGTCTCAGGAATACCACCCATAGATATCTTTCCATGCTTTAGCCGAAATCACCACCCCCCAAACAATGCGGGTTAGGGGTTACTTCAAGATGGTCCCTCTTACCATACTCATCGATTCTGGTAGCACTCATAACTTCATTGACCCTCGGATTTCCAAACAGGTTGATTGTTCTATCCATCCTTGCTCTAACTTTGAAGTCATGGTTGCCAATGGGGGCACCTTACCTAGCAAGGGGAAGTGTCACAATGTGTGTATCTCTATGGAATATTATAACTTGCATTCTGACATGTTTTCCTTGGCCTTAGGCGGATGTGATGTGGTTTTGGGTGTTCAATGGTTACACACACTTGGACCCATCTTATGGAATTTTTCTGAACTTTGGATGCAGTTTTCAATCAATGGGAAAAAACACAAATTTACAATCTTACAACCAGGGTCTCTCCGCATCATCAGTTCACATCACCTAGAAAAAATCCTTAAGAAGAATTCACATGGTGTCATCTCTCATCTCCATTCCATTCAGATGCACCCATCAACGGTCTCCACTACTCCCTTGCATCTCCAACCAATTTTGGATAGATATGCTGGTGCCTTTGCTGAAAAAGTGGGAATGTCACCTTCACGAGACCTTTCCGGTAAGAATTTAGCTGCCTCTACATATACAAAGGAAATGATGGCTATTTTGCATGCAGTACAGACATGGAAGCCATACCTATTAGGGAATTCTTTCTGCATCACGACTGCTCACTAGAGTCTGAAATATTTCCTGGAACAATGGGTCTCCTCACCCACACCACTGAAATGGATTTTCCAACTCCTGGGTTATGCCAATGAGATCACTTACATGAAGGGTCAAGACAATTTGGTGGCAGATGCTCCTTCTCGCACAATTGATGCCCAGTTTCTCTTTCAGCTATTTCCCTGCTTGTTCCAAATTGGTTGCAATCTATTCAACAGGGCTATGTCTTCTCTGAACTACATTCGTCTTCATTGGTCAGGCACTCCGAGTTTCTCCAAATGTATGAGCAGGCACAACATACCTTCTTTTGGTAGGGAATGAAAAGGGCAATTCAACAGATGGTGGCTGAATATGATACCTTCTAGCTCCTTCCGGGATTGCTCGAACCCGTACCCATCCTTCCACGGATCTGAATAGATATGTCTCTGGAATTCATTGAAGGGCTCCCTAAATCTGGAGGGCAGGCTGACATTCCCAATAAATGCTTGGAACCTTATCTTCATTGCTTCACCTCCGAACAACAACCTGCGCGGGCGAAGTGGCTTCCTCTTGTTGAATGGTGGTACCCTACTGCATCTAAAATTACTCCATATGAAGCAATCTATGGTCAGGAACCGCCATTTCTTCTTCATAAAACCCTCAAAAGTGCACCAATTCAAGCAATTGACACGGTTCTTCGAAACCACAAATAGATTCTTTGCATTTTGCAAGACACTCTTCACATGGCCAGAATTCGAATGAAACAACAAGCCGATCAACACCATTCTGAGCGCACTTTTCAAGCAATTGATATGACTTTTCTTTGTCTACAACCTTCCAAGCAATCCTCCATGACACTCAAAGGGCGTCCACTTATCTATCTCTCTATCACAGAGGTATTCATTATGTGGCACGACATACAACTAGCGGCTACTACATGGGCACCACTCCTTCAGCTTCAGCATCAATTTCCACATCTAAAGATTTGAGGACAAAGATTTTTCTAAGGGAGAGGGGATGTTAGGAACCCATGTATTTACTTTGTTATTATATTGTTGTTGGATGCATATGCTTTGTAAGACATCCCGTATTATTTGTTGATCCATAGTTTGTGTTATTGTTGTTGGGTGCATATTCTTTGTAAGTCGCCCGTAGTAATCGTTGACCCATAGTTTATATTGGCCCATGGTTTTGACCCATAGTATTGGCGCCTAGACTTAGTATATAAGTGTTTGTTGAGGCCAATGAAGGCACCGTGAGGTTATTTGTATTAAGCTTTCTCAAAGGAGGTTTCCCCCTCGATGAGGCCTGTGATCAATAAAGTGATTCTGAGTTCTTTTATTACTGTTATCTCGTGTATTTTCATTAATTAATTGTTGCGTGTTCCTCACAGGATCTATGTCATGCTTGTTGGGGAGGGAATACTTTGTGACATCTCACTCCATTGCTCAATGGGAAGGCAATGGGAGAGACGACTACCTTGACACTAAGGGAATCCTCCCAATGTATGTGCATAGCCAACTCAATTTTGCTTCAAATCAATTTCCACTGTTACTGTAAAAAAATTGTTAAGATTCACTTAATATTTCTACATGTGCTGTGCACATTACTAATATATTTGGAGAGAATAGTATCCATGTTTGTGGTACAACCTCTCTAATTGATCCCTTCTTTCGGAAAGCAAGGAGATATAACCATATTAGGTATTCTACTTATGCAAACCCCATAAAATAACTCCAAGGCTGATGATCTTGTCTGCTCCGAATAGACATAGAAAGGACAAATTTTAGATTTGCCTACTTTGTGATACTTACAATGTTTTCCATCTGCAAGTGTTTCACATATGATAGTAAGTTTTTAAACTTAATTATTAATTTCTTTTAATTAATTTAAAATCTTCTTATAGAATTTTTGGAAAGGGGTCAATTGGTTTTGATTTGAATGGTTGTGGGATGAAATGGTATCCACCCAACCCAAGGTCTATTCTTGTAAGGGAAATGTTGAGCTCATAATGAGTATATTATTGTAATGGTATAGCCTAATAAATTATGGTAGGTGTAGTTGAATGTTTCTTTCTTATGTTACTTATGGGCATATTTCTCAAGGTTATATGAAAGCATCCCCTTTCCTTACTATGTTTTAATGCTTTGTACCAATCATCGTTTACAAAAAAGTGGCCTTGGTTACTATCCAACAAAGTATTCCGCGCTAATGGTTGTTAAAAGTGAGGAATGTTGTATGTTCAGGTACATCCATACTCAATATCCCACTTAAAATGGGGACGTGAACATAAGAGCATTGCAGTGTTGCTTGGACCTTTGTATGCATGTTGGAAAGATGTTGGACAAAATCGATTGTAACTATTGTCAAAACCATGAAGGTAAGTGTCCCATAACTTACTCTTGCTACAATGAGTATCGAGGCCATGGACCAATGTATGATAAACAAGCTCAGTTTAGTCATCTATTTGAGGATAGAATGATGTAGACACTAAATAAACATATGTTATTTAACATTGAGTTTAACATTGTTCATTGTAGTGCATTTACCTCAAGTTGTATCATTTTGTCAATGTAGAAATCAACATTAAAATACTTTTCATATTTAGCACCAATTTTAGCACTAACTTTTACATCAATGGTCTACAGAATAAAATTTATGAACATCTTAAAAAAATAGTGAAAATGAAAAATAGAATGTAAATGGGTAAGGGAATGTTGACATTTCAACTCAAATCACTTACCAATCCTTCATCCATGTAATATCCCAAGACTAGACTACTTTTATGTTGTGTTGAGCATAAGCTCTAGAGCACATGGACTACTTTGATTTTGTGTTGAGTATAAGCTATGGAGCACATGGACTACTTTTATTTTTTGTTGAGCATAAGCTTTGGAGCACATGGACTATTCTTATTTGGCATTTAGCATAATCTATGGATCACCTGGACAATTTTTATTTTGTATTGAGCATAAGCTGTGGAGCACATGGACTATTCTTATTTGGTATTGAGCATAAGTTCTCGATCACTTTGACTATTTTTATTTTTTGTTGAGCATAAGCTCTAGAGCACATGGACTATTCTTATTTGGTGTTGAGCATAAGCTCTCGATCACCTAGGCTTTGATCATTGTCTCTAGGTGTGGCTTTGGGGACACCTAGACTATTTCTAAATTAGTGTTGAGCATAAGCTGTGGAAGAGCACTGGGACTATTAATTGAGTGAGTGTTGATAAATAAAGCTCTGGAAGCAGTTAGACTCATTGTGTTAACTGATGTTAAGCTGGAGCATCAGTAATCAATTTACTATTGTTAAACTAAAATATTAATTATCTTATTTTATTCTTTTTAAACTGAATGGGGTTGCCACTCAAAGAGGGATGGAGCATGAAAGAGATTAGAATGACTAAGAAGTTGATAACTAAATATCAACTAGATGTCAGGATGAGTAAAAGAAATCCTATATGATTTAAATAAACTATGAGAGTACAATTAAATCATATTATTTAATTTAAGATAAAATAAACTATGAGAGATTAAAAATATATTTAGATTATTAATAAAAGATAAAATAAACTGTGAGAGTTTAAAAATAAATCAAATGGTTAATTAATTGTAAAAACAAACAATCATTTAATTTAGTAACTGAAGTGAATGATTTAAACCTAAAACCCTAGGACATTGTAAGGGGTAATGGTCTGGAGATTACTGGATTAGTAAGAAAGATAACAATTTTCACTTCGGCCTTTTAGTCTCTTGGCCTGCTCAGTTCGAATTAGGGGTGATTTGTTAAATGAACCAAGAACGGTTCGATACCTACGGTTGGGAGGAACGTGGCAGTTCCCAAGCTAGTCAGAAAGCATGAAGGACTGATAAGTATTTTATATTATTGTTATTTTTTGAAGATTTATTATATTGATTTTGATTATTTGACTCTTAAATATTTTCATGATTATAGATATTATAATCAGTGATATTTGATGTTTTTCATAAATACGATGATTTTTATTTATGCAAGTAAAGGAAGGCTTTAAAGATTTGATATGCATATTTCAATTTAATTAACATAGTCTATTCCGATCATTTAAATCTCATTATATAAATTGATTTTATAGGTGTAATTATTGTTTTACAACTAATTATGTTTTATAGAAGATTTGCTTTTAGTTCATGGCACTTGGGTTTAGCTAGTAATTCTTATGTTCTATATGCTTAACATCTACATCATTAATATTATCAAAATTTAAATATAGGACAGCTAATAGAATTCATTTAAAACATAAAGCATTTATAAATTTATATCGTAGGATTTCTATACTAGAGAGAAACCTCTCGTTATCCCTAAATAGGGAAAGAATCCTAAACTAGAATCTTGAGACAAGTCCCTTAACCCTAAGTAAGTTATATGTATATGTATATGTATCTATTAAATAAACATGAAATAGTAATTATAAACTAAGCATCAAAACATAGAACTTTATACCAAAACTTATTATATTTAACTAAGACTCACAACATAGCATGTCCTATATGCTAAAATGATTGATATCCAAACTATGTTAGACATATAATAAACTACATAGAACTTTATACCAAAACTTATTATATTTAACTAAGACTCACAACATAGCATGTCCTATATGCTAAAATGATTGATATCCAAACTATGTTAGACATATAATAAACTACAAGCATTGGACTCTTTGTCAACCACATACATAACCTCCATGCACAAAAATGAAACATAAGGTCATAACCCCTTCATGATCTGGTTGTTTACACTATGACTCAACATGAATGATGCACTCCTCGGTAGAAGCATAGAACACAACTTGTCAACTATAAACAATACAAAGTTTCACTATATTTATATAAATGTAATTCATATGCATTTGCTTAACCATAGAAATTTAGCTAATAGTCAAAGATCAATTCGCATCCACTTAAGATTGGGCACATAAACAAGTCATGGACTTCACAACTTAGTCAACGTTGTCTATTGTTAAACTACCAACCGGACATTTAGTAAGACTGATTCAAACAAATATTTATAAAATGACATGTAATCCAACTATGGCTCATGAATTCCTCATGGCTGAGTAAGATGAGCCCTTAGGGATAAGTTCCATCCTTCCACAAGTAACACGAAACTGTTGAATACCAATCAGGGGTCAAACGTCGTAAGCAACAATTTAAATACCAAGCCTAGCCTACTCAAAAGCCTTCGCTGAAAAGGGTTGTTTTCATAAAGGTTAAACCACGGTAGTCATAGATCAACCCTAATGCAATGAATTTAAAACCATAATTCAAAATAAGACCAGATCAACCCTACTGCAATGAATTTAAAACCATAGATTTCATAAAACCTTGTCTCTCCTCTGAACAACAAAGACATGACCATCCTGGGATACTTTAGAAAATAAGAAAAGACTCAACGAAGGAACAACCGACACTTCTCTTTTCATCATCACGACAACCACATTTGAAAGCATCTTCCCAAAGGACGAATTTGGTCCAGAAGGGACCAAGAGCTTACTAGTATGTGCAAGAGTCAATTGGGCATTAAAAACGTTGCATATCCAATGCCCAAGGCATCACCTGCACGCAAACAAACCAGCAATGTTGTTCTCAATAAGAATTAAAACACAAAGATGAAACATATATAACATAGAGCCAAAACGATTGCATGAAAGACATACCTAAAGCGAAGTCGTTGTGGCTATCAAGTCAAACCACTATTTGTTTGTATCAATAATTCTATGCTCAAACAACGATTAATATGGATGGGAAGAGTAGATGGTAGCTCTGGATGCCTGAAGTGATTCACAAACCAACAGCTTGGAGGAGGGAAACCCTATCTCCCACAACGAATGGAGGAAAAACCAAATGAATTATCCTGAAGGCACAACCCTGGAAGGACTTACCAAAAGATCCAACATTAATGCAGTGATTTCGTGGAGGTCCGCGATTCCACAATCACCCGCCCATCAAATGGGCCACATTAATTGTACAATTACCTCCACCATTTTGATTATATGGATACCTTTTCCAAAGTTTCATTATGAACATGGAAGGGAATTTTAATGAGTTAAGTCTTAAACACTTTGCAAAAGTGTTAAGACTTATTACCACATATTCCTCATAAACATTGTTTTGAACATAAGCTAGGATGCAACATAAAAAGAATTATATTATAAAAAAATATGATAGATCCTTCATGACACCTGCAAGAGTTGAACATGAATGAAAATTTTAGCTTCTATCCTAAGCAAGAGTTAGGCCACTTATGGGCCATAAATCCACCTCTAAATTAAATGATTCACAAATAAAACAGATTCAACAAATATGGTTAAAGACAAACATTCCATGAGATTATATTGTCTATTGAGTAAATCAAATAGATATGGATGAAATACATAATCAATAAATAAGACAGACAAACTATCATAGGCTTAAAACACTCGTACACATATATAGGAATGCTAAGGCATTAAAAGAATTGGTTTCATACATGAATACCAATCGAAGTAAACTAAATGACAACACTTCAATCTTTACAATGACTGTAAGAGAACAAGAAAAATATTAACGATGCCAACAAGTAAATTGTCGTTAAATTCTAAGTGTTGAAGTTAATTTATTAAATTACATGGAAGAATACTGACTACTTCTCAGTGCCGGAGTTAATCTAAATAGACATGTGTTGTTACAATAGTTTCATAGGCCCTTATAAAAAAAATTAGGGTGTATTTTGAGGGACATTACAAGTGGTATCAAAGACTAGATTCAAATACTCGAGACCTATGAGCTTATTACTAAAACCGCTGCAAATTTAAATTTAGTGAACTAATGAAATCTTGTTTGTTTCACATTGCATAACTTGTTTCATAACTAAAAACATCACGAATGCTGAAATAGATAACAATCAACATGGGAACTTGAATTCACCACCTCAGGAAGAGGAAATAGTGGTGGAGTTGAATGATAGTATCAAGATAGTCAAGCCTTCTCAACTGTTGAAAACAATACAGAGCCTGTGAGGTGAATTTCAAAGTTTTAAGGATGAAAACCTAAATGAAAGATGTGAACATCATGAAGTAAATGAAGATCTGCTACAAAAGTTTATAGGAGTAAGACACCAAATACAAACAACTCACGCAACAAATAAATCTACTGATAAACGTCACCATAAGAAAAGAACTAGCAGTTCGAAATTTAAGGAGCAAGAAGAACATTCAAAGTGATCCAATACCATGGATAAGGATAATGGAAATTATTCCGACACTTATTCAACATCTCATCGTATAAAGAAACACAAGGGTGATGATATCTTGCAAGGATAATTCAGGAAAATCAAAGCCCCAACTTATGAATGAGAGATGGAAATAGGGGAGAAAGCTAAGGAATCGATTTTAGTAATGACCAAGTACTTTCAGGTACATGACTATTCTAGCAAGATGAAATCCTAATTGGCCATATACAATTTGAATGGAAAATCCTCCAAATGGAACTGAGAGATATGAAACACATTAGAAATAGAAGGAGAAGAAGCTCAGGTGGAATAAATTTAGGAGATTGTTTCAAGAAAAGTATATATCTAGAATTTTTTTCAATAAGAAAATAAAATAATTCCACAAGCTGAAAAATGGGCTCCTTAACCATGGATGCTTTTATCAATATATTCTTAGAACTGTTACACTATGTGCCTTATGTTAAGAATGAAAAGGTAAAAATACAATAGTTCTTGGGATGTATTCCTCCCATTTTCAGAGATAAAATTCAATTTGAAGCACCCAAGACATTGGATACAGGCTTACACGAGGAAAGACTCTGTTACGATCACAGTCAACACAGGACAATCATAGAGTATTTTCGGACAACAGAAGGAAGGGGTTTAGACTGCCTCCTTACCGAAATAAAAACAATAGTTTTCTCGCTAACCAAAATTTTAACAAGTATCGGACGCAATCAAATATGCCAGCAAAAAGTGTCAATAAACCATAAATAGATAGAGGAGCTATAAACTACCACTACTAGTTAAGTGTTGGGGATGTCAAGGATCCCACTACTACAAAGACTGCCCAAATAAGACGAATGGAGTTTTGAACAACTTACAAGAAAAATCAACCATGGAAGATATGGAAAGAACACCCAGGATTTGTGCTGCTCCAGAAGGAAGACAGGAAGAACATCAATCTACCATGGTCAAGATAGAAGGAAAAATATCAACTACACGTATTTCCACTTTAATTGATCTAGGATCTTATCATATTTAAGTTTCTCACAAAGTTGTTGAAACTCGCAAATTGAACAAAGAGAAGCATAGTAAGATCTGGCTGGTACAGTTAACCACAGGTACAAAAGGAGAGATTTATGAATTTGTTAAAAGTTGCAAGATTGACATGAACGGCTTCCAAACACAAACATACTTAAATATTCTACCATTAGGTTTTTATGACATACTGATAGGCATGGATTGGCTAGAACAACACCCTATCATGCTCGATTGCTAAAATAAATCTTTCATGTGTACGTATAAGAAAGGAAATCAAAGGAAGGTACAAGGGATACCTAAAAAGATCTATGTTAGACAAATATCAGCACTGCAAGTTAACAAGTATGTAAGGAAGGGATGCAAACTTTATGAAGTTAACCTTCACAACTTGGAAGAAGAGAAGGAATAGAAAATTGAATATTTTCCGGTTCTAATGTATTTTAAAGATTTATTTCCATAGGAAATACCAGGGATACCGCCTAATAGGGACCTAGACTTCTCCATATAACTATTACCAGGAGAGGTACCATAGTTAGTAGAACTAAAACTATAGTTGTAGAAATAAAACTATAGTAACCCTGAGTTAGTAGAACTAAAACTATAGTTGTAAGAACTGATAGAGAAAGGATACATCAGACCTAGTGTGTCCCCGTGGGGAGAACCTATACCTTTTGTAAATAAGAAAGATGCTACAATGTGGATGTGCATTGACTACCGACTACTAAAAAAGTTAACCATAAAGAATAGATACTTGCTTCCTAGGATAGATAACCTATTCGATCAAGTCATAGGATCAAGACTATTTTTTAAAATTGAGTTACGATACATATACCATCAAGTAAAGAATAGATACCTGCTTCCTAGGATAGATGACCTATTCAATCAAGTCATAGGATCAAGACTATTTTCTAAAATTGAGTTACGATACATATACCATCAAGTAAAGATATGAGAAGAAGACATAAGAAATACTACTTTTAGGACCCATTATGGTCACTACGAGTTTGTGGTAATTCCCTTTGGGATAACTAATGTACCAACAAATTTCATGTGCATGACGAACAACATTTTCAATAAGTACTTGGATAAATTTGTATTAGTAATCACAGATAACATACCTATCTATTCTAAAAATGAGAAAAAACATGAAGAGCATCTTAGGATTGTGTTGCAAGTACTACGAGAACACCAACTATATTCTAAATTTGGTAAGTGTGACTTCTATAAACCTAAAATGTAGTATCTAGGCCAAATCATTTGTGAGGAAGGTATTGTTGTAGATCCAGAAAAGATCAAATCTATTGAAGAATGGCCTATACCTACTTGTGTCAAGGACATAATATCATTCTTGGGATTAGCAGGATATTAAAGGTGCTAAGCACTCTATATGCAGATAAATTGTTACCAATACACACAGAGCATATGAAATTTATTGTCAACCCGAGAAAGTCTTTTTGTTTCAAAGGATAAGTGCACAATCTATGCTTAAACACCAAACCATTAGAAGTAATACTTTTATCTTCTATCATCCATGTTCATCCCAAAAATCTATGCAATCCCAATTGCCTTCTAACTGCTACACTTCAATTCTTCTCTATCATGCATCAATAAGAAATGGTATCAGATCTAATTAACAATTGCAGGAAAGAAATCTCATTCGCATTCTAGAACAATCACTTGTCTGATCTAATCACTCTGGAAATCATAAAGCATAAACTGAACATTAATCTAGAAATCCAATTGCAAAAAGATTGAGTCAACTGTTTCTAAGAAATTGAATTGCAGAATGGAAATAAACAACACACAATAGGAAAGATAAATTGCAAGGGCTCAAGGGATCACAACTTAGCTACAAGATGAACAAGGCTGTGTATAATTATCACACGAATTGCATAAAGTCTATACTCAGTCGACTGTCACTCTGTATTGCTTGCTAAATTCAAGGGATTCTAATATTAATTGTACTGAAAATCCACACCATAAATATTGCTGCTGCGTACAAAAGGAAAGAACAAAACATCACACAATAATAAATTCAAAATCCTATTTTAACTCAGCAATCTCTGTGGAAGACGGGCCGAGTCTTCACACAGAGATGCTGGCTGAACAACACGAATTCCTTTAGCTCAGAAGTAACCCCTTATATTAACAGAAGAATGAGTACATAGTTTTGCTTGGCTGCTAATACAATGAAAATGATTATCTGTTGTTCAACCCCTGGATCGAAGCAACTCCCCGTATTTATACATACAAATCATAACAAACCCTATAATCGGGCAGCCATGAAGATCTCTGATCTTCAGGTGCCCTAAATAACTAGCTGTTACAATACGTGGGCAGAGCAGAGACATCGAAATATGAGAGAGTTATCAATTGACCCAAGAGTAGTGGTCCTTCCAAATCACAGCTAGACTCGAGCAGCAACATACTCAAAATGGCGCATTCTGTTACAGCTGCCCTGTCACAGCTGTGCCTTAATTGATAATTCAAGCCCCAAGGATCCCTCTACAAGCAATGAACATCCCTTCCTTCGTGACTTGTTCAGCCTCGATCTTCCTGCAGTCCATTTATCTCAACTACCTTCATAAATCGTAACATGTTAGCACAATTGAGAGATGCACAGCTTCAATTATCACAATCATAAGCATTAATAAAATAAAACAATGATCAGCCATACCTTGGTAATTTGGGGAATAAGGTAAGGACAATAAGTCTAATTGCCATGATAAGTGGTGTAGGACAGGGGCAGGAAAGATGATTAATGATGATTAAAAAGGGCCAATTCTGGGCTCAACATCTCCCCCCAACTACCCTATTGCATGTCCTCATGCAACAACCTGCATATGAATCTTGTATTGAGCTTTATCCTAGGAGAGAGAGGAAGAATTGTAGGAAACTCCGGCACCTTATCTATCTTTTGAGAGGCCTCTATGAGTAACCTAATATCTTTCAACCTCACTATTCCCCTTCCACTGCTACTTGCTGGTGTCTGGGAATGCAGTTGGTGTAGTGGAAATCTTCCTGCAGTCTCATTATGCTGTGCCTGGGGGAGTTGAAAGGAAATCCTTAATATGAATCCAACTCAATGACATCTATAGGAGGTGGAAGCACTGGTTCTTGTGGGACAGTATCTTCCAGCGCATCTAGGTTTAACAAGAGAGTTGTTGGTTCTTGTGTAACAGCAACATCCTTTAAACCTTCTTCAGCAGCTACCCTTATTGATTTTGGAGACACTGGTTCTTGTGTAACAGTGTCCTCTTTGTCCTTCTGCTGCTGAGATTGGATATCCTTCTCATCATGCAACCCTTCCTCCAAGATTTCAGTGTCACCTGAGCATGGTGTCTGTACCTGTTCATCTTCACTCCACTGTGTATCGGGAATGATATCCACTCCAGGGTTATCTTTTGAATGAAATGCAGGAATTCCTGCTGCAGCTTCCAAGGGTGTTGGTTCTTGTGTAGCAACATCCTGGCTTGCCTCTTCATCCTTCTATTGTTGCAACTCTTCTCCTATGGGCTCTGTGTCATGGGAGTCCTCTGGGGTTACAACCCAGAGTTCATCATTAAACTCCAGAGTCTCCTCTGTTCCAGGTTCTTCTCCCATCTGTTTGGCCGATTGGACAAGTATATTCAGGTTTGCTGGTTCTTGTGTTACAGCATCCTGTTCCAATTTATCACTGTCCTTCCTTTGTGTCTCTTCTTCTAAAATTTCTGTGTCCTGGGAGCATTCTAGGGTTACAGCATAAAATTCTTCATTGGCTTCCAAAGTATCCTTCATTCCAAGTTCTTCTCCCATCTGATCTATGATCTCTGTATCGTGGGAACACTCTGGGGTTTCACTATATTCCTTTATAAGCTCCAGATCATCCCCCATCCCATGTTCTTCTCCTACTTGTTCCATAATTTCTGCATCATGGGAAGTGGCAGCTTCAGCAATGATGTTTAAAAGTGTTGGTTCTTGTGTGGCAGCACCTTCTTTTTCCACTGCTTCCCCCACTGTGGCCACAGGCTGTTGTGCTGAATAAGTGTTAAGTAGAATTTTATGGCCTGCTTTCTTAAAGATTTCTCCACAAGTGGGGCAGAGTATTCATTCATTCTCCTCCCTAGCTCCAGCAGAATCTGATTCCTCCACTTGGTCTGCAGCCTCTATCAATGTATACATTTTTCTTTCACCCTGTTTTCTGCAGGTTTCCTTCCAGATTTCCAATTCCCTCCTGAGTACTTGGAAGTCCTCTTTTAACATTGCATTCTCAGCCAGAAGTCCTTCAATTCCAGGTTCTTCTTCCACTAGCCTTTGTGGAGCATCCCTCGGTCTTGGTACAAGGATTGGGGGCTCAACCTGTGCCTCTAGGGTTGCCCATCTTTTCCTGGCTGCCTCTGCTGCTGTGGCTGATTGAGTTCTTTTCTTTCTGATTGGTGATATTAGATTAAATTCATTGGTGGCTCTCTTTCTTTTCTTCTGTTGTGTTTTCTTTTGTGGTGTTTCCTTCTGTGGTGTTTCCTTCTGTGGAGCTGGTACATAAGGGATCATAGCTGAGATCGAGGGAATGTGTTCTTTCCTCTGATGCTGTTCTTCTTCAATTACAGATCCTCCTCCTTCCCATTCTGGTGAAGACTCAATTGTTACCAGCTCAATGTCTTCTTCCATTGCCCTGGCTCTGTCATCTTCAGGTTCCATTGTCGCAGCATTTGATGCTGCTCCAATTTCACCTTCTGCTGTCGGAGCTGCCCTGTTATCTGGTTTTTCCACAAAGGTTTCATCTACACCATCGCCTAATGGCTCTGTTTGTGCCTCCCCTTGCTCTCCTTCAAATGCAGTTTCATCCCCCAATGGTTCTGCTTGTGCCGGAGATTCATCTCCTAATTGTTCTTCTTCTAATGGAGGTTCATCCCCCCCAAATGGCTCTGAATGTGCCCCTGGTTGTTCTTCTACTGTAGTTTCACCCACCCCGGATGGTCCTGCTTGTGCCCTCGGTTGCTGTTCTTCTTCCATTTCATCCCCCCCCCCCAATTTCAATGGAGGAACTCCGGTCCTCCTGTTGTGGTGGAACCGATATTTGCTGTAATGGGACGACCCGCAAGGGAACGGGTTGCTGAGGTCGGTTTATGAACTGTTCCCAAGTTATATGGTGTTTGGCAAGGGTCCTTATAATAATTAATTTGATAAGGCCATGGTTGGTGAGAGAGGAAAGTGGATGCTTAGCAGACTAAACAAATGTGGCCATATGACGCAAGTCGTGCAATAAATAGTATGGAATGTTCAATAAAATGCCATGGCGGAGATGAGAAAGCAAAGGAAGTTCAGAGTTATACACAGTTTGATATCTACCTTCACAAGTAATGTACTTCTTGAGAAAGATAGTAACCTGGTCCCATGGCCGCGGTAGTGAGTTCAGTGCAATCCCTCTTCTGGACGCTTCAACTTGCTCCCCTGCGAGTAAAAATTCTTCCCGTGCAACCATTGCAGGGACTCATTGGTTAAACCATGGTTTTTCCACCATCGGGATGGCTGTAACCTCGGATATAATGATCTCAAAAACTTCTATGCGCAGCCCCCACACCATAGAGTGAGTTTTGGTAAGATTCAGAGCAAATTGCAGGGCTGCGTCCCGATCAAATCTGTCCAATCGTTCAAGGAATTCGAGCCAGCCAACAGCTTGAAAAATGGCAAGAACTTGAAGATTTCGCCTGAGTTCTCGTGTACTGAAAGGTTCATGGCGAACTGGAATCCCCATGGTCCTGGCTGCAAGATGAAGTTGCTATTCCACTGATTACAGGATCCCAGAATGGAAATTGCAGCACAGAGGATGCACGAGTCACTGAGCGGAGACGTTGAGAGAATGGGAAAATTTGGAAAGTTGAGCACAGAAAAGCGTTTGAAATTTCCATGCCGAATTGGGGAAGGTGGCAGTTATTAGCGTTTACGTCGTACAAGGGAAAGGTTTAATCAGGTATAATGGTGGTACGAGTGAAGGTACAACTAATATCGTTTAAATGATATCAATGCTAAATCACGTGATAAATGAAATCCATACCTCATAAAAATGTGTGCCGGAATGCTGTGGAAAATGGTGGAGCATGCAGTTGGTGATGTCACGGAGCCGAACTCGTGCACAGTCAGACGTGTGATCATGATGACTGGGATAAGGCAATAAGTTCTTCCGCTGGTGAAACACAAACCATCGTGTCCTCGAGGTCGGAATGATGAGTTCGCTGGCACGACTAAGGTGAATCAACACCATGATTAGCAGGTTTGGAACAATTCTTCTATTAACACGGGAGTTACCACTGCAAGTTGCCAAAAAAATGATAGCACGGCCGAAGAAAAAGATGTTGTAGTCACCAAAAAAAATATATGTTGCAGCCGCCCGGAAAGAAGTTGCAGCCACCGGAAAAGAATTCACGGCAGCCGGAAGAAGAATTTACGGTATCGGGGAAAATTACGGCGGTCACGGAAAAGTTTTACGGCGGTGGGAAAAATTACAGCTGGCAGGAAAAGTTTGACGACTGTGGGAAATATGTTGTAGCCTCTCAGGAAAGTTGTTGCAGCTATGGGAAAGTGGCTGCGGAAAATAGTTTACGTCCGTCGGAAAAAGTTCACAGTTGCTGGGAAAAAGATTTTACCGGTCGACGGAAAATGATAACGCGGCCGCTGGGAAATTATGTTGCAGCCGCTGTGACATGATGTTGCAGCTGCTGGAAAGAAGTTGCAGCTGCCGGGAATGATTCACAGCCGCCGGAAAAAAAGATTAATGGCTGCTGGGAAAAATGAGTTTATGGTCAACGGAAAACGATAACGCCGATGCTGGGAAATGATGTTGCAGCCGCTGTGACAAGATGTTGCAGCTGCTGGGAAATGAGGTGTTGCAGCTACCGGAAAAAAAAATTTACGGCTGCTGGGAAATGATGTGGTAGCTGCTGGAAAATGAGGTGGCAGCTGCTGGGGAATGATGTTGCAGCTACGGAAAAAGATGTTGCAACTGCCAGAAAAGATTGATGGCAGGCTGGAAAAAGGATATTACGGCTGCTGGGAAATGAGGTGACAGCCGCTGGGGAATGAGATGGCAGCCCTGGAGGAATGAGGTGGCAGTTCGAAAAAGATGTTGCAGCTGCCGATGTTGCAGCTGCCAGAAAAGTAGTTGGGGCTGACGGGAAAAAGGAATTGCAGCCGCGGTGAAAAGGATTTTTACGGTTGATGGGAAACGATAACGTGGTTGCCAAAAAAGATATACAGCTGCCGGAAAAGATGTTTCAGCTGCCGGAAAAGATGTTGCAGCTGCCGGTTTTTTTATTTTTTATTTTTATATAAGTAAAAGGAAAATACAGTGTAGGACGACACAGGGAGAATTTTGCTTGACGGCCCCAATCTGGTCGTTCTCCTGGTGCTTCCTGAAATTTTTTGAAAAATGACAGCAACGAAAAGATCAAATGCAAAGAGAAGAAAAACAACAATTATACGCTACAGTAGGAAAATATTTATGTACAGCAAATATGATTTTCAGTTTAAGGATTGGCAAAGGAAGAGAAAAATTCCTTCTCTGGTGCCAACTGATAATCTGGATCGGCAGCAATTTGTGAAATGAATGCATCTTTCGAGATGGGCTTACGATACAGTCGCAGTCTGTGGCCGTTAGCAAGTAATGGTATACGGTTTTCATCAATGGTCACCAGGCGAACAGTGCCGTTGTCAAATACCCTGTCGACCAAATATGGACCCAGCCATCTTGTACGTAATTTTCCGTTAAAATCCTTCTTGAATCTGGAGTCGTATAATAGCGCCCAGTCTCCTTCACGGAAGATTTTCTTTTTTATGGATCGGTTATGCCAGTTAGATCTCTATTGCTGAAGCAGCACAGTCTGGTTTACTGCAGCTAACCATTTCTCATCCAGTTCATTTAATTGATTCAATCTTCTATTTTGGGCTTCTGTTACATCCAGATTCATTTCGGTGGTTGTTTTCAGGGTCTTGATCTCAAATTCAATTGGAAAGATGGCACTCTTTCCATACACCAGATCATAGGGAGAAAACCCTGTGGTGTTGCGCCAAGTTGTGCGATATGCCCACAGTGCTTCTGGAAGCCTGTCAGCCCAATCCTTTCGATGGCTTTTAACTATTTTAGTAAGGATTGCTTCAATAACTTTATTAGTACTTTCCACCTGACAATTGGCCTGGGGGTGATAAGGTGAAGCTATCCTATGCTGCACATGATACTTCCGGAGCAAGGATTCAAATTGGTGTGAGATGAATTGCGGTCCCCCATCGGTAACTACTTCCTTTGGTACCCCAAAGCGGGTAAAGATTTCACTGTACAGAAAATCAATCACCGCCTGGTCATTAGCCTTAGCCAAAGCTACAACTTCTACCCACTTGGTCATGTAATCTGTACACACCAGAATGTAAACCTTCTGTCTGGAAGGAGGGTTGATAGGGCCAACAAAATCCAATGCCCATCTATCAAACGGTTCTAGTACCACTTGGGGCTGTAAAGGCATCTGATCTGTCTTATTAGGTTGGCCCATCCTTTGGCAGCTGTCACAGGACTGAACATATCTTTTAGCGTCTCTAAACAGTGTCGTCCAATAGTATCCCATCCGCAGTGCTTTATGCCCTGTTCTTCTGTCTGCAAAGTGTCCTCCACAAGGTTCATCATGACAGGCCTTCAGTATATGAAATATCTCATCTTCCCTTACACATCTCCTAATCTCAAGATCGGGTCCTATGTAAAAGAGATGACCATTGAGCCAACAATACCTGGCACTTTGATGGATAATTTTTCTTTTCTCTCATTTAGACATATGTGGCGGAAGCTTTCCTGCGACCAAATAATTAGCAACGTCTGCATACCAGGGTGAATGAGCTGAGAGTGCGAATAGATGTTCATCTGGGAAAGAATCCTCAACAGGCGAACTGTCATCACTGTTAGTAAATCGTGATAAAAAATCAGCAACAACATTTTCTTTTTCAGGTTTATCTATAATGGTAATATCAAATTCTTGTAATAATAAAAGCCACCTGGTTACTCTGGCATTGGTGACAGGTTTGTTCATCAAATACTTAATGCCAGAGTGGTCAGTGTGCACAAATGTAGGATACCCAGTAATGTAATGCCGAAACTTATTAATAGAATAAACAATAGCAAGGAATTCTTTTTCAGTAACAGTATAATTAAGTTTAGCAGGGGCTAAGTTTTTACTAACATAATAGATGGCATAAGGTACTTGACCATCCTGTTGTCCTAATACTGCTCCAATGGCGGTATCAGAAGCATCTGAAGAAATGTGGAGGGTATGGTCCAATTGGGTCCCCTTAGGATAGGGGCTGTGGACAGTTTCTCTTTAAGCTTATCAAACGTTGTCTGGCTTTGCTCCACACAAACTGTGCATCCTTCATTAACAATGAAAACAAAGGAGAAGCAAGTTTGGAGAAGTTTTCTATAAATCTCCTGTAATATCCAGCATGTCCCAGAAAACTTCGCACCTCTTTCTGAGCTGAAGGGGTTGGTATATTTTTTATCACCTTAATTTTTTAAGGATCCACTTGAATGCCATCGGTAGAGATGAAATGTCCTAATACCACCCCGTCACTCATCATCATATGGCATTTTTTAGTGCTTAATGAGAGGCGAGCCTGTTCACAGCGAATTAAAACCTTCTTTAAATTTTCCAATGCTTCCTCAAAATCCTTGCCATAGGGAGTAAAATCATCCATAAAGACTTCCATACTATCATTAACCAATTCAGAGAAGATGTCAATTACAGCTCTTTGGAACGTTGCTGGTGCATTACATAAGCCAAAGGGAAGCACCCTATAGGCAATCGTTCCCCAGGTGCAAGTGAAGGTGGTTTTATCCTAGTCTTCAGGAGCAATCTGAATTTGGTTGTACCCGCTGAACCCATCCAAGAAGGAGAAGAATTTTTTTCCTGATAGGGTATCAAGTTCCTGGTCGATAAAGGGTAGAGGGAAATGATCCTTTTGCGTAGCTTTGTTCAGCTCCCTATAATCAACACAGACTCTCCACTTACCATTTTTCTTGGGAACAATTACAAGTGGGGAAACCCACTCACTATCTGAAATAGGATAGATAAATCCTGCTTCCAAAAGTTTATGGATTTCCTCCTTCACTATATCCCTCAAATTGGGGTTCATGCGTCGTTGCGGTTGACACACAGGTCGGGAGTCATTTTTGATATAAATATGGTGGGTGCACAGATTAGAGGGAATACCTCGCATATCTGTATACTCCCAGGCGAATGCCCCCTTTCATTCCTTTAAAAGATTGATTAGGCACCTCTATTCCTCTGAGGAGAGGCCAGGGTTGATATTCAAAGTTCTTCTAGGCTCTACCTCAATAGAAATGCTTTTTGATTTTTCAAAACTGGGATTATGTTTGTATCACCAACTAATGTTTCCTCCGTAAGATTTTCTTGTTCTTCCTTACCAAGGGTAATGTTCAGGATTTGATAAACTTCTTTATCCACTGAAGCAGGTTCGCTAATGAAATTACTGATGGCATCGTCTTCCATTTCATTTTTAAAAGTTAAGGCCTTCCCTATTGTTAATAGTGGCTGAACATCCTCCTCCTCTTCCTGTTCTATCCAAAGGGAAGTTTCAGCTTCTAAAATCGGCCGTGCTGGACGATACAGGGTGAGGTTTTTGGTTTCCATACCATCAGATATAGTCATGGACCCCGATCGACAGCTGATGCAAGCATCAGCTGTGGCCAATCAAGGCCTCCCCAGGATCAATGGGTGTCCCCCCAGCTGTGATTTTGGTTGTAACACCAAAAAGTCGGCAGGGTATTCCCATGAGTCTACTGAGATGACAAGATCGTCCAGAATTCCTTCAGGTCTGATGGTGGATATGTCTTCCAATTCTAAAATGGTAGGGGTCGGTCTAATATTAGTGAATCCAAGCTTCTTTACAGTCTCAATTGTTATGACATTGATCGCTGCTCCTAAATCTACCAGCACGTTGGGTATCTGCGTCTGTCCTATATGTACAGTGACAGTAGGATTGCCAGGGTCGTCATACTTGGTCACATGGGTTTTTCCTATCATCAAAGCAGATAAATTCCCTATGATGTGAACAGTGGGAGGATCTCTGGGCTTCCTTCCTGGTCTTTTAGTGCACAGGTCCCGAACAGTTCTAGCATAAATAGGTACGTCTTGAAGAGCTTGCAAAAGGGGGATCTTAACATAAAGATTCTTCAACTCTCCTAGGAGATTGAACTGAGGTTGCCCCCCTATTTTTGGCAGCATTAGTCTCTCAGGGTATGGTGGTTGCCTTACCAGCTAGGTAGGCTGCGTATTATCTGATTTCTTGTTTAATGTTTTAGCCGTCCCATCTGAGGGATGCTCAGCACCTTCAGTGATAGGAACCGGATCAAATGGATGCTAGGAATTCTCTCCTTTGTCATGCACAGAAGGTAGAATATCTTCTGTAATTACAGGTTCTATTATCTTCCCAGACCATAGGCGAATATCATTACAAGGTACAGGGGGGAGAGAGTAGGCCGGCATATTGAGAGCTTCCAATTAATGGAATTTTTTATTATTCGGGTTAGGATTAGGTTGGGCAGGCAGCTGAGGCCGTATTGGTAAATTAGGAACAGGATTATTCTGCAGATGCAGCTGCGACTGCTGAGGTGGGTATTGAGGATATTGAGGAAATTGAGGATATGGAGGAGAATATGGTAACTGCTGAGGTGGAGGTGGTTGAGAAAACTGGTTCCCAAGAGGGAAGTTCCTCCATCCAGGAGACCACAACGTAGGTTGATGTGGTGGCTGTGTCCAAGGACCCCATGAGTTAAAATTTTGCATTGCAGGTTGGGGAGGATTCCACTGAGCATAATTTGAAGGGAATTGTGTATTCACATTTTGCATATTATTATTCCAATTGCTCATATTATTCAGAAATGGGAATGAGTCTGGAGACATACCTTGATTCCGGGGCTGCCAAGGTTTCTTTTGTGCAATGAAATAGGCTGATTCCACTTCTGGAGTTGATGCCTGCAGAACAGCCTTCACTCGTGGAAGTGTGGGACATTCTTTCATGTCATGGTTCAGCTCGCACAACTGACATACTTGTATTTTGTCAAGAGGGCATTCTTTTAGTGGATGATTCTTTCTACATCGGGGACAAAACACACCTAGCGTGAGATCCTCCACTGCCTGTCTTTGTTTGGCCTTCAGGACATCAATCTCCGAAGAGATGGAGCTCATCATTTCTGTTTTAAAATTTTCAAGAAGATTTCCTATGTCTGCACGTGTAGCTCCTCCATTGGATGACTTCTGAGTTCTGTCGAAGGCATCACGTTCCAGCTTATCTCGTTTATCCCGCTTATTATTCCTGGAAGATCCCCTAGAGTATCTCTTACATAATTCCACAATCGTCTCAAAAGGTTCTTTGGAGATATCTCCCTTTCCTAACAGATTTAACATGTCTAAAAAATCATCCCTGATCCCTCGAAGCAAGATTATCTTGAGCACATCTAGCCCCATGTTCGTCTGCCCGACTCTTTGCACATTGTACAGCAGCCTTTCTACAAAATCCTCCAGACTTTCATCCTCCTTCTGCACCATCTTGAATAATTCCTCTCTTTTGTCCCTGGTGTTGCAATATTCTTGATATTTTTCCAGGAACACTTGCGTCATCTTATTCCAATTAGCAACAGTTCCTCCCCCAAGGCTCATGAACCATCGTAATGCATTGTCCTTCAGGGTGGCAGGAAAAGTTTCAGCTTTTGGGCATCTGTGACATAATCATAGCTGCGACAGAGGATATCGAATTCAAAAAGGAATTCGTCTGGATCTTCTGCCGCCCTGCCATGGAAGCGAGGCAACACCGATGGTGAGATGTTCTTCATAGGAGCTGTCCCTTCTAGTTGATGTATTGGAAATTGTATTGTAGCCATGGTTCCTTCTGGCAGGGAGTCATTTTCATGATGGTATTCTACCACTGCTTCTTCCTCTTCGTTCTCATGTCTGTTATTCATCTTTTCTTCTGTATCCTCTTCTTCATTCGTTCCTGCGTTCTTTACCTCAGTTGTAACACCTGCGTATTCTTCAGTTGTAGCAGCTGTGTACTCTTCAGTTGTAGCAGCTGTGTACTCTTCAGTTGTAGCAGCTGCGTATTCTTCAATTGTAACAGCTGAATCAGCTGTACCTTCTTTAGCAGGGGTATATGAGGGAATCACGGCTGCTCCTGTATTTTCCACCGTGGATCCTGACGCTGGTGCTCCAAGATCAGCAGGGCTTCTTCTGATAGGAGTTTCCCATTGACGAGTCCTGGTAGATGAATCAGTTATGTCAACAAGATCGTCGATGAATGTCCTTCTGCCCAACGGTGGTCCTCGACCATGACCAGAACCACCTGCGTTGTTAGTATTTTGTGGGGTTTTGGGAGTTGGGAGGTGATCGCGTTTTACCCTCCTCGTATTCATGCGAAGCAGATCATTTCAGCAAAAGAAGAGACTGACTAAAAGCAATTATCAGATGCAACTAATGACTAGTGTTTAATTTTTATCCTTCCCTAGCAACGGCACCAAAATGTCAAGCACTCTATATGCAGATAAATTGTTACCAATACACACAGAGCATATGAAATTTATTGTCAACTCGAGAAAGTCTTTTTGTTTCAAAGGATAAGTGCACAATCTATGCTTAAACACCAAACCATTAGAAGTAAATACTTTTATCTTCTATCATCCATGTTCATCCCAAAAATCTATGCAATCCCAATTTCCTTCTAACTGCTACACTTCAATTCTTCTCTATCATGCATCAATAAGAAATGGTATCATATCTAATTAACAATTGCAGGAAAGAAATCTCATTCTCATTCTAGAACAATCACTTGTTTGATCTAATCACTCTGGAAATCATAAAGCATAAACTAAACATTAATCTAGAAATCCAATTGCAAAAAGATTGAGTCAACTGTTTCTAAGAAATTGAATTGCAGAATGGAAATAAACAACACACAATAGGAAAGATAAATTGCAAGGGCTCAAGGGATCACAACTTAGCTGCAAGATGAACAAGGCTGTGTATAATTATCACACGAATTGCATAAAGTCTATACTCAGTGGACTGTCACTCTATATTGCTTGCTAAATTCAATGGATTCTAATATTAATTGTACTGAAAATCCACACCATAAATATTGCTGCTGCGTACAAAAGGAAAGAACAAAACATCACACAATAATAAATTCAAAATCCTATTTTGGCTCAGCAATCTCTATGGAAGACGGGCCCAGTCTTCACACATAGACGCTGGCTGAACAACACGAATTCCTTTAGCTCAAACGTAACCCCTTATATTAACAGAAGAATGAGTACACAGTTTTGCTTGGCTGCTAATACAATGAAAATGATTATCTGTTGTTCAACCCCTGTATCGAAGCAACTCCCCGTATTTATACATACAAATCATAACAAACCCTATAATCGGGCAGCCATGAAGATCTCTGATCTTCAGGCGCCCTAAATAGCTAGCTGTTACAATACGTGGGCAGAGCAAAGACATCGAAATATGAGAGAGTTATCAATTGACCCAAGAGTAGTGGTCCTTCCAAATCACATCTAGACTCGAGCAGCATCATACTCAAAATGGCGCATTCTGTTACAGCTGCCCTGTCACAGCTATGCCTTAATTGATAATTCGAGCCCCAAGGATCCCTCTACAAGCAACGAACATCCCTTCCTTCGTGACTTGTTTAGCCCCGATCTTCCTGTAATCCATTTATCTCAACTACCTTCATAAATCGTAACATGTTAGCACAATTGAGAGATGCACAGCTTTAATTATCACAATCATAAGCATTAATAAAATAAAACAATGATCAGCCATACCTTGGTAATTTGGGGAATAAGGTAAGGACAATAAGTCTGATTGCCATGATAAGTGGTGTAGGATAGGGGCAGGAAAGATGATTAATGATGATTAAAAAGGGCCAATTCTGGGCTCAACAATAGGAAGTTCAGTGAGAAATTTTCCTAGATTGCTTGTCCCATGACATCTTTGTAGAAAAAGGAGACAAAATTCTTATGGACAGCTAAATATGAAGAAAGCTTTCAGAAACTAAAATAATTACTAACTAATGCACCAATACTAAGTATTGTGGATCCCGACAGGGATTTTTTTTTTTGCATAGATGCAAGTAAGTAGGGACTTGGGGGATTCCTTATGCAAAATGATTTTTTGATATGTTATGAGTCACGAAATTTGAAGGAACATGAGAAAAAATATCCAACATGTGATCTTGTGTTGCTTCCATCATCCACACCTTGAAAACGTGGAGGTGCTATCTCATGGGGAAGAAATTTCACTTGAATACGCACAATATGAGCTTGGAATATCTTTTTGATCAACCAAACCTAAATGCTAGGCAAGACAAGTAGTTGGATTTCTTTAGAAAATACAATTTTGAATTAAAAAATAGTAATGGAAACAAGAATAAAGTTGTTGATGCCTTAAGTCGCAGAACACATCTACTTT
This sequence comes from Larix kaempferi, assembly GCA_027924585.1. Classification (NCBI taxonomy): domain Eukaryota; kingdom Viridiplantae; phylum Streptophyta; class Pinopsida; order Pinales; family Pinaceae; genus Larix; species Larix kaempferi. Next base: position 21,849,491 of record BSBM01001346.1, read on the forward strand.
ATGAAGTAACAGTAAGTCAAACAAGTTATGACTTACATGAAAAATTCAGAACAACAAGTAAAAATGATCGATTCTATGTTAAAATTATTCAGAAGATACAAGAAGATAGGTTGTTTCAACAATAGAAAGAATATAAAATTGACGAGACATGGTTATCATGGTCTAAGGAAAGACTTTATGTCCCTGAATTTGGGAATATCATATCTGAGATATTGACTGAATTCCATGAGAATCCTTATTCCAGACATCCAAGATATCATAAATTATATCAGAAGTAAAGAAACACTTCTTTTGTCCAAATTTAAAAATAGATATAGCATTAAGTATTGCCAATTTAATGTCAAGAATGTCAGCTAATTAAAGCTGAACATCAACATCTGACATGTTTGCTTCAGCCTTTTCCCATTCCGGAATGGAAATGGGAGGTGATTAGCATGTGATTTATCATCGGTTTACCTAAAAAAAAGAAACCTAATAAATCTATCATGGTTGTGGTAGACAAACTATCCAAAGTTGCACACTTCATCCCGGTAAAATCTACTAATAAAGTTGATCATATTGCATATATTTTCTTAAAAGAAATTTTCCGGTTACATGAAATACCTAAATCCATTATCTCTAATAGAGATACAAAGTTCACAAGTAAATTTTGGAGATCATTGTTTTCCGTATTGGAAACATAGTTAAATTTTAGTATTTCTTATCATCCGCAAATGAATGGACAAACAAAATGTGTAAATCAAATACTAGAAGATATGATAAGAATGTATGTGAAGAATAATACCATGAAGTGGGAAGACTACTTACACCTTGCAGAGTTTTCATATAACAATGGTTATCAGACCTCCTCCAAGATGATTCCTTTTGAAGTACTCTATGGCAGAAAGTGCAGAACACCGGTGACTTGGGATAGCCTAGTGGATAGGCTCATGTCGGGGCCATATTTGTTAAAATATTTGGAACGGTTGGTTACAAAGGTACAAGAAAATCTAAAAGAAGCTCAACATCAGTAGAAAAATGATGTCGATAAGAAAAGAAAAGATAAGGAGTATCAGATCGCAGAACACCGGTGACTTCGGATAGACCGGTGGATAGGATCATGTGGGGGGCAGATTTGTTAAAAGATTTGGAATAGTTGGTTAGCAAGGTACAACAGAATATAAAAGAAGCACAAGATCAGTATAAAAGCAATGTCGATAAGAAAATAAAATATAAGGACTATCAGATCGGAGAACATGTTCACTTAAAAGTAAAAGTAGAAAGAAGCTCATTGAACTTGGTAAAATGCAGAATGCTAGATCCGAGGTTTTGTGGGCATTTTCAAATATTGGATAAGAATGTTCTGGTTCCCTATGAATTAGCACTACCTACTCATGTGAAGGCTCACAATGTTTTTCATGCATCCTTACATAAGAAATATATTTATGATACTAAACATGTCATTGATTTACCATTGTTACAGGTAGAAATCGAAAAGGAATTTCTTTCAAAACCCCTTCATATACTAGACAAGAGAGGTGTACGGCTCAGGAAATGAACCGTTGTCCAGCTAAATGTGCAATGGAATAATTTTGGGCCTGATGAGGCCACATGGGAAAATGAAGCTACAATGAAATATGCTTACCCCTCCTTATTTCATGGTTTCATTTGAAGTTACTAACACCAATACAATGTTGTTCTCAGAGGGGATGGATGTAATATCCCAAGACTAGACTACTTTTATTTTGTGTTGAGCATAAGCTTTGGAGCACATGGAATACTTTTAGTTTGTGTTGAGCATAAGATCTAGAGCACATGGACTATTCTTATTTGGTGTTGAGCATAAGCTTTAGATCAACTATTTTTATTTTGTGTTGAGCATAAGATCTGAAGCACATGGATTATTCTTATTTGGTGTTGAGCATAAGCTATGGATCACTTGGACTATTTTTATTTTGTGTTCAGCATAAGCTCCGGAGCACATGGACTATTCTTATTTGGTGTTGAACATAAGCTATGGATCACCTGGACTTTGATCATTGTCTCTAGGTGTGGCTTTGGGGACACTAGACTATTTCTAAATTAGTGTTGATAATAAGCTCTAGAAGAGCACTGGGACTATTAATTGAGTGTTGAGCAGTAGATCTCTGGAAGCACTTAGACTCATTGTGTTAACTGATGTTGAGTTGGAGGATCTATAACATTAGTAATCGGTTTACTATTATTAAACTAAATATTAGTTATCTTGTTTTATTCTTTCTAAATTGAATGGGACTCCCACTCAAAAAGGGATCGAGCATGCAAGAGATTAGAATGGTCGAGTATTTGAAAACTAAAGATCAACTAGATGTTAGGATGAGTAAAAGAAATCCTATATTATTTAAATAAACTGTGAGAGTTTAAAAATAAATTATATTTTTAATTTAAGATAAAATAAACTGTGAGAGTTTAAAAATAAATCATAGTATTTAATTTAAGATAAAATAAACTGTGAGAGTTTAAAAACAAATTTAAATTATTAATAAAAGATAAAATAAACCGTGAGAGTTTAAAAATAAAACAAATGGTTAATTAAAGAAAAAAAAATAGTCAGTGTATCTAGTAACTAAACTGAGTGATTTAAGCCTATAACCCTATGAGCCTTCTTCTCAAGAAAACTTATAAATAAGAGGACATTTGTCACATCCCAAAAATTCGTAAAAATTTAAAATTTTTCTACATGGTCTAAACACCTATAAACGCTATGCGGAAGATCAGGTTGCAGCATTTAAAACCGTTTGTATAAAAAGGAACATTATATTTTGTCTTGTGTGAACATAAATTGTCTCCTTGTTAATTAAATGGAAATGACGTAATACTAGAATATTTAAAACTTACATTTAAAACACTCATACAGTACTACAATAATTCTATTTTTATTATAAACTTTTAAACCTGTAATCATCCCTATAGTTGTGTAAACAATATAATAATTATTACTATCGTCCCCTTCTATGGAAACCAATATGTTTAAGTGACTCATATCTATAATGATTTCCTAGATGCATTCTAGATAAGTCACCCTTTATAAAAAATATAATTTTGGGCAAATGTTTTCTGATTGTCAAAGAAAATAATATATTTGTTATGTATATTTCATTTTATATCAAGATATTTTTTAATGTTCAAATACTAAAAGTGTTTGTCACTTCCTTTTACATCCTTCTTTTGGGAAACACTTTGAACAAGCGTGCATGTCAATCATGTCTCTACACAAGTCAAACTTGCTTCCTTAGATTGCTTTTGTTTAGCATTATTTGCTTCATGATCTTCATGGTGTTAACTTCATTACTCATTGCTCCTCTATTTCTCTCACAAAGTGATACTTCACATCAATATGCTTATTGGTGACATTATCACTTGACTTCTTGGCCATTGAAAGGCACTTTTATTATCGCATTATATTTCCAAAATACCCGTGCTAAATACCATTGGTGTTTATGACATGAAGGTCCACATGTCATCGCGACTAGTGTCTACCACTGCATTAACATAATACTCTCATGATGAATGGAAAATGTAAAACTTGAATGGAATTGTATTGAAAAAAATGAAATCTTGTATTTAAAATTAAAATCATGAGAAATTATTCCTTAAATGTAATTGAAAGAAAATATAAAAGAGGAGGAGCTCAATGGAATTGGGGAAGCTAAAGGGATTAGGATGTCTAGCTTTCTAACTACACCACAATTGAGCCATTCTCCAATTTATCATTTCCCCACAAAGGAAGAGGGGTTCTTTGGCTGAGAGTGGGAGTAAATCAGGGATAATTTTAAGGACCCATACTTATTTAAAAGTATATAAACCTTGGCAAATATTACCAATTCTTAAAATGTCAACTATAAAATATTTGGTGATATTTTCTAAACTTATTTCAATTTCTAAGGATTTTATATAGTTTATATAATAATTTGGTGATTTTTAGAGTGAAAAAAGTTTACCCCATCAAAATTGGGTGAAACGAGGCTTCAAAAAATGCAAATTGGCGAATATTTTTTTGGAAAAAAACATGGAAAAATAGCACATGGGCTAAATTTCGCCCCTAAAATTATCCTTGGAGTAAATTTTGTCCAAGTTCCTATTTGCAAAATAAAGATGAACCAAACATTCAAAGAGTACTATAACTTGCATATTGCTAAGAAAAAAAATCTAGATTGAAGCAAATTGAATGTTGGTTTTCCCATTTGGGTTTCTAGGGTACACAATATCTCCATGTGCTATGAATTTCCTCTTTGTGTTGTTCTTTCATTGTTTTTTATTGTGTATGTGATTTAATGGAGATTCTATGTGATTTCAATGGCTCCTAGTGAGTAGTAAGGGTGAGAGATAATGTATTTTTTAATGGAGATCATAGTTTTATTGCATTTCTTAGTTGCCTTATTTAACAAATATTACAACTCTTTTAAAATCACTGTTAGATTAATTTCAAAGATGATCAATATTTTTCATGTCAAAGCCATTGCACTTATGTAGGAATTTTCCAAATTGGTTTGTTTGAGTTTTGTGGATTGTTGGATGCTTTGACACTTTGTTTGGTGAACTATCCTTTGTGTTTGGTGAATTCCTCTTATTGATGGATGTTATTCGTCTACCATGGGCCACACACCCCCTTTACAGGGTCATACACACTTTCATTATTGGTCAAATTACTAATTGTTGGAAATTGTTTGTCCATTGTTGGTCAAATTACCTTGTTGGGTCTTATTTTCGCAGTACTGGACATTCTAGATTTTTTCAAGGTTGTACACACCTGTTCATAGTTGATTTTACTTTCTAATGGGTTGTTTTCTTTCATTGCAGATGGTTGTACATTTCTCTAGATAGCCAATTTAATTTTCCAATGGGTTGTTCCCTCTCTTGGCTAAGCATATGTCAACTAAATCTTATTGTCATATTATTTATTTTAACTACGTAGTGGACCTATTTATTATCTACCACTAACAAGTGGGCCTATTCATTAATTATGACCACATTTACATTATTCCCTTCAATACCTCCCTAGGTACCCCATATTATCCTCCTTGGGTACATTACATAAATTAAGAGACATTAAATTGTCAGAACTCTAGATCTAGCTAAACTAGCTTACCTATCTAACCTAGCAATAACATTTAAATAAGAACATAAAGAGAACAAGGAAGAGAATACACCAGATATACATGGTTCACCCAATTGGGCTACGTCCACGAGAAGGTTGTCTTATATTATCTACAGAAATAGATCCTTCAATCTTACAAGAGAGCAACTACAAATAACCCAATACAATATACCATAGCTTGTGATCACAATACCATGTGTTGATACTATCTATGAGCGTATACCACTATACCATCATGTTGTTATGATGTGACTCCATTGACCCTATTATATACCAAGAGTTGTAGAGGAATTACTCTCACATATTGCATGCGAGATAATATAATTCTCCATAGTAACATCTCTTTATATAATGATGGATATCAAGAGTATACTTTACCATAATGAATATGGGATATAATGTATTACTCTGTTACATAAGATTGTGGATAACTTCTGACATAATACAAAGACATTATTACCTTTCCAAGGAATATAATTAATATATTCCAACACTCCCCCTTAATAATAGTTGGGAGAAAATCCCTCACTAACACTAAGGAAAGAAGGAGTCATTACTACTCCCCCTTGATGACAACTTCCCTCATCCCAAGTAAAGAACGAAGATACGCATACTTCGCTGTTGTTAAGGATTTGGTGAAGATATTGGCTTCCTGTTGCTTGGTAGGACAATACTCAAGAGAAAAAATACAATCTGCGATGAGACGTCGAATGTAATTAGCATCAAGGTCGAGATGCTTTGTCTCAGAGTGATATACCAAATTATAAGAGAATTGAATTGCACCTTCATTATCACATTTCAACATAGTGGATGATTTCGGAACCAGAACGAGCTCAGTGAGAACATGCCATCAACAAACAGCTTCTTTGGCTTCTCCATACTCTGCTTTACACGACGATAAAGAAAGAGTCTTCGCCTTCTTGTTGGACCAAGAAATCGGACCTGAACCAAGTTTAAATATATAACCAGCAATTGACCGTCGATCAGAACTGTCACCTTCCCAGTCACAATCTGCATATCCAAAATGTGAAACTGTAGCACTGCTTGAATAAAAGAAACCATAATACAATGTCCCCTGTAAATATCTCAGAATTATCTTTGTTTCTGGCCAATGAATTTCATGAGGTTTCTGCATGAACCGAGAAACCATACTGATGGAAAAAGAGGGATATGGTCTGTTGTGATTTAAATATATCAGACTACCCACAAGATGATGATAAAGAGTAGCATCAACAAGAGGAGTAGTACACTCAACAGTTAACTTTACACTGTACTGGAATAGCGTAGGAGCAAGTTTGCAATCACTCATTTGGAAACGATCCAATAAGTGTGTAGCAAGAAAAATACCATCTGCCATATGCCAGATTTGAAGAACCAAGAAATAGTGCAATATACTGAGATCAGTCATTTCAAACTACTTTTGAAGATCACTTTTCATACTTTGAATTAAAACAAGTTGGATTCCAGTGATAATAAGGTCGTCCACATATAACACAATAATGAGAATATTATCACGAAATTTCTTAACATACAGATTTGGATCAGATACACAATGCTTAAAACCATTATTCAAGAAATATGTATCAATTTTTTCATACCAATCCCTAGGTGCTTGTTTGGGACCATATAAATACTTGTGTAAATTGCATACAAAACTTGATGATTCAGCATTAATAAAACCAAGAGGTTGTTGCATATAAATATCTTCATTAAGATTACCATTTAAAAATGCACTTTTAACATCCATTTGATGTATTTCCCATTTATAAGATGCAGCAAAAGATAAGATGGTACTTATTGTATTCATTTTAGAAACAGGAGCAAAATTTTCATTATAATCAATACCTCCAAGTTGATTAAAACCTTTGGAAACTAATCTAGCTTTATATTTTTCAATCTGTCCTTCTGCAGTAAAATTAGTTTATGAATCCATTTACAATCAACTAAATTATTTCCCGAAGGAAGAGGATCAAGATACCAAGTCTTGTTCTTCATAAGAGAATCATACTCAAGAGACATAGCTTGCTCCCAATGAGGCCTACCCTTAGATTGAGCATAAGGAGTAGGATCATCTGTGGTCAAAACTTTGGTCATAGTATCAAAGTTAGATCTAGTTCTGCGAGGATCGGAAGGGTTACCGATCTCACTACCTGCGGATTCAAGAGTTTTTCGGGACTAAACAGGAAGGTTAGAAGGAACAGAAGTCACTTCAGGAGCTTTGAGACTTTCAGGTGGAACACTTGAAGAAGAGGGTGAACTAAGATCAACAATAGGCACATTACTGGAAGGAGTAATAAATATATAAGTAACAGGAGACAATGGAATATTCAGGGTAACATGAGGTTCTACTAACTCAGCTGGTGGAGATACTTTAGTAAATTGAACATATCTTCGGATTATGACACTCTGATTAGAAGAATCAAATAATATGTAAGCCTTGGAATCCTCATCATAACCAATGAATAAACACTTGTGAAACTTGGGTTCTAACTTTTTCCCTTTTTCATCAGGAATATGAGCCCAACATTCACAACCAAACACCTTAAAGTTACTAATATTGGGTTTTCTACCATTCCATTTTCCCTCATGGGTAACATGCTTAACAGCCTTTGTAGGAACTCTATTTAAAATAAAGTTAGCACAACTTATGGCTTCAGCCCAAAATTTCTTATATAATCCCTTAGAATAAAGCATACATTTAGCCATTTCAACTAAAGTTATGTTTTTCCTTTCAGCAACACCATTTTGCTGAGGTGTATAAGGAATAGACTTTTGATGTTGAATTCCATGTTTAGATAAAAATAATTCAAATTATTTCTTAACAAATACCCCCCATTTGTCAGTTCTTAAACTCCTAATTCATTTACCAGACTCATTCTCAACCAAGGATTTAAATACTTGAAATTTAGGAAAAATGTCACTTTTATTTTTCAAAAAATAAACCCATGATTTCATACTAAAGTCATCAATAAAAGTAAGAAAATAGACTACGTGAGATATAGAAGGAACTTCAAGAGGACCACAAATGTCACTATGAATTAATTGCAAATATTCTTTACCACAACAAGCTGTACCTTTATCAAACATTTTACCATAACTTAAATGACCCAATATTTCATGCCATAATTTACTTAGTTGATTAACATGAGCAACATAGGAATAAAAGGATTGTCTTTTAGTTGAATTAAAACCAACAAATTTATATAAACCAACAGTATGATTAACAAGACCAGGAGAAACTACTTTAAAATTATGATTGATATATTTAAGAACATATTTATCAGGCCAAGATTCAAATTTATATCCTTTTTGACATGCACAATAAATAGAAAGGAAGTTTATTTGCATGTCTTCAACATGAAAAACATCTTCTAATTGACCATTAGCAACATTAACAGTACCAGAACCAATTACGGAAAGTTGTTTACCATCACCTATAGAGAATTTCTTAGATGTGTTTTTATTATTGTCATAAGGTGTAAATAAAGAAGCATTACCAGTAATATGTTTAGAAGCACTAGAATCCATTATCGATTCCACATTAGAAGAAGAACTACTAAACGAAAAACCAGATGCACATAAAGCTACTTGTGATTCACCAGAACCTTTCTTTTTAGCCTTAGCCATTAAACGTTTCGCTTTAAAGAAATTATTTTTAGGATGGTTAGTTTTATCACAATGCTTACAAGGATCATACACATTCTTCTTCTTACTATTTTCATGATGTGCATGAGAAGCATGACCAAATTTATTAGTATGATTTGAAGTGTGTGAACTAGAACCTTTGACATTATTAAAACTTTTCTTAGGATTCATATTATGTGCCATAAGAGCCTTATTAGGTGAGACTTGTCCTGAAACAATCAACCTTTCTTTCTCATTTATCAATACTAAATACAAAAATCATCAAAACTAGGTTTTGTGGTGTTTTCAGACAATTCAAGAGCCCTATTCCTAGTTTCAATTAACATATCAAAATAAGATGGAAATTTGTTTTCTACAAGAATTAATAAGGGCAGTGCTTGTTTTCTTGTAATCTTTACCACAATTATTTAGTTTTTCATTTAAAGTTTTCACTTCAGCAAGATATAATTCTACTCTTTCAAATTTAGTAGGTTCTAGGTCAAAATTCTTCTTTTCAAGGTAATAAGCAAAAACATCATCAGATTTATGAAATAAAGAAGCAAGAATTTTCCATACCTCAACCGGGATGTCTTTTGCCTCAATACTTACCTAAAGACTATTTGAAACCGTTTGACCAATGAGCCCTCTTGCTTGATCACATTTATCTTCCCATATAGCCACATCTTTAGCATCAACAGGTTTTTGGTGTTCACCATTAACAATCCTCCATAGATTCTTACTTTTGAGAACATCAATCATTTTTCTTTTCCATGCAATATAGTTAGGACCAACAAGTTCAGGAACATAAGCTACCTATGAAGTCATAATGATAGAAATATTGATAAGAAACCCAAATGCTAGAAATGATAAGAGAAAAGGTGAATAATAGAAAATTGATACACTTTACTATGTGGATATGAGAGAAAATTTGCTTACATCCCTTTTGAAGAAAGTTCCAAGAAAAGTCACTCGCGGGTCTGCCATAGTAAAATCACAAATAAGACTGATACTCGTGGGTTCTACACAGCAATAGTCGCGGTTACTCACGGTTTTATAGTAGATCCAGTTGCGGGTGCGCGGGTCTGTAAAATCAAATGTCGCAAGTCTGATATGATATTCGCGAGAAAATATGAATTTAGTTATCCTTGGGGACTAGGTATAACCTCTAGCAACATTGAAGCTCTATCCCTATATCAATGTTTTCTTATCATTCAGACAATGTGAATCAATAACCTTATTGCAAATAGGGACTCCTCTATCGTAGTTCATCAACTACACAATCCCTCTGCCTCATAAGGCTCTATTCTTCCTAGATTGATTCTAAGAATTCAAGTTGTGGTCAGTTTTTTAGTTCTATCGAGTTTTATCACATCCTTTGATCCCAAAATAAAAGGGTAGATGTTATACAAAATATAAAATCATGTTGAATTGTCAAATGTTGTTGAAAATTGGGGGGACCCCTAATTAGTTTATCTCCCTTGAAATAATGTTCACAAAATTAGTATATGACATGAAACATAAGTTATTTCACAAGTGGCATTGAGTTATAAATCCATCACAATGTAAATTAAATCAACCCTTCCTTATCATACTTCCACTTCCTTACTCCAAGCATGGTAGATGGAGGAATCTTAATTTGAAAGAGATGTTGGAATTTAGTGAAATTGGGATGAATTTCATGATTTCTTATGGCTTATGTTGGAATTCTCTCTTGGCTATCCTAGCATTGTCTTCACATGGGTCACTTTTCAATTTGGTTGTGGTGCAACGCTTTGGGTGTTGGGTCTCTTTTCAAGTGTGTTCTCAATGCAATAACTTTTTTCTTCTTTGAATTCCTTTTTTTTGGCTTATGTATGACATATCTTTAGGATCAAGCTAATTCTCCATGTTCAATATGGATAGACATAGGCATTGTATTAAATGCATTGCATGTAAAATATATTACCTTCAAAAGGCCCAAAGGAAAATAAACCATCAATTTTTCGATCTTCAAGCTCCATTGGAAAAAATCATTAATTGCATAATTTCTCAATTAGACTCCAAGGAAATAAGGAAAGAAGAGAGAGCGACAAACTAGGAGAAGCATATTGATAAGTTGGTAGCAGATAACAACATGCAATACTACTTGATTCTTGGTCTTGCAATAAGATTCCACTCCTTGACCTCCTTCTCATGTGTTTTTATTTTGTTATTTAGAGTGATGGTTAAAGGTGAGCAGATATTTCAACAAGTTCCAAGAGAAGGTGGACATCAAGCAACCCTCAACACCCATGCTTTCCTCTAAAAGTCTATGCTGTATATGCAATGGGAGACTATTTTTTTTAGGTCATTTCATTAGTATATATAGTAGTAGGTTCTTCAATTATGTAATTTTATTGAAATTTTTAAGGTTCCTAAATCCTAGGATCTAGACTATTTCAAATGTTTTATTTGTCGAAAGAGAGTTAACATGGAAAAGTTCTAACACTTTCAAATTAACCACAACAAAATGTAGCTTTACGACGAATGTATGGTTCACTTCAGTCCACAAACACATTGCATTTTCCATTGACTCCACATGATGTACTGTAGCATAAAAAGCTACAATGTAGTATTCCTTTCCTTTAATTGGAAGAGTGCGTCATTTCCTAATTAGAATATACTTGAATTATTTGCGTTGCATATGCTTGCTATTGGCTGTGTTTACTTGTACTTACAGATGTTGATGGTTAGGGAATTGCCTCGTGGCGCTATGAATTTGAATAAAGGAATATTATTATGAACTTCAAACAGTTACAGTTGCTGCAAAAGCAAACGAATGAAACACGTTTTTTTATCACTGTTCAAGAAGATTCCGAACATTCGTTGGATGAGACCAGGATAGCTTGAAGGAATCCCGTTCTCAGCTTGACATTTGATGCCAGGATTCATTGTGGGCCGTGGCCCTCAACGTTGATTTTACTGGTTATAAGTTCTCACCCAACTTCCATTGATTCGTCAAACACAACTCCCACTGAGCTTGTAGTTTTGCACTGCGTGCTCATACATTTTGTGCAAATTAAAGATTTCAAAGTCGTGAAAGGCCAAGAATTTAGACAGCTGAAGAACAAGAAGGTATGGCTTGCTACAATGATAGTGGTTGTATTGGTGGGCATGTCCAGCTAAGGAAATTCTGCCTGGCAAACTTGGACGACTTGTACGAGTGGGCGAGCGATGAAGAAGTGACCAAATTCATGACATGGGAAGCCTTTAAATCCAAGGAGCAGCTCAGAGATTATATGGTGAATGTGGTGATTCCTCACCCATGGTTCAAGGCTATATGTTTGAATGGAAAGCCCATTGGCCATGTAATGCTCAAGCAAGGGACGGGTATTCACAGCTGCCGAGCTGAGATGGGTTATGCCATCGCCAGAAAGTACTGGAGTAGGGGATTCACTACCAAAGCAGTCACAGCAGCGCTAACAATGGGTTTCAAAGAGCTGCAGGGACTGAGGAGGATTGAAGCTCTTGTGCTCCCCGAGAACGTCGCATCTGCAAGAGTTCTGGAGAAGGCGGGCTTTCAGAAGGAAGGTTTCCTTCGTAAATACGTCTATTTGAAGAGAAGCGTTAGAGACTGTCTGCTCTTTAGCTATGTTATTATGTGAACGTCCATAGCTATGATATGTTATGTTTCGTATTTTCACAGTAAATATTTTATGTGAACGTCCATAGCTATGTTATGTTATGTTTCATGTGAACATATGTTCACAGTAACGGTTCCATAGTTATGTTTTCAATATCTAAAAATGGTACATGTCTATTGGATTCTCAGAGTAGTTAAATGTTTTAGGTTTTGCACTTTTTGTTTTTATTTTTACGATTATATTTGTCTATCTAAAATCTGATTGGAATTGTAAATTGAATTGTTGAAATTACTCAACTTGATTGGAGTCTAATTAGAATGGTAAATTGAATTCTTGAGATTACGCAATTTGATTGAAATTGTAAATTGAATTGTCTTAAATCTGATTAATTGGATGGTTGAGATTACTCAATTTGATTGGAATTGTAAATTGAACTTGTAAGATTAAGCAATTGTAATTTGACTGAAATTGTAAATTAAATTGTTGAGATTATATAATTTAAATGAAACAAAGATATTTATGTATAAATCTGATTGGAATTGTAAATTGAATTGTTGAGATAACTCAACTTGATTGGAATCATTAGAATTGTAAATTGAATTCTTGAGATTTTACACAATTTGATTGAAATTGTAAATTGAATTGTCTTAAATCTAATTAGAATTGTAAATTGAATTGTCAAGTTTACTCAGTTTGATTGGAATTGTAAATTGAACTCTTGAGATTAAAGAATTGATATTCGATTGAAATTGTTGCGATTACACCATTTAAATGAAACAAAGATAGGTAAACGAATTGAATCTCATTTTCAAATCATTTGAACCATAAAAATTTGAAATTCAATTAAATATTAAATCACGGGAATAAAGTAAGTAATTTTGGACAACTTCATTAAACACCTGCATTATAAACATTTCAATTTGCTGAATTGCTCATTTAAAGGAGATTCAATATGATTGGTAATTTAATATTTCCTACCCATGTCCTTCGTTCCAGCTTTGATGATTAAGGATTACATTTCAAACTTCACATATTTTGTAGAGTTATTTGCTTTAATCTTTTATCCCTAAGATTATAAATCCAAGTCCTTTTGAGTTTAAACTTCTTCTCCACTCATTCCTAAATGCATGTCAACTGAATTGATTAAATTTGCAGTATAAAACTCAGCTGGTTAATTGGAAGGAAAAGAAACTAGGAGCAATACACCAAGCAGATTTATTGGGACATATACTTTTTTGCATTATCCATTGTTTTACTTTTATAAAAAATATAATTTTGGGAAAATGTTTTCTGATTGTCAAAGAAAATGATATATTTGGTATGTATATTTCATTTTATATCAAGAATATTTTTAATGTTAAAATGCTAAAAGTGTTTGTCACTTCTTTTTACATCCTTCTTTTGCGAAACACTTTGAACAAGCTTGCATGCCAATCGTGTCTCTACACAAGTCAAACTTGCTTCCTTAGATTGTTTTTGTTTAGCATCATTTGCTTCATGATCTTCTTGGTGTTAACTTCATTACACATTGCTCCTCTATTTTCCTCACAAAGTGATACTTCACATCAATATTGATGCTTATTGGTGACATTATCACTTGACTTCTTGGCCATTGCAAAGGCACTTTTATTATCGCATTATATTTCCAAAATACACGTGCTAAATACCATTGGTGTTTATGACATGAAGGTGCACATGTCATCGTGACTAGTATCTACCACTGCATTAACATAATACTCTAATGATGGATGGAAAATGTAAAACTTGAATGAAATTGTATTGAAAAAAATGAAATATTGTATTTAAAAATAAAAGCATGATAAATTATTTCTAAAATGTAATTGAAAGAAAATATAAAAGAGGAGAAGCTCAATGGAATTGGGGAAGCTAAAGGGATTAGGATGTCTAGCCTTCTAACTACACTACAATTGATCCATTCTCCTATTTATCATTTGCCCACAAAGGAAGAGGGTTTCTTTGGCTAGGAGTGGGAGTAGATCAGGGATAATTTTAGGACTCATACTTATTTAAAAGTGTATAAACCTTGGTGAATATTACCAATTCTTAAAATGTCAACTATAAAATATTTGGCAATATTTTCTAAAATTATTTCAATTTCTAAGGATTTTATTTAGTTTATATAATAATTTGGTGATTTTTAGAGTGAAAAAAGTTTACCCCATCAAAATTGGGTCAAACAGGGCTTCAAAAAATGCAAATTGGCGAATATTTTTCTGGAAAAATACATGAAAAAATAGGCCAGGGGATAAATCTAGCCCCTAAAATTATCCTTGGAGTAAATTTTGTCCAAGTTCCTATTTGCAAAATAAAGATGAACCAAACATTCAAAGAGTACTATAACTTGCATATTGGTAAGAAAAAAAATCTATATTGAAGCGAATTGAATGTTGGTTTTCCCATTTGGGATTCTAGGGTACACAATGTCTCCATGTGTTATGAATTTCCTCTTTGTGTTGTTGTTTCATTGTGTTTGATTGTGTATGTGATTTAATGAAGCTTCTATGTGATTTCAATGGCTCCCAGTGAGTAGTAAGGGTGAGAGAGAGTGTATTTTTTAATGGAGATCATAGTTTTATTGCATTTCTTAGTTTCCTTATTTAACAAATATTACAACTCTTTTAAAATCATTGTTACATTAATTTCCAAGATCAATGATCAATAGATTTCATGCCAAAGCCAATGCACTTATGTAGGAAGTTTCCAAATTGATTTGTTTGAGTTTTGTGGATTGTTGGATGCTTTGACACTTTGTTTGGTGAATTATTCTTGGTGTTTGGTGAATTCCTCTTATTGATGGATGTTATCCCTCTACCATGGATCACGCACCCTCTTTATAGGGTCATAAACACTTTCATTATAGGTCAAATTACTAATTGTTGGGAATTGTTTGTCCATTGTTGATCAAATTACCTTGTTGGGTCTTATTTTTGCAGTACTGGACATCATAGATTTTTTCAAGGTTGTGCACACCTGTTCATAGTTGATTTTACTTTCCAATGGGTTGTTCCCTCTCTTGGCTAAGCATATCTTGACTAAATCTTATTATCATATTATTTATTTTAACTACATAGTGGACCTATTTATTATCCACCACTAACAAGTGGGCCTATTCATTAATTATGACCACATTTACATTATTCCCTTCAATACCTCCCTAAGTACTCCATATTATCCTCCTTGGGCACATTACATAAATTAAGAGACATTAAACTATCAGAACTCTAGATCTAGTTAAACTAGCTTGCCTATCTAAGCTAACAATAACATATCAACATAAATAAGAACAGAAAGAGAACAAGGAAGAGAATACACCAGATATACATGGTTCACCCAATTGGGCTACGTCCACGGGAAGGTTGTCTTCTATTATCTCCAGAAATCTCCTTCAATCTTACAAGAGAGCAACTAAAAATAACCCAATACAATATAGCAAAGCTTGTGATCACAATACCATGTGTTGTTACTATCTATGAGCATATACCACTATACCATCATGTTGTTATGATGTAACTCCTTTGACCCTATTATATACCAAGAGATGTGGAGGAATTACTCTCACATATTGCATGAGGGATAATACAATTCTCCATAATAACATCTCTTTATATAATGATGGATATCAAGAGTATATTTTACCATAATGAATATGGGATATAATGTATTACTCTTTTACATAAGATTGTGGATAACTTCCGACATAATACAAAGACATTATTACCTTTCCAAGGAATATAATTAATATATTCCAACACTCCCCTTAATAATGGCTAGGAGAAAATCCCGTACTAACACTAAGAAAGGAAGGATTTATTATTACTCCCCCTTGATGAAAACTTACCTAATCCCAAGTAAAGAACGAAGATGCACATACTTCGCTGATGTTAAGGATTTGGTGAAGATATTGGATTACTGTTGCTCGGTAGGACAGTACTCAAGATAAAGAATACCATCTGCGACGAGACCTCAAATGTAATGAGCATCAAGGTCGAGATGATTTGTCTTGGAGTGATATATCGAATTATAAGCAAGCTGAATTGCACCCTCATTATCACATTTAAACATAGTGGATGATTTCGGAACCAAACTAAGCTCAATGAGAACATGTCGTAACCAAACTTCTTCTTTAGCTGCTTCTTTGGATTCTCTATACTCGGCTTCACACGACGATAAAGAAAGAGTCTTCACCTTCTTGTTGGACCAAGAAATCAGACCTGAACCAAGTTGAAATATATAACCAGCAGTTCACCGTCGATCGGAATTGTCACTTACCCAGTCATAATCTGTATATCCAGAAAGTGAAACTGTAGCACTGCTCAAATAAAAGACACCATAGTACAATGTCCCCTGTAAATATTTCACAATTTTGTTTGTTCCTTGCCAATGAATTTCATGATGTTTCTGCATGAACCGAGAAACCATACTGACAACAAAAGAGAGATATGGTCTGTTGTGATTTAAATATATCAAACTACCCACGAGCTGACGATAAGGAGTAGCATCAACAAGAGGAATAGTACACTCAACAGTTAACTTTACACTGTACTGGAATGGCGTAGGAGCAGGTTTATAATCACTCATATGGAAACGATCAAATAAGTCTGTAGCATACTTCGACTGAGAGAGAAAAATACCATCTGCCATATGCCAGATTTGAAGACCCAAGAAATAGTGCAATATACTGAGATCAATGATTTCAAACTACTTTTGAAGATCACTTTTCATACTTTGAATTAAAACAAGTTGGCTTCCAGTGATAATAAGATCATCCACATATAACACAATAATGAGGATATTATCACGAAATTTCCTAACATACAGATTTGGATCAGATATACAATGCTTAAAACTATTATTCAAGAAATCTGTATCAATTTTTTCATACCAATCCCTAGGTGCTTGTTTGAGACAATATAAAGACTTTTGTAAATTGCATACAAAACTTGATGATTTAGCATTAATAAAACCAAGAGGTTGTTGCATATAAATGTCTTCATTTTACCATTTAAAAAGGCACTTTTAACATCCATTTGATGTATTTCCCATTTATAAGATGCAGCAAGAGATAAGATGGTTCTTATTGTATTCATTTTAGCAAGAGGAGCAAAAGTTTCATTATAATCAATACCTTCAAGTTGATTAAAACCTTTGGAAACTAATCTAGCTTTATATTTTTCAATCTGTCCTTCTGCAGTAAACTTAGTTTTATAAATCCATTTAGAATCAACTAAATTCTTTCCCGAAGGAAGAGGAACAAGAGACCAAGTCTTTTTCTTCATAAGAGAATCATACTCAAAAGACATAGCTTGTTCCCAATGAGGCTTACCCTTAGCTTGAGCATAAGAAGTAGGATCATATGTGACCAAAACTTTGGTCATAACATCAAAGTTAGATCTAGTTCTACAAGGATCGGAAGGGTTACTGATCTCACTACCTATATATTCAAGAGTTTTCAGGCCCAAACATGAAGGTTAGAAGGAACAAACGTCACTTCAGGAGCTTTGAGACTTTTAGGTGGAACACTTGAAGAAGAGGGTTAAATAAGATCAACAACATGCACATTATTGGAAGGAGTAACAGATCTATGAGTAACACGAGACAATGGAATATTCAGGGTAACATGAGGTTCTACTGACTCAGGTGGTGGAGAGACTTCATTAAATTGAACATATCTTCAGATTATGACACTCTGATTAGAAGGATAAAATAATATGTAATCCTTGGAATCCTCAGTATAATCAATTAATAAACACTAGTGAGACTTGGGTTCTAACGTTTTCCCTTTTTCGTCAAGAATATGATCCCAACATTCACAACGGAACACCTTAAAGTTACTAATATCTGGTTTTCTACCATTCCATTTTTCCTCAGGGGTAACATGCTTAACATCTTTTGTAGGAACTCTATTTAAAATAAAGTTAGCACAACTTATGGCTTCGGCCCAAAATTTCTTGTGTAATCGCTTAGAATAAAGCATACATTTAGCCATTTCAACTAAAGTTATGTTTTTCCTTTCAGCAACACCATTTTGTTGAGGTGTGTAAGCAATAGACTTTTGATGTTTAATTCCATGTTTAGATAAAAATAATTCAAATTATTTCTGAACAAATTCCCCCCCATTATCAGTTCTTAAAGTCTTAATTCGTTTACCAAACTGATTCTCAACCAAGGATTTAAATACTTTAAATTTAGAAAAAGTGTCACTTTTATTTTTCAAAAAATAAACCCATGATTTCCTACTAAATTCATCAATAAAAGTAAGAAAATAGACTACATGAGATATAGAAGGAACTTCAAGAGGACCACAAATGTCACTATGAATTAATTGCAAAGATTCTTTACCACACCAAGTTGTACCTTTATCAAACATTTTACCATACTTGAAATGACCCAATATTTCGTGCCATAATTTACATAGTTCATCAGCATGAGCAACATAGGAATAAAAGGGTTATCTTTTAGTTGAATTAAAACCAACAAATTTATATAAACTAGAAGTATGATCAACAGGACCAGAAGAAACTACTTTAAAATTATGATTGATATCTTTAAGAACATATTTATTAGGCCAAGATTCAAATTTATATCCTGTTTGACATGCACAATAAATAGAAAGGAAGTTGATTTGCATGTGTTCAACATGAAAAACATCTTCCAATTGACCATTAGCAACATTAACAGTACCAGAACCAATTATGGAAAGTTGTTTACCATCACCTATAGAGAATTTCTTAGATGTATTTTTATTATTGTCATAAGATGTAAATAAAGAAGCATTACCAGTAATATGTTTAGAAGCACTAGAATCCATTATTCATTCCACATTAGAAGAAGAACTACTAGACGAATTTTTTTTCTACAAGAATTATAAGGGCAGTGTCTATTTTCTTGTAATCTTTACCACAATTATTTAGTTTTTCATTTAAAGTTTTCACTTTAGCAAGATATAATTCTACTCTTTCAAATTTAGTAGGATCTAGCTCAAAATTCTTCTTTTCAAGATAATAAGCAAAAACATCATCAGATTTGTCAAATAAAGAAGCAAGAATTTTCCATACTTCAATTGGGATGTCTTCTTCCTCAATACTTACCTGAAGACTATCTGAAACCGTTTGACCAATGAGCCCTCTTTCTTGATCACATTTATATTCCCATATAGCCACATCTTTAGCATCAACATGTTTTTGGTGTTCACTATTAACAATCCTCCATAGATTCTTACTCCTGAGAACATCAATCATTTTTCTTTTCTATGCAAGATAGTTAGTACCAACAAGTTCAGGAACAAAAGCTACCTTTGAAGTCATAATGATAGAAATATTGACAAGAAACCCAAATGCTAGAAATGATAAGAGAAAAAAGTGAATAATAGAAAACTAATACACTTTACCGTGCGAATCTGAAGAAACACAATAACAAAAAATAGAGAAACTTTGCTTATGGGCCTTTTGAAGAAAGTGCCAGGAAAAGTCACTCGCAGGTCTGCCACAGTAAACTCGCGAATAAAACTGATAATCGCGGGTTCTGCACAACAATAGTCACGGTTACTCGCAGTTTTACAGTAGATCCAACCACGGGTGCACGGGTCTGTAAAATCAAATCATCGTGATTCTGATCTGATATTCGCGGGAAAATATGAATTTAGTTATCCTTGAGGACTAGGTATAATGTCTAGCAACATTGAAGCTCTATCCCTATATAAATTTTTTCTTACCATTAAGACAATGTGAATCGATAACCTTATTGCAAATAGGGACTCCTCTATCATAGTTCATCAACTGTAAAATCTCTCTACCTCATAAGACTCTATTCTTCCCAGATTGATTCTAAGAATTCAAGTTGTGGTTAATTTTTTAGTTCTATCGAGTTTTATTAGATCCTTTGATCCCAAAATAAAAGGGTAGATGTTATAGAAAATATAAAATCATGTTGAATTATCAAATGTTGTTGAAAATTGGGGGGTCCCCTAATGAGTTTATCTCCCTTGAAATAATGTTCACAAAATTAGGATATGACATGAAACATAAGTTATTTCACAAGTGGCGTTGGGTTATAAATCCATCACAATGGAAATTAAATCAACCATTCCTTATCATACTTCCACCTCCTTACTCCAAGCATGGTAGATGGAGGAATCTTAATTTGAAAGAGATGTTGGAATTTAGTAAAATTGGGATGGATTTCATGATTTCTTATGGCTTATGTTGGAATTCTCTCTTGGTTAACCTAGCATTGTCTTCACTTGGGTCACTTTTCAATTTGGTTGTGGCGCAACACTTTGGGTGTTGTGTCTCTTTTCAAGTGTGTCCTCAATGCAATAACTTTTTTCTTCTTTGAATTCCTTTTTTTTGGCTTATGTATGACATCTCTTTAGGATCAAGCTACTTCTCCATGTTCAATATGGATAGACATAGGCATTGTATTAAATGCATTGCATGTAAAATTTATTACCTTCAAAAGGCTCAAAGGAAAATAAACCATCAATTTTTGGATCTTCAAGCTTCATTGGAAAACATCATTAATTGTATAATTTATCAATTAGACTCCAAGGAAATAAGGAAAGAAGAGAGAGCAACAAAAGTGGAAAACTAGGAGAAGCATATCGAAAAGTTGGTAGCAGATAACAACATGCAATACTACTTGATTCTTGGTCTTGCAATGAGATCCCACTCCTTGACCTCCTTCTCATGTGTTTTTATTTTGTTATTTAGAGCGATGGTTAAAGGTGAGCAGATATTTCAACAAGTTCCAAGAGAAGGTGGACATCAAGCAACCCTCAACACCCATGCTTTCCTCTAAAAGTCTAGGCTGGATATGCAATGCGAGACTATTTTTTTTAGGTGATTTCATTAGTATATATAGTAGTAGGCTCTTCAATTATGTTCAAAGGGGGTTTCAATAGTAGTCTAACAAGTATGTAATTTTATTGAAATTTTTAAGGTTCCTAAATCCTAGGATCTGGACTTTTTCAATTTTTTTATTTGTATTAACTCATTATATAATCCACCAAAACTTTCTTTAATACAATTGTTCTCTCCTTTAGTAAAAAAAAATGCATGGATCTCAAAAACATTAGATAGTCATTTATCCTAAGAGAGCTTAGGTGGTGCAATTGAGGCACGATTGGAGGCATGGAACTAGTGAGGCAGGACCCCATCAAATATGAGGGGGATGTGAAGCCAAACGCATAAGGAAGTGAGGCTATGAAACTTTGAAAAGAAAAAAAAATAAGTATCCATCGGCAAATGTTTTTGGATATACCCATGAGATGCATATACACCAAAAAAGTGAAGATGACTCATATGTAAACTTGTATATTTATTTGGAAAATTTTGAATAGCTAATACAGCAGTTGTGTAATTTTTCTAATTTCTACTCTAAAAAAGAAGAATTTGTATATGTAGAGGGAGAGTAAACATGGAAAACTTCTAACACTTTCAAATTAACGACAACAAAATGTAGCTGTACTACGAATGTATGGTTCACTTCAGTCCACAAACACACTGCATTTTCCATTGACTACACGTGATGTACTGTAGCATAAAAAGCTACAATGTAGTATTCCTTTCCTTTAATTAGAAGAGTGCGTCATTTCCTAATTAGAATATACTCGAATTATTTGCGTTGCATATGCTTGCTATTGGCTGTGTTTACTTGTACTTACAGATGTTGATGGTTAGGGAATTGCGTCGTGGCGCTACGAATTTGAATAAAGGAATATTATTATGAACTTCAAGCAGTTACAGTTATTGCAAAAGCAAACGCATGAAACACGTTTTTTCATCACTGTTCCAGAAGATTCCGAACATTCGTTGTTGCAGTAGTGCGAATACTGCAACAAGATTCCGTCTCCAATTCTTAATACTATCTGCGTCTGTCAGGTGCCCCTGGTATTCAGATATCTGAGTAATGAAGTCTATTCACAGCAAAGCAAAGTCCAGTGAGAATGAAGGCTATTGACGTTCGAGAAGGAATAGTAATGGCCAGTGCTTTTCTCATATGTGGGTTGGTGAATATATGTAGGGAGTAATCTATTTATTCTAAGTTTTTAATTTTATTGTGGGTTTTGGTGAATATATGTAGGGAGTAATCTATTTTATAAACATTTTTTTGGTAAAATCCAAATTTTTACATGTTTAAATTGTGTCTTTGAATTCATAAATAAATTCAGCACCTGGAATACCTCTTGACATCCAAATAGATCCGTTAAATTTCAATCATTTTGAAGACTGGAAGGTAGGGATTAAAAAGAGATATAACCAATTTAGATCATTTTGGAGACTGGGGTGGGGATTAAAAAGAGATATAATAACCAATTTTGATCATTTTGGAGACTGAGCAGTCACAATTAAAAAGATGAAAATAGATAAACTGTTGAAGTCACTGTGGCTGTCCATTTTCCAAAATAATGTCAGCAAACTAGCATGGCTATCCATTTCTTTACCTGTAATTTAAATATTTTAGGTTTTCAAATTTTTACAAGATTCTAATTAATACTCAAGTCCAAAACTTAGAATAAATAGACTACTCATTTCTTTACTCTACATCTATTTTCCATTTTCCAAAATAAATAGACAACTCATTTCTTTACTCTACATCCATTTTCCATTTTCCAAAATAGAAACCCTATAGAAGAATGAACGGATTTAGAGATAATACAATGAAGGATTTATGTTTACTATGAAGTAGTAATTAATAGATTCTATAAAGAGTATTAAACATTAGATTAAAAAATTAAGGTGGCTAAATTTAATTATTAACTTTATTTAATTAATTGAAAATTATTTTTATAGAATTTTTGTTAAAGAATCAGTTGGGTTTAATTTGAGTGGTTGTGGGATGAAGCATTACCATCTCTTTTAAATTGGTAATAGTATCATGTTTTCATAATCCGGAGATGCCATATTATACTCCATGGGATTTTAAAAAGAATTAATAATAAAGGTAATCTAAAATGTTTGGTTGCCATGATGGGGTACCACTATTCTATACCCATTAAAGCCAATAAATATGGGATCATTGTTGGTGATTAGTGGTAACTTAGTGACTAATTTTTATGAAAGGAGGTTATTTGACTACCATTGTCAATGGTGAGGGTATCATATTTCTCCTTGATTTAGAAATTATAGTGGAAAATGACTTCATGGTCAATGAGGGAGTGTGAGGCCATTAAAAATAGACAATGTGATTGCCTATAGAGATAATTTTAGGTTTAGTATCCTCTATATTAGGGTGAATCGCATGAGGGATTTGGACTCCTGTTGGACGTACATTGCTTTACATTAAATGGAACCATTGTGGAAGCATGAGGAGAAGTGTAAAATTTGGTCCAATGTTGGGAATAGAGGGTCCGAGGGAACTTGGTTGTTTCAGAGAGGTAGACTAGTAATTCCACCATTCTTTCGTTCTATGGAGAGAGCATGCTAGAATGCTTATTCAAGATTGATATGATTTCAAATATATCGACATCATGTTGAATATAAGGTAATAAACTTGAGTTCCCCGAATGCGGGTGGTGGTGATCAAGCCAAGCATGAGGAGCATGCCACGGGGTTTAGGAGTGGCATGACGCATGGGAAGCTGCAGGATAGGCAACCAACTGGGAATGACGTCAGGAATCCTCTCGAAACGACGTCCATACCCCCGCATCATTAACTCCCCTGCTTCCCGTCCCCTCCACCAGCCTAGACTGGACGTCACGCCCACTCCCCCCATGGCTCCCAAACAAGTGAACTCCTCGTGTCCCTTCACCTGCTTCGGGACTTGTCCCTCTATTATGACCCTGCTCCTTCCCCACGACATTCCTGCTCCATTGCTTCTGGAATCCCTGTTTCACAATTCACTATCGCCTAGCCTCTCTGCCACCCTTGTCATTCTCCTGCTCGAACTCCTGCTCACCGACACCACCATGGGAAAGCCGAGAGGAACACGAGGCAGGAAGAAATTTGATGCCCAAGCTGAAGGGAAAACTCGTAAAGGCTACATTTTTTAGATTTCTATCCTCGTTCGCATGCTGGTGGATAACTGGGAAGCCCGCATAATAGCTGATATCCTCACCATGGGCAGCGAGGCTCAACAATGGGACTCATATTGGCTTCTGAAGAATATGATCGGGCAGATTATGGAGGATATGGTGGCCAACTAGGCGACAACGAAGCACACCATGCAAATCCTAAGTGCCACTCTACCCAACATGGCTGCCACCCTGCAAAGGCTGGAGAGCACACTCTGCAAGGAGGCGTATGCTCCAACCCACAACCTGCGACATGGTTTCAGGCCTGAGAGTAGTGCCCAGGCTTAGGTATCCATAAATATGATGGCGAGTGGCCATTTTCCAAACACTCCGACAGGTCTTGGCATAGTCCATCCCTTTGCCCAGACTCTGGATTTTCTGAGAGGTAAGGAGCTGATGCAGACCACCTTCCCCATTCCTTCCACCCTAGGTCCGATTTTGGCGAAGCGCACCCGCAGTGAATAGGACAATTCCATCTTGGATTTCAGGAAAACTGCCCCCTTACCAGTCAAGTAGCCTAGAAGAAACACCAGGACAGCCACGAAGGTCACTCAGCCAGCCATGAAGGTCTCTCAGCCATCTAGGTAGATCGAACTAACACTTGTGAAGAATTCTCTGCCACAGCCACCTGTTAAGAACTCTCTGCAGTAGCCGGAGGATGAGGATGACTATGCCTGCTGCAGCTTCCCGATCCTCAAAGAGACACCCTCTGACATTGAAGCACCTGCCACACGCTGATAAGGACGTTCTCCTTTTTCATTTTTCCTTTTTGCTTATGCTTCACAGCTACTATGGTTTTTTGGTTGTTTTCATGGATACACATACGCCTTCGGGCTATCTTGTTTCCCCATCTCTGGGCAATATTTTTTTGTATAACTTGGCACAGCAGGACCTCTCTGATCTACATGGTTGGCTTAGACCACCACAGTATGTACTTTCTACTATATTTTTATTTTTAGCTTAATATAATTCTACAGCATTACAAAAAAAAAGGTAATAAAATTGAGTTAAATTTACAATAAGTACATATTTTGCATCATCAATGTGGTGTTGAAGCTAGATTTTGGTAAATATTTCATTAATTGTTGGACTATTTCACTAAAAAAATTAGCACCTAACATGGTGCAAAGGGTGCCCATGTATCAACAACGTTATGATTCATCTCAATAAATAGGTCTACATGAGGTTGTCACATGTTACATATGATTGTGCTAACATTTTAAAGCATCTCTCTAGGTGTGCCATGGCCTCTTGCAATTTATTTGCTAAGGTCAAATCTATGTAGATTTGAAAATAATTTTCCAAGGTTCCTTCTTTTCTCCCTTCATAATCCCTTCAAAACTGAGTAGGAATAGTCGAGCATCCAACTGCATGCTTGGAGGTAGTGTGGCATTATGTAATTAGAGTGGAGTAAACACCCCCATCGCTTAAGGTCTCTACTATCATTTTCCTTGGATTGTTGATGATCCATTTGTTGTTCCTACTAGCTAAGATATTATTCAAACATATGTAGGAAAGAAGAAACTTTGGTATTCATTTCTCCAAGGAGAAGTTAGGTAGCGCATGTCATGTTCCTATTTTTTTAGCACCACGAAGGAGATCAAACCCCATGGATCCTAATGGCAGATTGGAAATAATTAATTAATTAAGGGTTAATTTTGAATTCCAGGCATTTAATTAATTAGGAGTGTGGATTAATTTATATCCAAAGTTTATTATGCACTTGGAATATTTAATTTTCATGCATTTAATAATTCTATCTTAAATAAATGAGGATAATGCTCCACTAGGGCGCATTAGTGGATGAGGGTGACTTGGAGATGGCTTGAATAAGAAGTTAAGGAGAAAGCGCCTAAATCTAGAAAATGAGGAAAAATGAAAGAAAGATGGAGCAAATCAGAAAAGCAGCAAAAACTCAGGAAAAGCAGCGTAAAAGTGGAAAGCATGATAGATAAGAAAAGAAGGAAAGTTCAAAAAAGCAGGATATATCAGAAAAGCCAGAAAAAATAAAAAAAGATAAAGCAAAAAGTGGAAAAGCAAACAGAAAGTGGAAAAGAAAAAATAAAAGGAAAAAGAAGGAAAGCAAAACAAAAAGGAAAAAGGAAGGAAAACTAGATTTCCTTATCCACTC
Organism: Larix kaempferi; assembly: GCA_027924585.1. Classification (NCBI taxonomy): domain Eukaryota; kingdom Viridiplantae; phylum Streptophyta; class Pinopsida; order Pinales; family Pinaceae; genus Larix; species Larix kaempferi. The sequence continues at coordinate 21,875,995 of BSBM01001346.1, forward strand.
ATGGAGGGCGCATGAGCTAAGGATACTTGCTCCACAACTCATTCTCTCTCTATAAATGAACTAGTGCACACCACATTCAAATCTTTTGTCAGTTTGATGTTTTGCTTGAGAGCAATTGTGCCTCAGAGACTTGGGAGATGTGCCCCTAGTCCAAGCTGGGAGATGTGCCCCTGTTTCCTGTGAGAGGATGATGGTATTCAGCCATTATCAATGAGATTATTTGCAATTCATGTAGATGATCAAGTCGAATTTGAAGTTCAGAAGAAGCATCATTCAGTTCATGGTTCGAATCTCCAAGCTTCATATGGATTTCTAGAGATAGATTATTGTGCACAAGAGGAGAAGAGATTTTGTAATGATTTGAGAGGCCTCTTGGCCCATATATGATTTCCTGTAGCTAATAAAGTCAAATTTGAAGTTCATAATAAGCATCATTCAGTTCATGGTTCGAATCTTCAAGCTTCCTATGGATTTCTAGAGCTAGATTCTAGTGTAGAAGAAGAGAGGTGTTTCTATAATATTTTGAGAGTCCCATTGGCCCATATCTGATGTAATGACAATAATTTTAAATCTATGATATCATTCATGTCAATTGAAATTACAAAAGTCTAAATTATTCTCATATTTCTCCACCCTCTCTAAATTTGCATATAAATTGACTAGTTTTTAGACTATGTTGAATAAATGAATGAGTAGATGTCCAAATGAGTTGGTTTCTATTCCTTATGCTACTTAACATGTTATTTGACCCAATGAATGTATTATTTGAAGAATTGGTGAGCCTTCTCTACCTGTTTTGGAGCTCCTAAATTTTACTAGTTGTGCAATCCTGAAATGCAATTTTGTTTGTATCTTTGTCAAAATTTATCAGAAATTCCTCAAAGTTTATGGAGTGGCCTATGACTGTATATTGACTTATATTTAATTTTATTTAATCTCTCTGAGTCAGAAACACCCATCCATAGCTTCCATTCAAAGTTTAGATCCATACTAGTCTGCATATGCTAAGGGGCCCAAGAGCATTGGAGGAGATTTCATCCTTGTTGATATTGAAATATCAATGTTATTAGTACTTTTTTCATAGGTTTCAACATACATCAAATCCTACCTTCCATCCAGAGCTTTTGATCTTGTCCACCCTCACTAAACTAGCTTCCATAAACATTGTTTAATTGATTGTGTGAAGAAGAGAGTTTTTGTATCACTAATCCTAGTTGGTATATTACGGTGGTATCAGAGCACTTTCCTTGGCTCATCTTGTGGAAAGTAAATCTCATATGAATAAATATCTCAGAACTATTTTCAAGTTGCAGCTATAAAACTAGATACAGTCATGGAAGATGAAGGCTTTGAGTTATGTGAGGAAGAAGAAATCATTTACATTGATGGAGGCCTACCAAGAGATGACGATGGTTACATTTGTGACCATATTTACATAGATAAATGTGATGAACCACCAATGGACAATCCTAAGAAGGAGTTAGCAAAGAGGATATCTATAGGTAAAAAATTTCCCTGCGACTACCAGGAGTATCTGGATTTGAGAGAAGAGATTCGTAAATCCATTTCCTTCAAAGATTATTTTTATTGAAGATTTGGATTTGAGATCAAAGATGAATCTTTGGATTTAATAGAGAGCATAAAACCACCCATAGAGGAAATAAGTTGTTCCACCTCTGTGAACAAAGAAGAAGAAAGACGAATCGAAAGTGAGGCCTCATTGGATGCCATTGTTTCTAGCATGAAGATAATTTTCAGATTCTATTCAGAAAAAGTCTCCAATAATACTACTTCTAAGGTTACCAAGGAGAAGATGCATCAGCTAGCTTGAAGGAGCAAAAGCAGAGTGACAATCGGCCATCAAAAGAGAGGAGCAACAATATTCCAAGAGAAGATCGATGTGTTAAGATTCAATATGCTAAGATAGATAACATCATTTTTATATTCAATTTCACAACAATAGCATATATAGGATCACTGAAAGAACAATAAGCACCGCATAAACACAAGAGACACAGATTTATCCTGGGAAACCCTCATGGGGTAGAAAACCTAGCAAAGCTTCCTCAATATAGATGACCAGCAAATACAAAGATGTAATCCCCAAACATGAGATCCTTCTCCTCCTTTGCAGATCTCTCCTTCTCCTATGCGAGTTTCACAAGTGAGTGTCTGTTAAATGAGGAACACACCTCCACTATTTATACACTACTTCACTTAACTTTTAACCTTAGCTAGGTCGGCCCCAACTTAACCACTCAACATAATGCTGACTGAGCCAACCCCACTAGGGGACTTAAACATCCCATACAACTGACTATGGGCCGACCCCACTAGAGAAGTATAATAACCCAAGTTACCACATTCCGACAGGGGAATAAACATCTCCGGATATACAATAAGATCTCTACGGAGCAATGAAGCATCTCCAGAATAATATAGTACAAATATAATATTCTTAGAAGTTACAATATCTCAACACTCCCCCTTAACAAGAAGGATATTATCCAACATCTACAGGAGCAAGGGGTCATCAACTACATGATACATGATACATCTATAAATCATTGGAAGCTCTCTTCATACATCATCAGTATCTCAAACAGTTACTGGAACATCTTCAAGATCTTCAATACTAAAACATCAACATCTTCAGTATCGAGTCTTCATCTTCTGCAGCACTCGAACAACTACAACAACATCATCATCTAGACCTCTCGATCAATAGCATCATCTGGATCTCTCGATCAACAGCATCATCTGGATCTCTCGATCAACAACATCATCATTTGGATCTCCCGATCAACAACATCATCTAGATCTCTCGATCGACGTCATCATCTGGATCTCTCGATCAACAGCATCATCATCTAGATCTTCTCGATCATCTGTATCCTCTCAATCAACAGCATCATCATCTGGATCTTCTCGATCAACAATATCATCATCTAGATCCTCTCAATCAACAGTATCATCATCTAGATCCTCTCGATCAACAGTATCATCATCTGGATCCTCTCGATGAACAGTATCATCATCTGGATCCTCTCGATCAACATTATAATCATCTAGATCCTATTGATCAACAGTATCATCATCTAGATCCTCTCGATCAATAGTATCATCATAACAACATACTCTACAATACACATGATCCAATTACAGGATGATCAATCCCTCTGAATTTAAGACACCTCTTATGTCTATGGACGATGCAATATCGATCTACTTACAGGATGATCAATCCCGATCAATTTAAGACACCTCTCATGTCTATGGATAATGCAATCTAGATCTACTTACAAAATGATCAATCTTGATCAATTTAAGACACCTCTCATGTCTATGGACGATGCAGTCCACATCAAATTAAGACACCTCTCATGTCTATGGATGATGCAGTCCAGATCAATTTAAGAAACCTCTCATGTCTATGGACGATGTAGTCCAAATAAATTTAAGACACCTCTCATGTCTATGGACGATGCAGTCCAGATCAATTTAAGACACCTCTCATGTCTATGGACGATGTAGTCCAGATCAATTTACGACACCTCTCATGTCTATGGACGATGCAGTCTAGATCTACTTATAGGATGATAAATCCTGATCAATTTAAGACACCTCTCATGTCTATGGACGATGCAGTCCAGATCAATTTAAGACACCTCTCATGTCTATGGATGATGCAATCCAGATCAATTTAAGACACCTCTCATGTCTATGGACAATGCAGTCCAGATCAATTTAAGACACCTCTCATGTCTATGGACGATGCATTCCTGTCACATACATTTTGAACTAACTGTTCAAGGATGATGCAATCCATATCATGTATATTTTGAACCAACTGTTGAAGGACGATGCAGTCCTATCACGTACATTTTGAACCAACCGTTTAGGGATGATGTAGTCCTATCACATACATTTTGAACCAACCATTCAGGGACGATGCAGTCCTATCACGTACATTTTGAACCAACTATTCAAGGACAATGCAGTCCTATAACGTACATTTTGAACCAACCATTCAGGGATGATGCAATCCTATCACATACATTTTGAACCAACCGTTCAGGGACGATGCAGTCCTATCACGTACATTTTGAACCAACTGTTCAGGGACAATGAAGTCCTATCACGTCTATTTATACAAAGTCTAAGGACCACTTTTCGGAGACATATGTCTATGGATCAATTCAAGGACCGAAGTCCAGGGATGATACAATCCTTCTTGTCCACTAGGGACCACTTCTCAAAGACATATGTCTACGGATCAATTCAGGGACTGAATTCTTGGGATGATACAATCCCTCTCGTCCACTAGGGACCACTTCTCAGAGACATATGTCTACGGATCAATTCAAGGACCGAAGTTCAGGGATGATACAATCCCTCTCGTCCACTAGGGACCAGTTCTCAACCTTATCATTGATATCATCGACCTCATCGTCGGGACAGGTAACCTCATCATTGACCTCATCATCGAAACAGGTAACCTCATCATCGATATATGTATCCTCATCATTGATACAAGTATCCACATCATCAATACATGTATCCTCATCATCGATACAAGTATCCACATCATCAATACAAGTATCCTCATCATCAATACAAGTATCCACATCATCAATACATGTATCATCATCATCGATACAAGTATCCACATCATCAATACATGTATCCTCATCATCAACCTTACTGTCGATGCAGGAAATCTCATCATCAGCGACCATATCACTCCCCCTTTCGAGGAGGGTCCTTTTGAACAACACCAAGCTTGTCTCGGAAATACTCAAACTTTACTCGAGATAGAGGTTTGGTCAATACATCAACAACTTGTTCGGCAGTGATCACATACTCAAACTTTATAGCTCCTTTCTGCACCATATCCCGTATATAGAAATATCGGATCTCTATGTGCTTTGACTTTTCATGGAAAACTGGATTCTCATTCATCTTGATACAACTCTGGTTGTGACACAAGATCACAGTGGGGTGCATATCCAAGTCAAACAATTATGATAACAATTTCTGAAGCCATAGCGCTTCATAACTAGTAGAGCAAGCAGCTATATATTTCGCTTCAGCTGTGCTGAGAGCCACACTAGACTGCTTCCTGCTAAACCACGAGATCATGGCAGATCCTAGACAGTAACATCTTCCTGATGTGCTTTTCCTGTGTGATACACTTCCTTCCTAATCAACATCTATGTAGCCATACAATCTGAAGTCATAATATCCACGATAACATAGACCAAAATCTATCCTACCCTTTAGGTACCTCATCACATGCTTTGCATCTATTAGGTGAACATGTTTGGGTTCCACTAGATACTGACTCAAGGTGTTCACAGCAAGGCATATATTTGGCCTGGTATTTGTCAAATACATCAATGACCCAATAATCTGTCTGTACAGAGTCACATTCACTAACTCTAATGAGTCATCAACTAATAGCTTCAACTTGGAATCCATGGGAGTGGCCATGGTTTTGCATTCCAACATATCAAATACTTTCCCTGGTTGAGAAAGATTCCTTCTGGGCCTTGCTATACTTCCATACCTAGGAAGTAATGCATCAATCCAAGATCTTTCATCTCAAATTCTGTAGCTAGCTTCTTCTTGCTTTCCATGATCTGTTTCTTGTTCCTTGTCAGAAAGAGATCATCCACATACAGTAATAGTATGAGAGGTTCATTATCCATAACCTTAGGGTAAAGGTTAGGATCAACTTTACTTTTTGTAAAGCCCAATATTTTCAAGAAGCTATCAATTCTCCCTCTATGACTGAACATCATTCACACTCTGCATTGAGTGATCTTCTGCATATCTTATCCGTTCCATCTCTCGTCACATGAGTCTACTAATATGAGCCTCAAGATCATTTGAACTTTGTGGTGAGTTCCTTCTTGCATCCATCTAAGAGAAGAATGTCATCTATATACAGAAACCATCTTCAACATTGTAGCAAAGGTTGAAATCCGCATCACCTATGGTGATCATTAAGCTCATCAAATGTCTATCGATCGTGGGTACCCGTACAAAGCTTTCTTCAATTGAATCCTAGGAGTTTTCTCGATTCGTACGTCTTCTTTAATTACACCATTAAGAGAATGGTATTATCTAGCCACTTGGAGCCAACATCTAATCATGATCCTCTATCTTCTAGCCACGAGGCTTCTATATTATGTTTTATTTGTAAGTCTTCTTGTTGAACATCCATCACTTGTTCGGTGTTCATCATCCTTCTTTTGTAGATCATATCACATGATCTTTCCTACAAATCAAAGTTAATTACATGATTATAAATACTTCATAATCATCAAATCATGTTGACATGATAACCTATTACGCATACACATATGATTCACATAGTTATGCAACTATCTTGACCAATACTTTGGCACAACACTTTTCCATATCCTGTATGCATCTAGATACCTTCCATCTCTACCAGAACATACTATCATGAGCGTGCACAGCTCTCAGCATGTCAACAAAGAGGTTTCATTCTAGATAAACAACAATGGAATGTTTGTCCAACTTACCCATCATATGCATATTAGTAGTATAATGTTCAATGCTATATGAATGCTTACATTATGCATGATATATTCTAGGAATACAAATATGCATACAACTATTACGAGCAATATCATTAACTATTCAGAGATTCAAATAACAACTCAAATACTTATTTTTTAGGTTTGTGTGGTTGCCTCCCACTTAATCTATATTTTATGATACGATCATTATATGTCTTTGAACTTCTATCCATTCTGTACCACTATGCATGCTTAAGTGTGCACTAGTGTCATCCTCATGATCTCATACATAATCATACATTCATTAGTATAATCTCAATACTATCAAAGCATTATGATTCTAAATAATCTTATGTATGTATGGTCATGATCATTTCATACATAGGTATACTTACCTAAGATCCTAACACAAAGTAGGATTCTAACTTGATATAGGAAAACATACCTGGATTATCATGCTTGGTTATGTCTTAACATACCCAAACAATATCTTCTTTGTTCTCTTAAAGTATTTAGAGACCTTGTGCTAGAACCTACATATCTCATCATTTAAGCATAGTAGAACAAAGTCATACATACCTCGTAAGTAGAGATTCTATGTGCTCAAAGACTATGGATGAGTCTTTGTCTTCATGTCATCATGGTCATAAAACTTGATTTGTCTTTCTTGATGTACTTGTATCTTGTTAGTAGACAACATCATCCTCATACAACACCACAGGTGCATTGGTACAATCATAAGTGTCATAACACTAATGAATGAACGTCTTCTTATAATTCACATGCGTTCATACTTTTACTAAGGTGGTCAGATAATCTAAAACTAATCATGATTGTACTAACCTCAATAATATGAAGACAAACATATTATGAACTTAATCATGAAACAGATTTCAAAATGTACCTGTATCTTCTCAAGTCATACATGTCGAGAAGTCTTCTCTATAAGGGTAAAACCCTAACCATCCATGGTAGATAACTTGTAAACATCTTATGTATGTTAATGATGCTAGGATGATAGAATAGCAGTGCCATTTAAACCTTCGTCATCGCTTCCCTACGAGTCTCCCAACTTTGCTAGGGTTTCTTCTTACTTGGAAACCCTAATCTTCAATCTCCTTCCTCCCACAACATTTTGATGGAGGATCAATATCTATGTTAAATGGATTCCAAATCAATTATCAAAGCTTCCAATGTTGTATCATGTGTCTCCAACATTGTATCAGGTCCTTCTAGACCTAAAAACTGAAAACCCTAAGTGAGAGCTTCTTCCTCCTCTTCTTAGACTTCCTCCGTTGAGCCATTTCAGATGTGCTGTATTGTTTCTAGTGTATCTCTACAATTTCGGATCTGCAGTGTCCGAAAATTCATCCTTTGGTAGCCTGACATATCATATTTCCAACCCCATAGGTCTTAGATTTAATGGATTCTCGGAGAGAGAGATATTCAAAGTGTCGCAACGTGACCTGTTTATGGGATGAAACATCATAGCGAACTTGTACGGAGTGACACGTGTAATTGTTTCAACTTCAGCCTCTGAAACCTGGACCTATAAAACTAAATTCCGTTAGCTACCTGTCACTTTTTATTAAATTTCATTTGGAGCTTCCTATCCCGAGATATGATCTTTTTCCCTAGGTCACCTGTTTAGGACTGCATTCTGGAAGAGGCAGAAACCCTAACTTGTACGGATCATATCTCCCAAAGTACAATGAATCAGAGGATGACCTTTGGAAACTAGGTACATCAACATTTCATCTTCGGCCTCTAAACATTTCAGAGCCTGAACCTTCTCCAAAATGGAGTTATAACAAAAGTTCCATGATGACTAGTTTTTGCTATACAAAACCCTAACTTTCAAATTGTCACAAGTGAAGCAAGTGTCGCAAGTTCCATACATTTCCTTCTTTCAACCTGGCTCTGATACCATGAGAAGATTCAATATTATAAGATAGATAACATCAGTATTACATTCAATTTCACAACAATAGCATATACAAGATCACTAAAAGAACAACAAGCACAACATAAACACAAGAGACACAGATTTATCCTAAGAAACCCTCATGGGGTAGAAAACCCAGCAAATATTCCTCAATATAGATGACTAGGAAATACAAAGATGTAATCCCCAAACATGAGCGCCTTCTCCTCCATTTCAGATCTCTCCTTCTCCTATGCAAGTTTCACAAGTGAGTGTGTGTTAAATGAGGAACACACCTCCACTATTTATACAATACTTCACTTGTCTTTTAACCTTAGCTAGGTCGGACCTAACTTAACCACTCAACATAATGCTGACTCGGCCGACCCCACTAGGGGACTTAAACACCCCATACAATTGACTCTAGGCTGACCCCACTAGAGAATCCTAATAACCCAAGTTACCACATTCCGACGGAGGAATAAACATCTCTAGAGTTACAATAAGATCTCTACGGAGGAATGAAACATCTCCGAAATAATAGAGTACAAATATAATATTCTTAGAAGTTACAATATCTCAACACCATGTGTTTCCTTTAATGAATGCATTGAGCAAGAACAAGAGGACATCAAGCTAAGGAAGGAAGGTAAATCTGATCTTTGTATCATCAATTCTTTTCTTTATCAATCTGAAGAATATCCCACTAAGTTAATCACAAAAGAGAAAATATCATCACTTCAAGAATTCTCAGAACACCCTTATGGTGAAAAATACAATGACACTCTAGTTGAGAGTGAACCTGTATATTTGGATGGGGAGCATGCCATCACAACTGCACATCATGAAGAGATAGAGGTGTCACAAAGGTATTACAACCATTCTGTTTTTTGCATTCACCAAATTCCTTTGTTTCATCTTGATATGGCAACCATTTCTGGTGATAAGGTTGAGAGAAAATATCCTTCTAATACTGAGATCCAAAATTTTGAGAAGGCTGAATTTTTAAAAGAGAGTTTGCATGATTCTCAAGAGTGGCATGAACACACATGTGATCATATGTGTGTGTCTAAAAGTACACATGACATTATGGAGCAGCATCATTTCCAAGGTAAACATAAGGAGTCCTCATATTTACAACTGCTTCAAGAAAGCCTTGACTTGTAGGATGATTGTCAGGCACATGTTTCACTCTGGAGAGATTATGAGCCTCTTTCATATAAGGAAGGCTTATCCTTGATGAATATGGATGATTACATTCCATTTGGATCATCAAGCAAAGAATCGTATTCATCATTGAATTGGATGGATAGCTACATCATCGAGATGGAGACTCAAGATTGTGCAAGACTAGCTCACATGGGTAAGAGTTAGTTTTGCATTAGTAATGGATCTATCGTTGTATTCAAATCTGTTATGATCAATGAGTAGCATGCAAGGCATATATGTGGCTGGAATATGATGCTTACCATTCATTTCCATTCAAACCTGGGAGGAAAAATTGCATAGCAGATCAAGAGTTATCCAATGGCATGATATTCATAGTAAAGCATGGTGACATTGTTGGGGCTACTAAGCCTTGCCACCATTCAAGGCATAAGTATGGACTGCTTACATCATATTGACTTCATATGGAATTCACTACAAAAACATGAGAAGGTTCTTGAATACCACCCACCGGGTAGACCACCTGACAAGGTGAAGAAACATGAGGCTGAATTAATGATGGATGTGCAATCCATCACTATCTTTCATAATTACAAGCAATTGAAAAATTTCAAGGAAGAAAATGAATGGGACCTCAATAGTTTCTTTGACTAGAGACACATAAAACCAATTCCTATTGCATTTCTTATGGGACTAGTGAAGATGAAGGTCAGAATAGAGTACATGTGCATAAGTAACAAAATCCTAAACATGGAGAAGATTCAGAAAGAAAAGACTACAAACCAAGGTAAATTTCCACATATGCTTTCTAATAGAGATTATTTGCATGATCTTATTCATATGTTGCAGGATGCATACTTGAAGGATGATGAAGATATTTTCAAGCTCAATGATGAGTTGATGGCCACCCAATATTCTCTCAAAAGCACTCAAAGTTCCCTCTTGGAATCCAAGATGGAGATAGAACAATTTAACCAAGAACTATAGAAATCACATACTCCCTCCTACATTCAAATCAGCCATTCTCTTTTGGTTGATTGCATTCAGAGTTCTATGGAGGAACCTCATGATATGGTGGTTCATGAGATTCATGATGACATGCATGTCCTTGAGGATTTTAGAGATGTAGATGATGAGTTCCAAGCAAATACTACCTTCTGGAACAAAATTGAGCTTCTTCCTGGAGTGAGTCATTCCTCCAATGAGGAGTTAGAAGAGCTCATGCTTGATGTAATAGCCTTTGATGGAATTGATGCACCAACATATTTGGTGGATACTTGTTGCAGAAATTTGGTTCATCTTTGGACCAATGGCAGAGATTTGAGACATTGGGAGCACTCACATAGGGAAGCATCTTGCTTCCTAGTAGGAGCATTGGGTTGGAGTGTCTCTTCTTTCCCTATTTGGGAGAAAATACACATAAGTGATATTCTTACTTGCATATATGGAGACTTATTGGATACATTTTACACTTTTTGTGAGCAGCAAGGGCCTCCATGGACTTGTGATGATGCATATCCTCTTTGTGATTGGACATGGGACTTTCACCCTTGTCATTGGAACAACAATGTTTTAATTTTTTGTACTTGTGTGCATTGGGAATATGAAGTACAATTTGATTTGCATGTGCTTTGGGATTTTGAGGTCAAGGAGGCACATGATATCCCTTCGGTTAAGCCTACCATGATGGATGACAATCATAGAGAGTTGATTCACCATTCTCCATCCAGATCACTAAGTTGGAGTACGCATTCATCCACTGATTGGGTGGACAGTTACACAAGGGATTTGAGTACACCAAGAGGTAAGTTTGTTTCTTTCATTAGTGGAAAACTTAGGGACACATCATCCATTTTTTTTATCAATTGTATAGGAATTTATGGTTGCTATGTGATGTCTTTAGTATACTTGAATGGACATGGGATTGCCATCTATGTTTTAAGAATGAGAATTGCAGTGCTAGTTTGTAGATGGCTTATGAGGAGATTCAAAATTCCTTTAGGAGTGATGGACTTCCAGTTTGGTGGATTATTCTAGACATTCCCATGATAATATATTCTTTTTGTTGATATTGATGTTTGGGAGGATCCAATTAAGACAATGGGAACCTCTAACTATTTGGGATTATATTTTTCCACAAGCAACAGTGTTATCGGGAGACATGCAGCAATGGCAGTGGGATCCAGGAATTGATGGGTCATTTCAGTTTTCCTTGATGTGTGGAGGAATGCAATATAAGCAGTGGAACCCTGGGATCAATATTGAAGATCCGTATATAGTCAAATTGGTGCAGCAGAAACATGGTGGACTTTTGGTATTTTGCTTGGAATTGAGGATTTCAATTCTAGATAGCGAGCAACATATTTTGAGGAGTGAAGTCATGGGTTGGCTTCATAGATGGTTGGAGTTGGTTTCTTGCTTGAGGACAAGCAATATTGGGAGGGGAGGACTTTCGTGTCCATATTTTTCTAGCACCATGAAGCATATCAAACCCCATGGATCCTAATGACAAATTGGAATTAAGGGTTAATTTTAAATTCCGGACATTTAATTAATTAAGAGTGGATTAATTTTTATCCAAAGTTTATTATGCACTTGGAATATTTAATTTTCATGTATTTAATAATTTTATCTTAAATAAATGAGGATAATGATCCACTAGGGCACATTAGTGGATGAGGGTGACTTGGAGATGGATTGGAGAAGAGGTTAAGAAGAAAGCACCTAAATTTAGATAATCAAGAAAAAGGAAAGAAAGATGGAGAAAATCATAAAAGCAACAAAACCTAAGGAAAAACAACATAAAGCAGAAAGCAACATAAAAGTGGAAAGAAGGATAAATCAGAAAAGAAGGAAAGTTCAGAAAAGCAGGACAAATCAGAAAATACAGAAAAAGTAGAAAACGTTAAAGCAAAAAGTGGAAAAGAAAACAGAAAGTGGAAAAACGAAACAAAAAGGAAAAAGGAAGGAAAGCTAGATTTCCTTATCCACTCATGGAGGGCACATGAGCTAAGGAGACTTTCTCCACAAGTAATCCTCTCTTTATAAATGAACCAATCATTCAATAAAGTGGTTTCAGGATTTATGGAAGTCACAACATCACCTCTATGGATATTTCTTGTTTTCCATTCAGATGTACAAGGAGGAGCAGTACTAACAACCTTAAAAGATAAGCAAACTCAAGGAAGAAATTTTATTAGTAAAATATTTACAGTGTATTATTAAGCATTTGAATTTAGAAATCAAAATTATTTTCTTATATATTTTTCTTACATCCATAAGCCTAATGTTTGTAGCTCCAACAGTGATCTAGTTATGAGTGATGTTGAAAACATACATCTTCCATGTTGGACAAAATATGATACCTATGAATCTCTTTTAATTAATGAAAAAAGTGAAGGCAAATATAGTCAAATATTGAGTTATAATGTTGTGGTAAAAAAATTGACATATGAAGAAAGGGAATTGAAAGGAGAGGTTGTAAACATCTACAAGAAGCCAAAAGCATTGATTAATTATCTCATAAATACATTTTCAAAAGAAGGAGATTGGGTTTTAGATTTTTTCTAGGGATCAGGTAATATTTCTGATATTACATATGAAACTAGTGCCATTAATCTATATTTTTTAAATTTATGTTTCATTATGCTATTTAACCTTTTTTATGTGGTGATTAGGTACAACAATAACATGCTTCTTACAAAAAGGAAGAAATTACATATCCATTGATAATGATCGATGTAGTATTCCAACCAATATTTGGCCAAAATATTATCTCTAACTCCAATTTTTAAGAAAATTTGACTAGTAAATTTTAGGCAATTTCTGGAGCTGGGCTAGATGTAAGTGAGGGGGATTGAAACAAGGAATGAGGATAGTGGGATTGAATTTCAGTTCTGTAATTTATATGGATTGATGTGCAAAATCAATCGAACTGATGTAGGAAGTGATTCCTATGCACCATGTACCAGAGCCATTCACTTTTCAACAATAGTGTGAACTGTTGCCTACTTCGAGGCTTCCTGTGCATATGGCATATGCATACAATACTGGATGGGTTTCCTGAGAGTTAATGGAAAACATATAACATTCAAGTGGGCTTATAGGATGCACTGGAAATTATTCAAATTAATTTGGAAATGTTTGGAGTGATTTGGGAATCAAGTGCACAATAGGGATTGCTCAACTAGTTAAATTCCAGTATTTTCCAAATTAAGTTAAATACATCCAAATTATTAATACAGAGACTGATATGGAATTTATACTGATTTATTAACCTCCAACAACTGACAGGGAGTCAAACTGATGCTTAGAATTTAATTAGAATTCTTAACAGTAAAACTAGTCTAGAAAAAACACCCAACAAGTTAGTCTTGCAATTTTATTCATTAAACTGCTTCCATAATTCATTAAATCTATTCTGAAGTATTTAAATGATTTGGTATGACATAATGAATAGATACAAGTCGAAAATCAGATATAAGAACTCTTCTTTTATTGATTTAACCTCCTTCCAAACTTGTCGTGCCTCACAGGCCTAATATTCATTACATTTGATGGAGAATGAAGGAAAGAAGTAGGATGTTTACTGTGGCTCTTTTCTGAATTTGTTATCAGACCATCTATAGGTCATATGTCTGATATTTTCTGCACAATGAGCTTTTGATATTCACTGGTGCGCATTTACCAAACTATCTCTCTCCTCTAGGGAAAAATCCTCCAAATCTAGCTGAGAAAGATGTAGAAGTGGGAGAAGAAGGTGGAGATCAGATCTGAAGTTGATCTTTGGACATGGGAAGCTTCTCATATATACAAATAATAGCGCACTGGGCTCTCTAAAGTTCCTGGGCGCATTCACTAATTACGATCTCCTTGTTCTATTGATTCTCCTCCAAAACTAGCTGCAAATCCACTATAGTAGTGATCTCCTCTTCAAGTTGACTGTAGATCTTCAATAATGGACTGATATGGATGTTATTGGATGCAATAACATATTCTAGACATGAATACTTCTTACTGAAAACTATGAGGCCTTGGGGCACATCTCCCAAGAAAAATGTTGAGGCACATCACTCAACCAAGAGAGGTTGAGAGCTCTCAAGACAAAAATTCTAACAATGATCAAAAGTTGTTAATGGGAGTTGGAAGCATTCTTTTATAGAATTCCTTTTGACCTATTGAGCAAGTTAATTGGCTTGGTGACCTGTGAGAATGGGTCACCCATTAGTGGATATACTTTCTTACTTTTCTTCTTACACATTTTCTCTCATTTAGAAACTGTGTCCCTTTTTGTCTCAAGATGTTTCCTTCCTTGTAAAACTTTCCTTCTTTGTAATTTGAGTTATGTTTTGGAAATTTCGGCCTCCCTTAGCTTTTTATGTTTTTTTCCATTTCTTTCTTTTTGGTAACATCTTACACCTTCCTGCTTTTCATCCCTTGCTATTTTATGACTGTTATGAATAAAATAATAATAATAATAAACATCAACATATATATATATATATATATAATAATTAATAATGTCTTTCCGAAAAGACATGACTATTAGTGAAAGGGTATTCTGCCAAAGTATAAATAACGGACCCTCAATTGTAATTCATCATCTTATCTTATCAATTTATATATCATTTTACATCTACGGATTTGTGGGTTATTTCAGAAATTATGGGTTCAACCCTAACTAATTGAGAATATCCAACTATGTATATTATAGTGGTATCATAGCCTAGCCACCAATCTAGGACCTTGTCCAAAACCAGGCCCGTGGCCCAAAGAAGTAAAAAAGAAAAAAAAGAAAAAAAGAAAGAAAAAAGCAAAAGTAAAAGAAAATGAAAAGAAGAAAAGAAAGACAAGTAAAAAAGAAGAAAATAGAATATAAATAAAAAAGAAGTGAGAAGAAGTAAAAAGGAAAAAAAAAAAGTAAAAGTAAAGTTTAGAAGTGAGTAGAAGTAAAAAGTGAAACCGCACATGGTTTTAAGGTGCACGTGGTTTTGTGAGAAGTGGGTTTGGTTTTATTCCCTAAGAACAAACCAAAAGAGAGATTTGAACCTAGGTGGAGAAGGTAACAATCATTCCTCCCAACCACCCAATCCACACCATTTTTATTATCCTTCAACTCCAAAAACAATTATTATATTATTATTATCATAATAATTATTATATTATATTTATTAATAATATTATAATTATTATCTTTTAATAATAATTATTATTATTTGGAAAAAAAAAATGGAGTCTCAGTGTTACAAAAGGGAAAGATTCCAAAAGACGCACTCAAAGGTAGCTGTTGACATACTAAAACTTGAAGGGATTATTCAAAGAAAGCCTGTTAGCATCGCTATTTGCCCAACCATCGAGGAAAATCATATTAACGTCGGCTTAGCAAATCAATGATTTGTCCCATAACTAAGTATAATCGAAAAGAAAGGTAAATGGGGGTGAGAAGAAGTATGCAATTAGGGACTTACAACTGGAAATTGATGAATATAAGTTCACATCACAATTCAATGTTACAACTATTTATCTAAATAAAGTTGACATCATTCTTGGCTTATCTTGGATGGAAACATTGGAGACAATTATCTTAAATATGAAGAAAAAGCTTTTAACATTTTTGTATAAGAAGAAGCAAGTCACACTACAAGATGTTAGAATGAAGTTAGATTCAAAAGTCGTGGCATCCAAAGACTTCAAGGATATTGCCATGATCATTTCGCAAGAAAATCAAAAGATGTGGTCAGAATTCGACAAAATCGTCACAGATAAAGGAGAAGAGATCTCTCGTTTAAGAGATCATAATCAGAAATTGCTTCTTCAAATAAAAAAGACGAAGGATGAAGCACAAAAAAATCAAAAGCTAGAAGAGGAGAATCGAGATCTTCAGAAGAAACTATTAGAAAACATTGACGAGAATGGTCACCTGAAGATGCACAAACAAAATCTAATGGATCAAATTCAGAAGCTTAAAGATGATCAGAAATCACAAGAAGAAATGACCTAAAATCTTAAAAGAGAAAAAGACTCGTTAGACAATAAGTTGGAGCAAATTCAAAAGAGGACATCAAAGCCCTTGGACTCAAAAATTTACGTTGATAAAAAAGAATCAAATACAAATTGAATCCTCATCACAGTTTAGAAAGAAGACAATCTTGTAAAAAAACAAACAACAATAACTCCCTATCAACACCCCAACCATATAAACCAATATCCTAAAAAGTGGTAATTGTCGAAAGATAATGGTACTAATGTTCTCAAAGCTCCTGACAACAGATCAATAGAGAATCCCAACAGTCGGCAACAAATCAATTTTGGCTGGATTGATCCATCAACATATCGGAAGTTATGTTCTACACTTAGAAGTTTGTACCGACATGTTTCGTCAGCTACGACATCACAAGGAATGGTGCGACATCGTTATAAGGCTTTGAGAACAAAGCCTTTCTAAGAGAGAGGCAATGTTATGAATAAAATAATAATAATAATAAACATCAACATATATATATATATATATATATATAATAATGATAATTAATAATGTCTTTCCGAAAAGACATGACTATTAGTGAAAGGGTATTCCGCCAAAGTATAAATAACGGACCCTCAATTGTAATTCATCATCTTATCTTATCAATTTATATATCATTTTACATCTACGGATTTGTGGGTTATTTCAGAAATTATGGGTTCAACCCTAACTTATTGAGAATATCCAACTATGGATATTACAATGACCCCCATTTTTGATTTAGCAACATTATCCTCAAGGGCATTCCCTCTTGGCCCATTTGCACACATCATCCACTTGCCAAAATATTAATCAATGAAGATAATTAATAAAATTAATTAATTCCTCACTCCAAAATCCAAAATCATTAATTATTTAATTAAATTAGAGGCCCAGCTCAAAATTTCTCAATTAATTAAATAATTCACCTTAGCACTTAGTTTGGGGATTAATATCTTCATGGGGGGCCCACCTTATCCATTTAATTCCCCAAATTCACCCTTAGGCATATTCTATAAGTCCATTTCTTCATCCATCCATTAACTAATTAATTAATTCCTAGGTGACTTAAGCTAAAATCATCCCCATGGACCATAGCAAAATTTCGGGACATCACAATCCACAACAATGCAATTATATCAAACAAAGAATTAATGCTATGAAATTTCTTCTAGATTAAATGCAAGAAGTTGGTTTGAAGAAAGGAGAATTTAGTGAGTCACTTGTGGCAAAGATGTCAAAAGAGCCTCAACTACCATTAAAAGGGATGTTTGGAAATGATCACTTTGGACATTTTATAGAAGTAGAGGACCCAATGGCAGAACACATTAAGGTCCAGGAAGAGAGCCAAGATCCATAAAATGTCAATTTGAATGAAGAGTTTGTCCTGCATGATATTCTTGATTAGTTTTAGATTGTTGAGGAAAATGTCAAACTTGACAAAATTTTGATTAAATACTTTTGTAATGTTTTCACTTTAAGATTTTATTTTGAGAATAACTATTATGTTTTTAATATGTTATTTGCAAATATATGGTATACTTTTTGTCAATATTATGTGAATCATCGCTTTATGGAAAATAGTGTCAAATAGTACCATTTTTATACATAAAATAGATGAAAATACATTAAAAATGGTTTGAAATGTCTCATTTTGTCATTATTTTTACAAATTTGCCACAAAAAATGACTTATTTAAGAGAAGAGTTTAAAAAAAAAATCAAAAATGTATATATTTTTCATTCTAACTAGCTCCTAAATGTTAAAAAAGTTCAAAAATGTATATGTTTTTTCATTATAACTAGCTACTAAATGTATATTTATTTGTAAAATTTGAAAAAACACATTAGTAAATAAAATTTATAGTTTTTTTTTACCAAGAAGTTTCAAAATTGCAAAAAAATGGCTTGAATGAAAAATGGTGCTTCCAGTATACACACTTTTTGAAATGGGGGTAAAAACAACTACTAAAATTGACCACCAAAAAAGTGAGAACAATGTTGGGTTCTCGTCAAGTTGTATCACTTGTTCAAAGCATTATATGGAACTTGTGTTGAAATTAGTTTGTGGTAATAAAGCTTTCACAAATTGAATTACTCAATGGTCTTTACTCACATTCACACAGGTAAAACTAGAGAAAGTGCGCAACATAAAACATTCTTGTAAATAAATACACAAAGTAATATATATATATATATATATATATATATATATATATATATATATATATATATATATATATATATATATATCACCGGAGCAAAAGCGGAAGACACAGTCATTCAAATTTCACTTAAATTCTTTACTTTTACAAGGCTTGGGAAATTCAACAATTTCGGCAAACTATGAGCTTGAGCTCTTCAACACTTCTCCAATTCTCTCCTTCTCTTCTACTATCTCCCTCTTTTTTCTAATTGTTTCATTTACATATATAAAAACTTGATATTGGTTTCTCTCAGAAGCTATATAGTAACATTAAAGACTGTAATAAATTTCTGACTAAAATTTAGATAAGAACTTGAATTCCAAATTATTTTGTGACTACTTAAATATGGTGAGATCTAAACACCATATCCTAACATACTCACTGACATTGCAAACTAACAATGATTTAATAACTGAGTTGGCGCAAGCTACATACTTAACAACTTTCCAAGGACCTGGATGAGATGAAGATCCCTCTCAAACCTGATGCTAAGATAGTAAAGCAATGACCATATAGACTGAATCCCAGGTACAAGGAGTGGGTGAAGGATGAGATAGAGCGGATTTTGGATGCAGGGATCATCGAACCTGTCAAAGAGTTGGAAAGGATCATCCCAATGGTCATCCAAGATAAGAAGACCAGCGCAATTCAGATTTGTGTTGATCTAATGAAATTGAACACTGCATGCCTTCATGATCCATTCCCTACACCCTTCACCGATGAAGTACTTGAAGGCGTTGGAGGCCAAGAGATATACTCATTTACAGACAGATTTTCAGGATACCACCAAATTAGGATTGTGAAAGAAGATCGACATAAAAACACCTTTGTGACAGAATGGGGTTGCTTTCAGTACATAGTGATGTCGTTTGGTCTTAAGAATGCCCCTTCAATATTTTCAAGGCTAGTCGTCGCTGCATTCAAATATTTCATTCACAAGTTTCTGGAAGTGTATATGGATGACTGGACCGTATATGGGCTGGTTAAGGACCACGTTACGAACCTAAGGATGATGTTGGATGTTAGTATATTTAGACACTTAGGATTTAGTTAAGATCAACTTGTGTAATATATTCGTTAGGGATAGTGTGTTTCTTTAGTATGCATTAGTATGCATTTGTAAATACTTAATCCGACGGTCACGATATGTTTCTGACATAGAGTGATCCGATGGCTCAACTTCTCTTAGATCATACCTAACCTTGATCCATGGCTTAACAACCGATTGGTCCATGATCTCTATTTAAAGAGCATGGAGGGTCATTGTTTAGTTGATCGATTATGAGAAGCTCATTTGTAACTTTCTTTCTTTGCATAATAAATTGTCCCGTAGAAGCTATTTGGCCGGGGTTGTGGAGTGTTTCCCTCAAGAGGGTTTAAACCACGTCAAAACATCGGTGTGTTGATCTGTGATCTGTTTGTGTAAAGTGGTTGCTCTTGGTGTTCAGTCCTTTGGTAGTACCCTGTTTACCCGAACATGGTATAAGAGCCGCTTTCGGTTATGATCTAGATCTTGAACTGTTGTTGCCGAAACTCGAAAGGGTTTCTGGTTCTGGTACTTTTGTGCATTTCTAGGATGTGGGAGGTGTTCCATTGCGCCCAAAGTGCCGTTTCCATTGGGAAATAGTTTTCGTTTGATCGAAAACGGTTCCCAGTTGCTCTAGAAACGTGTATTTCATCAGATCTGAAGGTATAATGTTACAGTGACGCATTTTTTATTTTCTGTTTTAAAAGAAAAAAAATTCATATTTTATCATTTTTTACTGTTAGATTTTTTTTGGGTTTGGATTGTTGCTTTCCCTGTCTGTGTATGTTCTTTGCCGTGCACCTTGAGTGATCTCGGCAAATCAGAAACAGAAAGGGAAAGGGTTTTTCTCGGCTGCATATGCTCTTTGCCGTGCACCTTGCGCGATCTCAGCAAATCAGAAACAGAGAGAAAACGTAGACTTTCCTGGCAAGTTAACGAGATCTAACTCCACAAGTGTGGAAAAGTTTTTTTTTTCGATTTGTGGTGTGTTTTGCAGGAAAGAGGGCAAGCATGCAAACCGAGCAAGAAGAGTAAAAAAAAAAAAAAACCCTTCCACATTTCCATATTTTACATACCTTTTAATCTAGCTCACTTGGTGCAAAGATGCTTTATACGTAAAAAAACTTGAGTTCAAGTCTTACGAAGTTACTTTTAAAAGAAAAAGTGCATGCAATTTCTATTTTCAAGTTACTTTATTGTAAAAGTGCATCTCACTTAAATAATAAAAAATACAAATACAAGTGAGTCACTTAAGTTCATTTTATTGATGCACTATTTAAAGCAAATCATTGTAAAAGTGAAATCACTTATTTTATAAAAGTGATTCACTTAAAGCAACTTTATTGTAAAGTGATTGTCAAAGGTTCATCTTGGGAAGAGGGGGATCCTTTTTCTTAGCTGGTCATTTTCTATCTGCCAGGTCACTATTGGGGACATCTTCAACAGTTTATTTGTTCAAGCATAACTTCATCATAGAGAGTCATTTTTCAATGCCGTTTTTTTTAAACCGCCTATTTTTTTGAGCTCTTCACATCTAGGCTATTGGTTTATGCTTTTATAGCCATTAATTTACAAATATGGCTTCCCCTTGTGATATTCTACTTACTAGTTCCAACTATTTCACATGGAAATCCTGTATGGAGGATGTTCTATGAAGTAGAGGACTTTTCAGAATTACCTCAGGGAAAGAAACAGAACCTACTGATGATGATAAAAAAATCAAATGGGCAAATAGATGTGACGAAGCTCGTGGCTTGATTGGGATGTTAATCCCTACTGATTTACAATTCCACATATATGGAATTGATGAACCTGATGCTGCTTGGGACAAGTTGGAATCCGTGTTTGGTAAACACAATGAAATTCGAGGTCACCAACTCAAAAATGAGTTGATTTCTTTAAATCCAAGTGACTTTTCATGCATTCAAGATTATTTATCTAAGTACAAAACTCTTAAACTCTTATGTGCAGAATGTAAGATCAAGAGGGAAGACAAACAATGCATTTATCATATTCTTTCCAAACTTGGACTTGCATATTTTGTTTTTGTATCTACATTTTACTCCATGAAAGAATCCTTGAATGCAGCTAGCTATCAAGAGCCTAGTCTTGAATCCTTTTGTGATTCCTTGATTAGAGAGCAAGATAAACTCATTCATCTTGGAATAATCAACAATGCAGATACATCTGGGAAAGCCTTATTGTCCCAACAGAAAGAAAAGTCCAAGCCTCCCAAGAAACAAAATTTTTGCAATAATAAGTCAAACAAGGGTCCAGAACCCTCTCAGTCAGCTCCTTCTTTAAAAAATAACAAAGGATCCAAGCCAAAAGGCAAGAAGACTGAGTGTCATTGCAACTATTGCGGGAAAGATAATCATGATGAATCTAAGTGTTTCAAGAAGATGGTATCCTTAGAAGCAGCAATGAAGAAGCACCACATCAGCTTAGATTCGCCTTCAAAATCTGCCTCTCATGGACATGCACTTTGTGCTTCTGGTTATTCTTATAATGCATCTTCTTCCTCTACTTCAAGTGAATGGCTCATTGATTCCGGAGCATCTTATCATATGGCTAAGGATCAAGCCATCTTTTCTACTATGCATGAATGTAACACCAAACAAATATTTGTTGGTGATGATAGATTTCTAAGTGTTGTAGGAGCTAGAACAGTTCCAGTAGATAATGGTCATTTCAGTGATTTACTATGTGTTCCAAGAATTTCCTACAATTTGTTATCAGTCTATCAAATCACTCATTCTGGTTTAGGTAAAACTGTGACCTTTACACCTCACCAAGTTGTAATCAAAGACTTTAAAGATCCTCAACAGGTCCTAGCTACCGGAATTGTTGATGATATTATCAAGTTGTACAAGTTTAACAACTTTGGGTCATCACCTTTCCCTTCATTTTTTGTTGCTCATAGTGATAACTTGAGCAAACTTTGGCATGAGCGATTTGGTCACTTAAATTATCGCTCATTGTAACAACTATGTAAAGACAATATGGTGACAGTTCTTCCGATGGTAACTTGCAGGGATGGTGTTTTCTCCGGTTGTGTACTCGGAAAACATCATCGGGACAGTTTTGATAAACGTGCCGCTTGGCACGCCTCGATTCCCTTGGAGCTTGTGCATAGTGATTTGTGTGGTCCTCTTCCATCTCCTTCCTTTGTTGGTTTCAAATATTTCTTAACTTTCATTGATGATTACACCAGACGCACTTGGGTTTATTTCCTAAAATTTAAGAGCTAAGTATTTAACATGTTCTTGGCCTATAAGGCCCTTGTTGAAAAACAATCTAGTCATCAAATTATTAAGTTAAGATCTGACAATGGAGGAGAATATGTTAACAAAAAGTTCACTACTTTCTGCACTGAACAAGGCATCCAACAACAGCACACTGTTCCATATACACCACAACAAAATGGTGTAGCTAAGCGAAAGAACCGCACTTTAAAAGAAATGGCTAATTGTATGATCCAATCTAAGGGACTAAGTCTTCAATTTTGGGTTGAAGCCATAAATTGTGCAAATTACATAGTTAATCGCACCCCCACTAAAGAATTACAAGGTATAACACCAGATGAAGCATGGAGTAAAACTAAACCTAATGTAAGTCAGTTCCATGTGTTTGGTAGTGAAGCATGGGCTCACATTCTGGATGAAAAACAGAAAGCATTGCAACCTAAAAGTGAAAAGTGCATATTTGTTGGATATTCTGAAGATGTAAAAGGTTATAGACTTCTTCAACCACATTCACATGATATAATCATTAGAAGAGATGTTAAATTTGATGAAAATCTCTTGGCCTGCGAGCCTAACTCGGCGATTGTGCCATCTTTGGCCTGCGAGCCTGATTTGGCATTTGTGCCTTCTTCTTCTTCTTCCAACTTCCTTGACAGGTTTCCAACTCCAGTTTTTGATGATGATAGTGAGGATGAAAATCCACCTCTGCTTGCTCATGTTCCTCCAGTTGCACCAGCATAAGTGCTTCCTCAATGGGTCCATTTAACATGTGAAGCAACTAGTGATCTTGCCGGTGATCCTAGAGATCAACGTCGAACACATTCTCAGCTTCAGCGAGCCTCTTCTCTTTTGGCTCAAGTTTTCGAGAATCACGATCCAGAAACCTTTGCAGAAGCTTTAGGAAATCCAAATTGGGATGCAGCTATGGATTAAGAATATCGTTCCTTATGGTGAACGATACTTGGGATCTTGTACCTCTTCCAAAAGGAAGAAAACTTGTCAGATGTAAATGGGTCTACAGAACTAAGTATGCATCAGATGGAAGTGTTGAAAGACTTAAGTCAAGGTCAGTTGCCAAAGGTTTTTCCCAAGTTGAAGGGATTGACTACAATGAAACCTTTGCTCCTGTCGTAATAATGAACTCCATCTGCCTTGTTCTTTCCCTTGCAACCTTACATAACTGGGAAGTCCATCAAATGGATGTCAAGTCTGCCTTCTTACATTGTGATTTACAGGAGGAAATTTACATGGAACAACCTCCTGGATATGTTCAGAATAACTCTAGCCTTGTCTGCCACCTTAAGAAATCCTTATATGGCCTTAAGCAAGCTCCTAGAGCTTGGTATGCCAAAATGGATAACTTTCTCCTTGACACTGGTTTTTCTAGATGCCATTCTGACCCCATTGTCTATACCAAGAAAGTAGGAAATCATCTCATCATACTTGTTCTATATGTTGATGACCTTATTCTTACTGGTATTGACCCTAAGCTTATAACCCATGTGAAATCCAGCCTTAAGCAAAATTTTGAAATGTCAAACTTAGGACATTTGCATTATTTTCTTGGTCTCCAAGTCCTGCAAACCAAATAAGGAATCTTTCTTTCTCGGTCTAAGTATGCTTGTGACCTTCTTCGTCGCTTTCACATGGAATATTTTACACCATCCCCTTCTCCTTTCCAGTCTGGAGTCAAACTTTCTGCCACTTGTCCTTCACCTGAAGTAGATGCCACCTTGTATCGTCAGCTTGTTGGTAGTCTCTTATACTTGACTCATTCCCGTCCCGACCTTTCCTTTGTCGTTGGTCGTGTTTCCCATTATATGCAAACACCTCATGAAAGTCACTGGAAAGCAACTAAAATAATACTTCGATATATTCGAGGTACAATTCAATTCGGGATTCATTACAGTATAGGAGAGAAACCTTTGTTGGTTGGTTTCACTGATTCAGATTGGGTCGGCGATCCTGATGATCAAAAGTCTACTGCAGGTTATGTTTTCAGTCTGGGATCTAGACCTATTACTTGGTCTTGTAAGAAACAACAAGCTCGTGCTCTTTCTTTAGCAAAGGCAGAATATCGAGCAGCAGTTAATGCCAGTCAGGAAGCTTTATGGCTTTGACAGATCCTTTTAGAGTTTGGATTCGAGTAGCAGCAGCCTACTCCACTTTGGTGCGACAATCAAAGTGCCATTAAGCTTGCCAAAGATCCAGCTTTACATCAACTCAGCAAACACATTGAGCTACATATGCACTTCATCAAAAATCTTGTTCATGATCGTGTTCTTGAAGTGCTCTTTTTCCCTACAGATGATCAAGTTGCAGACATCTTCACCAAGTCTCTTACAGAAGCAAAGTTTTCTAAACTTCGATCTATGTTAGGAGTTCATGAACTTGTCATTAAGGGGGGATAGGCTCTAATTCCTCCTTCCTTCTCCTAATAGTGTCACTTTTGTAAATCCTTCAATCCTATCCCAAGTTGTTCTTAAGGGGGGATGTTAGGATATTTAGACACTTAGGAGTTAGCTAAGATCAACTTGTGTAATATATCCATTAGGGATAGTGTGTTTCTTTAGTATGCATTAGTATGCATTTGTAAATACTTAATCCGATGGTCTCGATATGTTCCCGACATAGAGTGATCCGATGGCTCAACTTCTCTTAGATCATACCTAACCTTGATCCATGGCTTAACACCCGATTGGTCCATGATCTCTATTTACAGAGCATGGAGAGTCATTTTTTAGTTGATCGATTATGAGAAGCTCATTTGTAACTTTCTTTCTTTGCATAATAAATTGTCCCGTAGAAGCTATTTGGCCAGGGCCGTGGAGTGTTTCCCTCAAGAGGGTTTAAACCACGTCAAAACATCAGTGTGTTGATCTGTGATCTGTTTGTGTGAAGTGGTTGCTCTTGGTGTTCGGTCCTTTGGTAGTACCCTGTTTACCCGAACATTGGAAAGGTGTCAACAACATTAGATTTCGTTGAATTTAAAGAACTATATTTTCTGTGCACGATTTGGAATCCTATTGGGACATATCATATGCAAGGAAGGTATGTTGGTCGACCCATAAAAGATTACGATCATTGTCGATTTACCACCACCGATGATAGTAAAGAAACTGAGGGATACATTGGGAAATACAAGATATTACATGAAGTTCATAAGAGGATCTGTAGCAATTACTGCACCTATAGAGAAGCTGTTAAAGAAGGATGCAAACTTCGAGTGGAATGATGAGTGCCAAAAGAGCCTCGACATACTAAAGGAAAAGATGGTCGCAGCACCGATATTAGTCTTCCCCGACTGGAAGAAGGAATTCCATATTGTTCATGTATATGCTTCGTTAGTAGCACTTGGGGTGATATTGGCCCATCTAGGAGAAGGGTCGATTGACCATTTGATCGCATTCGCAAGCCGGAATGTTTCCACCGCAGAGAAGAATTATACAATGATAGAGAGATAAGGCCTGGAAATGGTATATGTGCTACAAAAATTCCGACACTATTTGTTTGGAGGACACTTCAAGATGTTTACTGACCACTCAACATTAAAGTACTTAGTCAACAAGCCTGTGTTGGGGGGGAGATCTGTCGATGGTTACTACTATTCCATCAATTTGAGTTTGAAATAAATGCGAAGCCTGGACGACTGAATGCAAGACCCGATCATCTGTTGAGAATTGAATCAGAAGAAGAACCAAGGAGCATCGATGATGGCTTTTCCAATGTGCATCTATTTAGGATAGGAATTTTTTATGACCATCACGAACAAATTATTCAATTCTTAGCTATAGGAAGAGCACCTAAGGAGTTCACTATCAGTCAGAATAAGCAGTTATTTGTCAGGGCCATTGATTTCCAACTAACCGCAGGACACCTATACAAGATGGGGCCAGATGAGGTTCTTTGTTGTTGTGTCCTTCCGCATGAACAAGAAAGAGTGTTGGCGAAAGCTCATGATGGGATCGCAGGAGGAAATTATGGAGGACATGCAACCGCTAGGAAGATACTTAGAGCTGGTTTATGGTGGCCCACATTGTATGGTGACGCAATAGATTATGCCAAAAGTTGCGACGTATGTCAAAGACTACGGAAACCATCTCGAAGGGATGAGATGCCATTAGTGCCTCAGTTGACGTTACAACCCTTCGACAAATGGGAAGTCGACTTCATGGGACCAAGTAAACCACTAGAAAGATCGACTTCTTGAACAGATGGGTTGAAGCAACAACGGTGAAGGATTGCACAGCTGTGACAACAACAAGGTTTATCTTCGAAAATGTGGTCACTAGATTTGGGTGTCCAAATATATTGATGAGTGATCAAGGCACACATTTCATCAATCAAACCATCAAAGCCATGACCGAGGAATTCCAAATTCATCATCGAAGGAGTACCCCATATCACCCACAGGAAAATGGCACAGTTGAAGCACTGAAAAATATATGGGAGCATGCGCTCACTAAGGTGTGTAATACAAACCATGATGACTAGGACTTTAAGATTTCAACGGTACTATGGGCCTACAGAACAACATGCAAAAGGTTGACAGGCCAGACTCCTTTCAAGTTAGTATAGGAATAAGAAGCAATGATGCCAATTGAATATATTGTCCCTAGTTTGTGCATTGCAGCAACGACAGGACTGAGCGATGACAGATTCATTGAAGAAATATTGGCGTAGCTACTCCAACTTGAAGAAGATTGCTTCATCGCAGGATTTATTCAGTGGGTAGAAAAAGATTGGCAGAGGGCTTGGCATGATCACCACGTCAAGGAAAATCACTTTAAGCACAGAGACATGGTTCTGCTATACGATAGAAAGTCCGCGAAGCACCTAGGTAATCTCCAGATGCATTGGCTTGGTCCATACATATTAAATTTCATTACCAGCGAAAGTGCATTTCAATTACAAAATTTAGATGGAAAACTGTTGAAAAATGAAGTCAATGGGAGCCGGCTAAAGCCCTATCGGGATAGCCAGGAGCACATCGATGGAGAAAGTGACCAAGTCAACGAAAAAAGTGAAGTTCGGGGGTCCTTCGAAATAACTACGACAAGGATCAAATTCATATATCTATCAAGGGAATATCAACGAAGTTTGAAATGACGATGAGGTTTGGGAATGTCGACATTCCACGAGGCGTTAATGGGTAAAATTGGGTAATAAATGCAGCAGTTAGGAAATGGAGGATGATAGCGCAAGTAGATGAAGGCACATTTAATGGCCAATGAGTGCACAGGATTCGGTAAATCAACATAGGATTCAGTAAATAGACAGAGGATTTGGAAATCATTGTCTAAGATCGACTTGATCGAAGGGGAGGGGGAAATCGAATCTATAAATACAAATAGACGGACAATTCGAATCATAGTGCATTGCGAGAGTTAGTGAATAAATTGCAGAACAAATTTGAGCAAAGAGTGAGTTTAGAGAATTACGATGGTGCAAGTAATCTCCAGCACTAGCATGCAGGAATGACCCAAGCTGACGATAATTTTCCATGAGAAACAAGAGATTGCATCAGTGTGGATGATCAGAAAGAAGATAATTTCTAGCCAGCTGGTAGATACCAACCGAAGGATGAAGCGGGATACTCCCAGCTCGGCACGGGATGCAACTGTAGTAGGAGAAGCAGGCACATCAAGCATCGCAGAGGAAGAAAGGACATCAATAGGAGATAAAAAAGGTCCAACAGTAGCGTACATACCGTGGTATGTTCCTTCATGAAAGGAATGGACTCCATCAATAAGACTCGACAAGAATACCAAATACACTATGTACGAGCCAACGACACCACAGGTTGTCCACACCCTTGGGGACGTATTGCAGTGACTTCAAAAACTGAAATACAGTGACCATGATATCTTGGCATATGTGGAGTGCACCCAAAATACATTCGTTGACAAAGTGCATGAATGTGGAGGCCCCATCACTAGAGAAACAATGCAATGGGAGTTGGGGTTGCAGCGTTCAGGGCTGCTATCCATAATCCACACACCGCACTTTGGAAGTAAACGCATGTATAAAGAAGTTGTTGGTATGCTTTCATGGATTCTATTTATGGTTGGATACAAAGATCACGATCACCATCAACTTGATTGTGCAAATCACTGGGTTACCCAAGTCAGGGGTGGACCCATCGCAGTACTTCCAAGGGAAGGATAACAACAAGAAACTAGTTGGGAAGATGAAGGCGAAGTATCGGGTGGAGAAAAACACCATAGGATATCTGATCGACATAATAAATGATCGATCTATAAGGCTTGCGGTGAAATTAATGGCTTAAAAATTGTAAGGAAGAATTTCCCCAATCATTGCACATCAGGGGTGATCGCATTAGCGGAGCAGTGCGTGGTTGGAGTTAAAAGGAACTGGTCATTGTTCCTACTTAATGAACTGATGGAAGACACAGTGGAAGCACAATATAAAGGTAATCCCTTCACATACTCGTGGCTTTTACTGTTCATTGCATTGGTCGCATGGATGGAGCCGCCGCAATACCAGGGTATGGAGATCAAGATAAAGAGATTATCTCAAGGGCACAATACCAGAATTTGTGTGAATTAAATGACAAGGAGAGGAAAAAAGGTAATAAAAATCAGTTCTTCATTTACATAGAAGAGGTGAAGGTTCTGCGACTAACAGAGACTGCAGTGAAGAAGTATCGGAGGATCACGAAGCTCACTGTGGGGTCGCAGGCAATATTCATCCAGGCACATGCAGATCCAGATAACCAATGGATCACAATGAAATATAAGCTGAGCAACTCAGAACTGGATGCCATAGTAGAGGAATGATAGGATGAGTGGAAAGTTCCAGTCGGCAAAGACCAACCGTCAGACCTAGAGGATGGACAGCCAACAGATGTGCCGAAGACACAAGTAGAAGTGAAGGAATCAGATGAGGAGGATGAATGTGTGTATGACCATTCATGCACCGCAAGCCATGAAGGGGCATAAATAGACACCCAGACGGATTCAGAGCTAGAGGCTCAACAACAGGAATCCAAAATGAAACATAGGATGGAGAAGGGTGAGGGGAGTACTACTATCGGTCTCCCCAATGAACAAATGAATCAGCTGCTCAAAAAAATAATGACTGTGGAGGACG
Organism: Larix kaempferi; assembly: GCA_027924585.1. NCBI lineage: Eukaryota > Viridiplantae > Streptophyta > Pinopsida > Pinales > Pinaceae > Larix > Larix kaempferi. Next base: position 21,906,231 of record BSBM01001346.1, read on the forward strand.
ATAACCGTGCAAAATTCACACAGAATGTGACGAAATAATTTCACCAAGTTTCGCAGCTACTAAAAATGTTGATCACTGTAATCATCGAAACAAGGCTATAGCAAGGACAAGCAGAGCCAAATGCATCATAATGACCCTAGGTCGATGTGGATATTGGTACCCAATGAAGGATCGTACAGGTGTTACCTACTGCAATCACGACAGTAAATGAAGACTTGGATGATGTGATACAAGGACTAGACACCATCAGCATCGACTTAAACATGATACCCATGTTTATGCTATAACGCACTCACACTGGGGTGATTGAAGAGATCAATGACCACAAAGCATCAGCCCATGATCAAATGGTCAGTTATAAGCGAAAGTTGCAAAGCATTGAAGAGGAGGTTGAATGCCTTTGTGAAGAAAAAGAGATGATAATAAATGAAAGGGAAAAAGTGGTGGAGGATCGAAGAATATTGGAACATGCCATCTCTATCGCATTTGAATACGCGCCAGAAATAGGCAAAGAAATTTTTGGTGAAGCAAAATCATTGACGTTGGGCATAATCATCGCAGATATTTGGAAAGAGAACGAAGAATTACAGATAAGGGAGGTTCCAAGAAGACCACTAGAGTAGGTTGAATAAAGGAAGAGCACCATTGAGGAGGCCATGACAGAGATTGTGGAAATGGAGAAAGCGTCAAAGAGCATCATAGAGGAAATATCACAATTTTGGGGAAGTCTCGTGCAGGACGAGCAGTTGCACCAGCTCAATGTGAAACTACGTGAGGCAAGGCATAGTTAGAGGCACTGAGGGGATCACTGAAGGTGATGCCCCTACTGGCGCAGATGGTGAAGACGACAAAGTTGAAATAATTATAGCATCGCATCAACAAGGCGCGATCGAGGAAACAAAGAAGAACGACCCAGTTGGATGAGCTGCAGATAAAAGCGGAGCAAATGGAGTTCAAGGCGGTGCCACTAATGACACAGTTGAAGGACAATATGGAGAAAGTGCAGTAGACAGGATGCGAGCACCCAACAGTACAAGAAGTTGAATACTGCGCAACACTCAAAGCTGCAGCCAAGGAAGTTGTCGACCAAATCAACGCAACTTACGCTAAATTCAAGATGTAGGTGAATGCACCAACAACATTCAGCTGAGGTGGATCGAGGGCAAGCCACAAGTTTGTGTTGGGGGCCTGTTTGCATGGGGTCAAGGTGCATAATTTTTGTTACACTCGATGACAAAGGGAACAGTGACAAGGGTAAAGGACCAGTCGTGGAGCGAATAAAGTAGAAGTTAATCGGAGAGCACAGAGTAGTTGGTTATTTAGTTAATTAATTAATATGTCACTCTACGAAGTGGACCACATGTAATGTCCAAGTGAGCCTATAAATAAGAGTGGAATTGTCATCTTCATCTTCATCTTCATCTTCATCTTCATCTTCATCAACATCATCATCTTTATCATCTTCATCTGCATCATGATCATCTTCATTGTCATCACCCATTGGGATGGTAGGTGTCATGAGGGTTGTTTTTAACCACGAGGGAAAATGTGAATTTAGTTATGCTGGGGGACTAAGCATAACCTCTAATAACGTTGAAGCTCTAGCCCTACATTAATACTTTCTTATCATTAAGACAATGGGAATCAATAATCCTATTGCAACAAGGGACTCCTCTATCATAGTTCATCAATTGAAAAATACCTCTTCTTCACAGGACTCTATTCTTCCTAGAGTGATTCTAAGAATTCAAGGTGTGGTTAATTTTTAGTTCTATCAATTTTTATTAGGTCCTTTGATCCCAAAATAAAAAGGTAGATGTTATAGGAAATAATAAAATCATGTTGAATTATCAAATTTTGTCAAAAATTGGGGGTCCCCTACTTATTTGATCTCCCTTGAGATGATGTTCACAAACTTCGGACTTGACATGAAACATAAGTTATTTCACAAGTGGCATTGATTTATAAAGCCATCACAAAAGGAATTAAACCAAGCTTTCACTATTATACTTCCACCTCCTTACTCCAAGCATGGTATAGTGAGGACTCTTAATTTGAAAGGGATGTTGGCAATTAGTGCAACTGGGATAAATTTTATGATTTCTTATGGTTTATGTTGGAATTCTTTCTCGGATAGCCTATCATTGTTTGCAGTTGTGTCATTTTTCAATTTGGTTCTGGCAGAATGCTTTGGGTGTTGCGTCTCTTTTCAAGTGTGTCCTCAATGCAAGAACTTTTTCTCTTCTTTGAATTCCTTTTGTTTAGCTTATGTATGACATCTCTTTAGGATCAAGCTACTCATCCATGTTCAATATGGATAGACATAGGAATTCTAGTAAGTGCATTCCATGTGAAATTTTTGACCTTCAAAAGGCTCAAAGGAAAATAACCCATCAATTTGTGGATGTTCAAGCTCCATTGGAAAACATCAATAAGTGTATAATGTCTCAATTAGAGTCCAAGGAAATAAGGAAAGAAAAGTCAACAACAAAAGTGGAAAATTAGGAGAAGCATATAGAAACGTTAGTAGCACATAACAACATGCAATACTACTTAATTTTTGGTCTTGCAATGAGATCCCACTCCTTGATCTCCTTCTTATGTGTTTTTATTTTGTTAGTTAGAGCGATGGTTAAAGGTGAGTAGATATTTCAACAAGTTCCAAGAGAAAATGCATGTGGAAATAAAAATTTGGACTTGGACCTTTAGGTGGACATCAAGCAACCCTCAACACGCAAGCTTTCTTCTCAAATTCTAGGCTTTATATACAATGGGAGACTATTTTGTTTTTAGGCTAGTTCATTAGTATATATAGTAGTAGAGTCTTCAATTATGTTGAAAGGGTTGCAATAATAGTCTAACAAGTATGTAGAGTAGGCGCACGAAGATGCTCCCCATATTCGTTGCAATAGGGTCGCGCTAGCACAGAAAAAAAATTATGCGACTGCACCTAAGGAGACGCGCATGCGCCGCTAGGTTCGGTACAGAACTGATGCATGTGCACGTTGATGGTGCGTGCACGTTGCTGACGTGTACGCACAAAGGAGACGCGCACGTGCCTCTGTTAAAAATATAAAAAAAATAGTGCACAGTCTCCCCATTTTCCATTTGGCCGGCCGAATACATCTTCCTCCTCCGTGTACGCGTTGATTCAACCACCAACGGAGGCCAAATCGACTCCAAAACCACCCAACAACACCCACAAACTCATCACCACTTCGATTAATAGGTAAATATCACATTTTTTTTCAATTTTATTCATTATTTGTGTCAATTTTTGTATTTTTTTGTTGATGTAATTGTAAATAATTCCCAAATTTTGAAAACAATGAACCAATTTTCAACTACAGATTGCAACTGAGACAATGAGTGAACAAGATGTTAACCTCGAGTCCGGTGGAACACAAGAAAACCCGAACCTTGGACCCAATGCCGAACAAAACAAAAACCCACAACCAATTTTGCAACATGATGACCTTAACCACTATGTAAATGAAATGTGATTGCACACTCACGAACTTAGAAACTCGAGTGAACCATCTCGATTGTCTCTTGCCATGTCAATTGAGAACTCAATTGACTCCCTCATCCATGCACACTAGCAATTGACAGACATGACTCAATTTGGAGCTAGGATGCGGGAGTACTACTCCACGGGCATCTCCAAGGAAGCAATAAAATATTTGAACATTACAAAAGCCCAATTATATAGTATGTTCACCGAGCCGAAAATAGGCCAACCACCGAACATTACAAAGCCACATGTCTGCATGGATTGATGTCATTACTAACTGTGGATGGACAATTGGATGCAGAGATGGTTCATGGTGTATGATAAACCTCCTTGCAATAATAAGGAGGTTCCACAATACTTCCTTCGCTAACTCTGGGCTGAGTTTTTCCTTGATTTACATGTCAACTATTTTGACATAACCGAGTTCTAGGGTGTTGGGCGTGGCTCTTCCCAAGATCGACCTGCTTCTAGGAGGAACCCACTGGGAGCACCACAAGCTCCTAGGCGCAAGCCCAACCCCTCTCCCCAGCCACCTCAGTTACCCCACAAGCTTGATCAGATCTAGGTGGCAATGAGGAATGTTGCACGTGGACTCCTCAGACACACCTCCTTTATTGCAGCTACTACAGTGGAGAGGTTGGTTGACCTTGATAGAGATCCAGGTGCCGGGCCTTAACGACAGGGCCAGGATATACCCGTGACCGGTGGTAGCCATGCTGGGCATTCTAGTTCGATGGGGGAAATTCCACATCTTTGTCCCCATTGCGGGCACACTTTCCCTAGCCTAATCGAGGGTTGTTATATGGATCAAGTCAGCAATTTTTTTAATGTGTTTTCAATCATCACTTGATAACTTGTAAAGTATTTTTAAAGTACTTTTGTTTGAATTAAACTATTATTTCAATGTACAGTTATTCAAAGCTGAGACACCAACATGGGAGAATGTAGGATCTCCCAACCTGCATGCAGCAATGGCAGCTGCAACTGAAATTGCGGCACCCCACACGGAGGTATTTTCAGTACCTGGCACAATATTGTTATTACTTATGTCATTTATATTCCTAAAGTATTTATATTTATGGAATACACGTTGATAGTTCGTACAATGTTTTTTAATATCTTGATTGCCTAAATAATGACTTATTTAACATGTCCATAACATGCATGCATTTTGGTGTCCACATGTGTTCTCTGACTACAGTGATCAACCACCCCCGCCAGGGATTGGAAGATCACCACATACACAGGTATAATGTGTAGTTATAAGCACACTTTTAATTTGAATTGTTGCGACTTACTATGGTTTAATTTATTGTTTGTTTACTAAATTGTGATATTACAAATGTATATGTAGGTGCCACCAACAACTGCGGCTCCCCATTTTAGTCCTATGTATCCACCCTCTCCCATGAGCCCCCCTGCTCACTTCCATCTAGACTCCTCCCTACGACCACCCCCTCCCTTCCATCCATCCTCCCCTCTCCAGCCATACTCCCCCTTCCATCCATCCCCCCCAACTCAACCACTTGCCCCCGTCCATACATCCTCCCCAATTTATCCATGCCCCCCTGTCTATCCATCCTCCCCCATTCATCCATGCCCCCCCTTCCTTCTAGCTTCCCCTCTTCGTCCAAAACCTCCATTCCGTCCATCCTCCTCCCTCTATGTAGGACTTCCCTCCCATGCACCATCCCTCAACATCCCCCCTTGCCCTTTTGGTTTGATACCCTCTATCGTACAACTGGCAGGGGTTCATCATCCACGACGTCCTCCTCCACCCCATACCACCATTTATTCTCCCACCATATCATCCCCACTTCCCGCCACTATTGTGGCATCTACCCTTCCAGTGTCCTCGTTTGTATCTCCAGTGGTTGCACCTGTAGTGGCTGCCACTACAGCTGTGCCCCCCCCATCACTGCATCGGAGGTTGTTTTACGGCCATCTGCGCCACCTGCTAGCCCAGAAGCCCAGCCATGTCCATCGTCGGAGGTGTACATGGTGAGAATCAAACTAATTTATGAAAATATTTTGATGCATTAACACAAATTAATTTAAGCAATTATTACTTTTCAATGAAATGATTGTTGTAAATGTTGTAGGCTAGAGTTGCAGAGAGGCTCCGCAGATCCAAGACAATTGTCCAACGTTTCCCACTCACATCAGAGGTGATTTATTTAAGATTCGAATTCTACATGGATGTGAAGAGTGCATTTCTACATGGAGACCTTGCTGAAGAGGTATATATGCAGCAGCCAGAGGGCTACACATCAGATCCATCATTAGTTTGCAGATTGAAGAAATCTTTGTACGGGTTAAAACAGGCCCCAAGAGCTTGGTACGCAAAGATGGACTCCTTCCTTCCTTCTCAGAATTTCCAAAGATGCAAATCTGATCCGAATGTGTATCTTCAGCGAGTTAAAGGTAATTTGTTGGTTATTGTACTTTATGTTGATGATCTTCTCATTACTGGTAGCACTCTTTGTAACGCCCGATTTTGACATTACTACCTGGAATATTATTATATGTTGTATATGCTTGATTATGAGACTCTGACGGTTTGGCGACACTGTGGATAGGTGGTTCTATTATTTTGTCGATATAAATATGTGTGTGTGCGATGTTAGTATTATGATACGTAGTCATGTTAGATATGTATCATGTGTTAGTTTTGTCTCATATATGCAAGTTAATGAATGATGGGTACGTGGATACCATTAAAGTTATTGTTGAACGAAAGAATGTTATATCAAGTGTATGGTGAAAATAATGAATGGATTATTGTTGTTATGTTATGACGAAATGCATGTATACATGTTGAGGATTTGTGCACGATATTCGAGATTGTATTTCGAGGACTAACTTGCAGGTTAAAAAGGCTAAGTGATAGCTGGGTCCTACGAGGTGGGAGAGCCTCGGGGACATGGACTCCGAAAGATAAACAGTATGCAGGTGATGCATTATTTACTTTCGCGTGATTATTATGTTGTTTATTATGATGTATGGGTGGGGTAGGGTTTCATGAAACTCAACCGCCCAGATTGGTTATACGATGACAAACCGAGTACAAGTACAACGCAGTTATTATGTCAGGTAGACATAGTCCCTTGTTCCATTAGGGGGGTGGAGGCTTTACCCACCGTTTATCCCCGAAACGCAGAGTCATGGGAGGGCTGTGCTACGGCACGCTCCCCAAGGTGTGTGATGATGAATGGTGGTTGCCTGCTGGGGAAGCTTGGTTGATGTAATCGACACTTCCGCTTACGGGTTCTAGCTGGAATCGGTCATGACTTGACATTTCAGGGTAGTCCAGCAGAGGACAGGATAGGATGTGGAAGTTAGCGATGATGTAGGCAAATAGGTGTAGCTTGAAGTAGGGGTGAAAACAAGATCTAACTGTATGTGTGTAAAACCCTGGATTGAGTATGTGTCGTAACTCAGTAATGTATGAATTGTCGTAATTTAATAAAATTTCAATTAGTAAAACAATGTACCTCGCAAACTATGTTTAAACCTGTCTCGGTAAACAATAAGTTTCATGATTTTGATTGATGTGTGTGCGATTTATTACTGTTAGTGTACTTACGCGAGGCATGTAAGCAGTAGCTACGCTTACATAACTCGCCTACATATTTATAAGTTGCATGAAATAAAAGTGAACTATAATGTTTAGGCATTGAATATGTTGTTACTACTTACCTAAATAGGAGATTAACTTAATACGTCGAGTTAGTAAATTTTGGATTTATAATTGAATAAGGTAATAGAGGAATTAGGTGGTAATAAAAGATGGTTTAGTAATAGCGTTAATTATTGTCGATTAATGTTAGTAACATTGATTAAGGTTAGTCATTGTTGATTAATGATTAATATTGTTGATTAATGTTAAATATTGGCGATTAATGTTAAGAATATTGATTAATGTAATTGTCGTTGATTAATGTTAATAATACTGAATAATAATGTTAAATATTGTCGATTAATGTTAGTAACATTGATTAAGGTTAGTCATTGTTAGCTACGCTTACATAACTCGCCTACATATTTATAAGTTGCATGAAATAAAAGTGAACTATAATGTTTAGGCATTGAATATGTTGTTACTACTTACCTAAATAGGAGATTAACTTAATACGTCGAGTTAGTAAATTTTGGATTTATAATTGAATAAGGTAATAGAGGAATTAGGTGGTAATAAAAGATGGTTTAGTAATAGCGTTAATTATTGTCGATTAATGTTAGTAACATTGATTAAGGTTAGTCATTGTTGATTAATGATTAATATTGTTGATTAATGTTAAATATTGGCGATTAATGTTAAGAATATTGATTAATGTAATTGTCGTTGATTAATGTTAATAATACTGAATAATAATGTTAAATATTGTCGATTAATGTTAGTAACATTGATTAAGGTTAGTCATTGTTGATTAATGATTAATATTGTTGATTAATGTTAAATATTGGTGATTAATGTTGAGAATATTGATTAATGTAATTTTCATTGATTAATGTTAATCATTATGAGTTAATGATTAATATTATTGATTAATGAAGGAACTATGGATTAACCTAAGTAACAACTAATGTAATTGATTAAGTAATGCTTGATTGATTATTTATGAATTTAATTAGTCAAGGGTAAGGGTTAAAATGTTTAATGGTTATTGTAATATTAATTTAAGTAATAATAATCTCATAGGTTAGTATTAATTACAAGGTTAGTTAATTAATTAAAACATATGGATAAGAATTAATTTATAACTATTAATTTAATTATGATCATGTCTAAGTTAATTGGAACCTAGGGTAAATTACAAATGGATATATTATGCAATCTATAAACAAGTGTCGGAATGCGCATTGTAGTTGTTTAATAAAAAAATGATGAATGAATTAATTATAAATTTATTATGAAACATTTAATTATGAGGTCACCGAGAGTGGACTAGTAATTATTTGGGTAAAATGTGTAAGTGTAAAACATTTGTGATTGGTGTAGAACTTTAATTTTATAATATAACATTTTATTAATTATTAATTATTATTTTGAAAAAGGGAAAGAATGTTGGAATATTGCCGAGAGGTTGTCGGTTGAGTGGAAAGCACTTAAGGTTCAAAGATGAACCAACCCAAACTTGAATTTGATAATAAAATAATATAGTCTTGGTTTATGAGTCAAAGTTGGGGGCTCGAAGAGGAATGGGGGGATTGGATAGAATTAATGGGGAAGATAGGGGTAGTTATGATAGGAGGTGTCGGTGGAAGGACAAAGGGGGGGAATAAGGTCGAGAGGAGAAGGAGGAGAAGGGGTCTTCTTCACCTTGCAGATTTGGGAGAGGAGGGGAGCATAGACAGCAGGAGAGAGCAGCAAAGAAAGGGGGTTCTTGTTGGAGAGTTTTCATAAGGGAAATACTGGTTGGCTTGTACTCGGTTTGGGCTCGGGGGTCCAAAGGGGTACCTTTGGAACTGGGTGGTCGGTGAGACCTCGCCAGTTGGCAGGGTGGAAAAACTGTTTGGGTAGGTTGAGTTTCAAGGGTTTGGGAAGATATTGGTTGCAGGGCAGCAAGTAGGGGAATCAGCAAGGCATTCAGCAAACAGGGACAACAACATGGGTGGATCTACTAGCTATCTACAGGTATTTCTCTTAAAGGTATACTAAGCAATTTCTAAACCTGTAAATCGTTTTATCAAGTTATTAATAAATGGTAATTTCGTGAATGAATACACATGTATTGTTGTTACACCTGCACAAACATATATGGTTAGAAGGAGGAAAAACAGTCAATACATCTATTTCAAAACCTGCAAATGTAATTGTTATTGTTTTTACAGACCTGAAAATTGAACACAAACCCACAAAACAGAAACAGAAATTGACACAAATGTAAAGAGAAATGAATGAATAGTTTATTGATAAACTGAGATTATCAAGGACCGGTGTCCTACACATGGTATCAGAGCCATGGTTCCAAATCTGGAACCAGAGGGCTCGGGCTCACTACAGTGAGAAGGCCTGTAGTAAAAAAAAAAAGAAAAGAGAGGGATTTACCCTGCGTTGTGCGAATTGTTAATTTATACAAATTGACAAAATGGTGACCTGAAAATTCTTGTTAGAAGTCTTGGACCAAATTTTACACCTGCAAAAGAGAGACAATAAATAATTAGTGTATTTAAGTCGAAATTTATTCTCTCGACAAGATGGAAAAGAGTAGGGGTAAAATTTTCAAAAACATTATAGGGAAGACTATATTTGCATATATAGATAAACTTTAGATATATATATATAACAAAATCTTGTTACACAAAAAGAAAAAAAGAAAAAAAAAGAGATAAAAGATAAAAGGTTCTATATATGAAAACTAGGAATTATATATATGAAAAAAAAAAAAATTCATATAAATTTAAATTTAAACAATTTCTTTTTATATGAATAAAAGTACATATACATACTAACAAAGTTTATTAAATTTATTATTATTTAAATTTAAATCTGAACCAAAAAAAAACAACTAAATGAAGGGCTTTGAACTTGTTATTATTGGAAACTACTCAAGGATTTTAATGAGTATAAGCCTTAATTAAAAGGCCAATATATTGAAAGTTAAGCTTTATTCCTGTGCATCTAATTGTGTGAACTATTTCTGTCATTTCTTGCATGTCTAGAATTAGAGTAGATATTTATCATGCTGCAGACTATTCTTCGGTAAAAGACTTCCAATCTTTGCTTCTAATTTTTGAATGTTTGACTATAGTCGTGAAACATCATAGCAATCAGTTTCACAATAAATTTGCTAGCATTTCTATTGTATGTGTTTATAAAACTATTTGTTGGAATTTATGGTGGAAGTATTTAATTCCTGTACTAATATTGTTAGTCTTTGCTCTCAACTATAGATGAAAAAAAAAAACTCAAATACACGACATCATAGCACCTTATGCGTATCCCTATGTACTCTTTGGCCTGCCCTCATAAAACAACAGGAAACAAGTGATACTTAAAACAGAGTTATGGTGTAAAAAAAATAAAATTTATTAACAAAAAAAAAAGAGGAATAATTTTATTAATAAATAAAAATAATTTCTCCTTGTAAAGGTCAGGATTTAAGCCAATATCCAGATCAGAGTACAAATCCACGTTGTATGTTATGTTCAAGTCTGAATTCAAGTCATAAGGCAAGCTCAATAGACGGGCGTGGGATAACCGACACTCAAATCGATTCACACAAGTGTCAAACCCGCCAAGCCCCAGGTTTGATACCGACAAACACCCAAATGGTGCATTGGAATATATGCAAGAGTCAAAACACAATATAAACAAACGATATTACAATAACAATTTAATACATTACCTTGGGAAACTTCAGATATTTCAATGTCGCCGTGGAAGCTTAATGCTAGGCGTAAACAATAACTAGACTCCACTATCGGTTACAGATGCATTTTCTCGGGTTCAGTGAGAACAACGCACCGAATGCACCGATTCACTGCCTTTTCTGGAAAAGGCACCGCTTTCTTTTCCTCCATAGTCCAGATCCATTACCCGATATTGGCTTTTTATATTTGTTCCTCAACAATAGTGGTGACGTCTTGCTCCCCACTTCTGTCTAGGCTAGTTTGTGGCAGTGTCGTCCTCCTCACTTCTGTATCAGGCTAGCTTTGACTAGTTACTGGTATTGGAGATTATGTTACAATCTCTACAAACAAAAAACAACATACAAAGTAAGAATATTTTTATTCGAATCTGTAAGAGTATTTAGAACAATATCATGTCAGTTAAATTATTTATGCATCTACGAGAGAGCAAGAGAGAGGGTATCGGTCCATCTCTCAACCCCATGGTTTTAGAGAGAACCCTCGGCTCTCCAAAATAAAACCACAATGAGCTCGAGAAGCATCACCTCTACGTAGAGGGAGAGGCCTGTGCGAGAGAGATCCCACCTACCTGCGCGCGGGAGAGAGAAAAGGGGCCTACGGGTTCTGCAGAGAGGGAGAGACCTACTGTGAGGAAGAGCCACAGAGAGAGAACGCGTGGTGCACACGCTAATGCTCCTTCATGACTTGGTACTTGGTCTCGACGCTGGCCTGTGATATTTGTGTACGTATGGGGGAAACTCCGGCAGCAGGAGGGGTCGACTACGATACATATATTTTTTTTAAAAACCAACAATAGCATTGACGCCATCGAAGAAGTGGGAAAAGGCTAAAGCAATGGCCTTATCATGGCCATGAAATATGCGAAAAAAAAAAATCTATCCATCCAACCTTCTGCAAAAGACGAACCAGTTGGGGATTCACCTCGAAAGACCTGGGTTTATCTGGCTCAATACGGTTAAGAAATCCCATTATGACACAGAAGACAGAACGTTAATATGCCTTCCAACAGGATATTAGTGGTAGGCACTCAAAATAAACCAAAATTGCAGACAAACCAACAAAGCATTGCCAGCGCACAGCATCAAACGCCGCCATTTCTAGTGTCAAGCAAAGTAAGTGGGGACCGGGGACAGGGTTGGGTTAGGTCTGTCACAATGAAGGCCTCTTAGGGTTTTGTAAGATTTTAACGTGCTTAAGGAAGTCTCGGTGTAAAAAGGAAATATACACATACATATAAAAAAAAAAAATTAATTAAAACCAGAATTCCAAGCCCATGCTGCACTGGGCGCATGCCTTAGGAAACTGTGAGAGAAGGGGTAACCAGGGTGTTGACCTGGCTTTCGAAAACCCTAAATGTAAGCAGCCAAAGCATGGCTCGTTGCATATAGCATGTCCACTCGCCAAGCTGCAGACCTAAGGGGTATTAAGAAGAGTCCTGCCAGCATGCGGGCTATAGCTGCAGCTAGCAGTCAGAAGAAATGGAGGAAGGCATAGCCAGGACTCCAGCTTGGATTTTAGCTTTTATACCTACCCGCGAAGTCCAAAGATACCAACGTTTCCATACTTGCCATCTATTCTTCTTATCCACCCTGGAGGTAAGGCACCATGCGTAGGAGGGGCCGCCTGGAGCGAGCAACAAAGAGAGGACCGCCGCGCAGGCTATTCCCATGCCAGGCCGAGGGGAATGATAGAGAAAGGGAAGGGTGATGCGAGCTAGAGGAAGTCCCCCCTAAGAAAAACAAAACGATGAATGTAGAAATTAATGAAATGCATAGAAATTCAAAGCCAGAACCCTGGATAAAAGAGCAGCAGAGAAACTAGAAAAGAACAAAAACAAAATAACAATAACAGACCATCATTCCATAGAGACGATTTTGTTGTGCCAAGTTGCAGATCTTTCCTGTTGCACCGAGTTGTAGAGCTCAACCTGAGACACAGAAAAAAAAAAAAAAAACCCTATGCCAGAAAATGATTTACGGAGAAGCTAACCCCATCTTATCTCCAAAGGCTGAGCACGTGGCCACCATGCAATGAATTGAGAATGCCTTGACCATGTGGATGTACGGTTAGGGTTTAATTAGACAGGCTAGGTTAAAATATAGGAGAAGGGTAATGTTTTAAATTATTTAATTCACATTTAAATAAGTTTACTACATTATAATATGTGTGGTCCTCTGGGTGAAGCTGGCACTAACTTTGTCTTGCTAGGTATAACGCACTAAATGTGTGCACCCAGGAACAATAAGTCCATACTCATAAAGTGGAGGAAATTTTTACTTATACATGTATAAGGGGTTAAAGTATGATACCGGAGTGAAAACAATTTATACATGATGTTATTGCATCTAATTCATTTATATTATTAAGTTTTGTGAATTATCTAAATTGTTAATCAAAATGAGAATTTTCAAGTTGAGTTAGAATATTTAATTTTAATTATTATAATTTAATTTAGCAGATTTTAAATTTAATTATTTTGGGTATATAAATTACAATTTAATTAAAATGTTTAGCTTGTAATTGATAAATATTTAAATTTGTGATTTTGTAAATGTTAAATAATTAAATTTTGGTTATAAAAAAAAAATGTTAATTAAATATATATATATATATATATATATATATATATTCCTATGTGTTAGGATTAATATGAGAGTTAATTGATAAATTAATTAATCTATAATTTGAGTCCTACAAATCAACCTTACATGTTAATTATAAGTAAATTGAGTTAGGTTACAAGGTTAGGAGACAAATCAAGGTAAATGCGACCTCACGGTAGAAGTGGTCCTAGACGACTACCTAAGCCATGAAGACTATGCAATACCCTAGCTTTCGCCTAAGCCATAGTGTCTTACCCGTGAATCACAACATTAAGATTTGGTGTGTCCTAATGAGTGATAATCATCAATTGATTGATGAATCTAACTGTGAACAAGGAGGATGTTCATTCTATCGATGAAGGTAATTTGTAATAATTGGAAGGAACTAAGAGATCTAGTTAGGTGCAAGTAAGGGGTTGGAGGCCATAAATATTCAGTGTCACATATGTCTAAAGTTGTAGCTTGAGAAGAAATTACTAAGGGCAAGTAACTTGTGAGTAATAATTTCATGAAAGTAATCCTAGGTTGCAGACATGGATCCATGTAGGAAGACGATTCTTAAATTATGGTGTGTTTTGTAAAATTCTTGTTCATAAGGACAGGTTGTACCGTAGATATGATGAAGATGACCCATAGATAGTTATTCATATGTTTGAAAACCGAGAAAATTATTGTATTCCTATATCATGAAGAGTGGCGTGTGTGCGGTACTTATCAAGAATTAAGTGATAATCAAAATTCATGAAAATTTGATTGGTTGTGATTAAGAAATGCTTAAAAGGGGAGATACAATTCTTATTGATAGTCAATGAGATGTACCTTACATATAAGAACTTCATATAGATATGAGGAAAAGTAAATCATTTAAGAAAACATGTCTTTGCGATAACTAAGTTAAGAATTGTAAAAAAAATAGAGGTGGCATTACTAGTAAGCTTGAAATGTGTGGAGCATATAGGTATGAAGGAACATAATGATGAAGTAACATGAATATGTTTAGCGCATATAACATCCCTAACTAGAAGAGTATAATGACACACAATATATTAATGAGAGGTTGCGGCAACTAAAGAAGTTGGCAGTAATAATAAAGAGAAGATCGTAATAGAAGAATTGGTACATGTTTCATCAAGACATGGTAGGACATGAAATTAATTCTGGTATGCCAAGTAAATACATGGTCTTCATCTTCACTCTACGAGGATAAATTAAAAGTTGATCGACAATAGACAGGGTGGTAAAATTGTGAAATTCTATGAGAAACCTATGTATTCATGTTAGGAGGAAATTCGTAAGGGTGTGATGCTATCCTATAAGGGAATGACCTTATGTCATAATTTAATGTGTAAACAAAAGAAAAATGATATATCGTGAGATGCACAAGACAGATTCTTGGAAGTGGTTCATAATGTAATACATTGATGGGAAAATGGTGTGTGATGTATGACTTAGAAGTAGTTGTTTACTTAATGGACAATTGGGATTTTGGAACGAATTCGACTTAATTTTAACCTAAGTGTTAGCCTTAAGAATGGTTATATAGTGTTTTGAAGGACATTGTGGAGTGTGCCCAGTTTGGAATTGCCTAAGGTACCTCACGTTAGCATATGTTGTTGTTGATGAGTTAGTTTCGAGCTTTCTCCTATTCATGTACACTTCATGTATGAGTAATAAAAGGGATCGCACAACAAATAATATTGGACATTGAATGAGTTTATGTATGATTAAAAACAACAACAACACAATCACAGCACATCAATTATAGCCATGTCAATGACAAATAACCATTACAATAAGTAAAGGGGTTAAACACATGAGCATCAACCATAGTATTTGGTATGGTGTGATAGAACAAATGATCTCATTAGCGTAATCTGATGAGATTTTGTTAATGCAATATAAGTAATGATGAGTAATTACTATAATGTTAGTATGCACAAATAAGTAAGAGTCATCATCTTCTGTAATTAAGAGATTTAAAAAAAAAAAAAAAAAAGAGGGGGAAACTAAAAGTAATAGAGTAGATAGGATTAGAAGATCAAGATAAGGATGTGAATGAAGGAAATAGGTATATCGAGGTAGGGATAGTTAGCGAAATAGTATCAAACATAGGACAATGAGGTAAGGATTACAAGATGAATGGAAATGCAGTCGAAGATAAGTTCTAGTTGAACTTGGAAGGATGTCAATAATGATATGGAAGTTCTCCTTAATGTTTAAACTGTAGTCTTGATGGGGGTATCATTTAAACCAACGACCTTTAAATAAAGAGCATGCTGGCTTCATAATTTATCACTAATAATAAATCTTGATATAGAGAAATGGTGTAAGTCAATGGAGAGTTAACTAAAAGTTGTAATACGCTTAAAGAGTCATGGAAATGACTTGTAATCAAATTAAAAATCATACATATAAGACATGGTATTCTTATGAATCACATTATCGAATGTACAAATTAATTTAATTTAACAAGGACGTTGACTATTCTATGGATTAAGGTGGTAATGAACCTTGAGTAGTCAAACCAACAACCTTGCAAACATTAAACAAAATATAAGAACACCTCCAATAAGATTAATGAATGGAATTGTAGATGTCGTATGTATATTTAGGAGGTGGCCCAGTAGGGAAAGTACACCCTAGGTTCAGCTACCTCGGAGGATGCATAGATCATGCATCGTTATGGTTCCACACTATTTTGACCATAACTTCGGGACGAAGTTTCCTGAAGGGTGGGTGCATGTAACGCCCCGTTTTGACATTACTACCTGGAATATTATTATATGTTGTATATGCTTGATTATGAGACTCTGACGGTTTGACGACACTGTGGACAGGTGGTTCTATTATTTTGTCGATATAAATATGTGTGTGTGCGATGTTAGTATTATGATACGTAGTCATGTTAGATATGTATCATGTGTTAGTTTTGTCTCATATATGCAAGTTAATGAATGATGGGTACGTGGATACCGTTAAAGTTATTGTTGAACGAAAGAATGTTATATCAAGTGTATGGTGAAAATAATGAATGGATTATTGTTGTTATGTTATGACGAAATGCATGTATACATGTTGAGGATTTGTGCATGATATTCGAGATTGTATTTCGAGGACTAACTTGCAGGTTAAAAAGGCTAAGTGATAGCTGGGTCCTATGAGGTGGGAGAGCCTCGGGGACATGGACTTCGAAAGATAAATAGTATGCAGGTGATGCATTATTTACTTTCGCGTGATTATTATGTTGTTTATTATGATGTATGGGTGGGGTAGGGTTTCATGAAACTCAACCGCCCAGATTGGTTATACGATGACAAACCGAGTACAAGTACAACGTAGTTATTATTTCAGGTAGACATAGTCCCTTGTTCCATTAGGGGGGTGGAGGCTTTACCCACCGTTTATCCCCGAAAACCAGAGTCATGGGAGGGCTGTGCTACGGTGCGCTCCCCAAGGTGTGTGATGATGACTGGTGGTTGCCTGCTAGGGAAGCTTTGTTGATGTAATCGACACTTCCGCTTACGGGTTCTAGCTGGAATCGGTCATGACTTGACATTTCAGGGTAGTCCAGCAGAGGACAGGATAGGATGTGGAAGTTAGCGATGATGTAGGCAAATAGGTGTAGCTTGAAGTAGGGGTGAAAACAAGATCTAACTGTATGTGTGTAAAACCCTGGATTGAGTATGTGTCGTAATTCAGTAATGTATGAATTGTCGTAATTTAATAAAATTTCAGTTAGTAAAAGAATGTACCTCGCAAACTATGTTTAAACCTGTCTCGGTAAACAATAAGTTTCGTGATTTTGATTGATGTGTGTGCGATTTATTACTATTAGTGTACTTACGCGAGGTATGTAAGTAGTAGCTACGCTTACATAACTCGCCTACATATTTATAAGTTGCATGAAATAAAAGTGAACTATAATGTTTAGGCATTAATTACGTTGTTACTACTTACCTAAATAGGAGATTAAGTTAATACGTCGAGTTAGTAAATTTTGGATTTATAACTGAATAAGGTAATAGAGGAATTAGGTGGTAATAAAAGATGGTTTAGTAATAGCGTTAATTATTGTCGATTAATGTTAGTAACATTGATTAAGGTTAGTCATTGTTGATTAATGATTAATATTGTTGATTAATGTTAAATATTGGCGATTAATGTTAAGAATATTGATTAATGTAATTGTCGTTGATTAATGTTAATAATACGGAATAATAATGTTAAATATTGTCGATTAATGTTAGTAACATTGATTAAGGTTAGTCATTGTTGATTAATGATTAATATTGTTGATTAATGTTAAATATTGGTGATTAATGTTGAGAATATTGATTAATGTAATTTTCATTGATTAATGTTAATCATTATGAATTAATGATTAATAGTATTGATTAATGAAGGAACTATGGATTAACCTAAGTAACAACTAATGCAATTGATTAAGTAATGCTTGATTGATTATTTATGAATTTAATTAGTCAAGGGTAAGGGTTAAAATGTTTAATGGTTATTGTAATATTAATTTAAGTAATAATAATCTCATAGGTTAGTATTAATTACAAGGTTAGTTAATTAATTAAAACATATGGATAAGAATTAATTTATAACTATTAATTTAATTATGATCATGTCTAAGTTAATTGGAACCTAGGGTAAATTACAAATGGATATATTATGCAATCTATAAACAAGTGTCGGAATGCGCATTGTAGTTGTTTAATAAAAAAATGATGAATGAATTAATTATAAATTTATTATGAAACATTTAATTATGAGGTCACCGAGAGTGGACTGTAATTATTTGGGTAAAATGTGTAAGTGTAAAACATTTGTGATTGGTGTAGAACTTTAATTTTATAATATAACATTTTATTAATTATTAATTATTATTTTGAAAAAGGGAAAGAATGTTGGAATATTGCCGAGAGGTTGTCGGTTGAGTGGAAAGCACTTAAGGTTCAAAGATGAACCAACCCAAACTTGAATTTGATGATAAAATAATATAGTCTTGGTTTATGAGTCAAAGTTGGGGGCTCGAGGAGGAATGGGGGGATTGGATAGAATTAATGGGGAAGATAGGGGTAGTTCTGATAGGAGGTGTCGGTGGAAGGACAAAGGGGGGCAATAAGGTCGAGAGGAGAAGGAGGAGAAGGGGTCTTCTTCACCTTGCAGATTTGGGAGAGGAGGGGAGCAGAGACAGCAGGAGAGAGCAGCAAAGAAAGGGGGTTATTGTTGGAGAGTTTGCATAAGGGAAATACTGGTTGGCTTGTACTCGGTTTGGGCTCGGGGGTCCAAAGGGGTACCTTTGGAACTGGGTGGTCGGCGAGACCTCGCCAGTTGGCAGGGTGGAAAAACTGTTTGGGAGGTTGAGTTTCAAGGGTTTGGGAAGATATTGGTTGCAGGGCAGCAAGTAGGGGAATCAGCAAGGCATTCAGCAAACAGGGACAACAACATGGGTGGATCTACTAGCTATCTACAGGTATTTCTCTTAAAGGTATACTAAGCAATTTCTAAACCTATAAATCGTTTTATCAAGTTATTAATAAATGGTAATTTCGTGAATGAATACACATGTATTGTTGTTACACCTGCACAAACATATATGGTTAGAAGGAGGAAAAACAGTAAATACATCTATTTCAAAACCTGCAAATGTAATTGTTATTGTTTTTACAGACCTGAAAATTGAACACAAACCCACAAAACAGAAACAGAAATTGACACAAATGTAAAGAGAAATGAATGAATAGTTTATTGATAAACTGAGATTATCAAGGACCGGGGTCCTACACTCTTACTTCAATAAACAAGCTAAAAACTGCCTTAAATCTAGCTTTTGACATGAGCGATTTGGGCTTGTTGAGTCACTTTTTGGGCTTGGAGAGAGCTCAAAATTTTGTTGGCATACATCAGTATTGCTAATTACCGTGTAAGTCACTCAATCAAATTTGTTGCCAATAGATAATGGGAAAAAAAGGGGGAACATTCAACACTAAGTGCAGAGAATAACAGGCAAGGATATGGCAGACTGTAAGGTGTTGAGATAATTCGCAGAGCGCTATAACAACAGAATAAAAATTGTATGAAATAAAAAGAAAAGGAGGAACAGTCTTCAAGACAAACGGTTCCCAATCGATCCCGTACTAATATCAAATAAACAAGAGTATTTTTTATGTTTACAAAACAAGAACAATATATGTACTAAGTAAGTTTTTAAACAACCTCTGTAATAAATTACATCACCATTTAAATAATATTTCCACACAAACAAAAAAATAGAGAGTCGATCCCTATACTTACTTTAATGAAAAACATGAGTTAAATCAAATCGACATCATACTATCTATGTATGGCTTCACAATGTTAACACAATTATATGAGGTATGCAGGTATGCTCAGATGTCAGCACTATAAAGTCTGCAGAAAATCGATTCCTGATGGAAGTAGTTGTATAACTAAAACAATCGTTTAGGAGAGATCTAGGTTCTGAATTTAAACAACCAGTAGATCCATGAGTAATTGTATGCATCGATACACAGAATCGTTTTTCATAGAGGAAGTTAAATAACAAATAATACTTAACTCGGTATTAACCACTGAGTGCCAATATCAATGTTACTCTATATAAACACAACAAATTCACAAATCTAGAATATGCAGAGCTTAACAGGGATTCAAGGGTTGCACCCGAGGAAGCTTCATAAAGTAATTTAAAGTTTTATAATATCAACAATTATGTCAAAGATCGATCGGTCTCGTTAATTATATTTGTTCTCCATATAGCATGTGCAGATTATAGACGTTCTTAGCAGAGTTTGAGCTCTCTTTTATAAATACATCTAGTCTATGTCATATTACTAGATCTCTTATCTAACAGAAATAAAAAGAGAATTTCGATTCATTATAACCAAAATTAAAGCGATCCTATCTGTTACAGTCACACGGTATCAACAAATTCCAACATTTTTAAAAGAGATTCAAATCCATGGCCTAGCTGACCAGCCGTCAGCCATAGTCCCATCCCTGTGCTGTGGCTTGTTCCCCCGTTTTGCACGATCAGTTCCCTGTTCCCGGCCAGGATGCGCAGCACAGCGGGATCCTCGAGTTCTTTTAACTTCAGATCCTATAGGGCAGGGGATCATTTTAGATCCTATAGGGCAAGGGATCGTTTCAATGTTAAAGCACAGCGGATCGTTACTGAATTGCGTGGAAGTAGAGCCATTGAAACCATTGAAACGATAACCTTTGGCTCCCCATGTGGCAAAAGAGTTTGTTAATCCAAAAAAACGGTGGATTAAGAAATGACTTTTCAATAAGCTGTTTGCCAAGAGCAAATGCCGAATCAACATATCTTTGTCGTCCATCCTTAATCCAAGATTAAAAGGTTGCGATCGCCCTCCGTGCGTGCATTTGTTCATTGTAGATGCCTATCAGCGAATTATCCTATAAGTCGATGTGGATTCTTTCATCGTGGCTTTGTTGGTTGGAGAGAGTTGAACATGTGGAACGTAATCTTTTTGCTTAGCCATTATCAATGCAAAATCGATTATAAATTTTATTTCTTTATTTTTTAAATTTTTTAGTTGGAGAGAAATTTTCGATCCTGGGACATAGTAAAGTAGTCAATTTTATTTAATGACTGAGAAAGATTTTTCATTCTTATTCTATAGAACCTTTAGCATCGCACTCAATTTGTGATCCTTATGGGCGTTTTCATCTGCAAGTGATGCATATGTGCTAGTTATAAACTCACCCAACTTTCATTGATTCGTCAATCACAACTCCCACTGAGCTCGTAGTTTTGCACTGCGTGCTCGTACACTTTGTAAAAATTAAAGATTTCAAAGCCGTAAAAGGCCAAGAATTTAGACAGATGAAGAACAAGAAGGTATGGCTTGCTAAATTGATAGTGGTTGTATTGGTGGGCATGTCCAGCTGAGGAACTTCGGCCCAACAGACTTTGACGACTTGGACGAGTGGGCGAGCGATGAAGAAATGACCAAATTCATGACATGGGAAGCCTTTAAATCCAAGGAGCGACTCAGAGATTATATGGTGAATGTGGTGATTCCTCACCCATGGTTCAAGTCTGTATGTGTGAATGGAAATCCCATTGGCCATGTAATGCTAAAGCAAGGGATGGGTATTCACAGCTGCCGAGCTGAGATGGGTTATGCCATCGCCAAAAAGTACTGGAGCAGGGGTTTAACTACCAAAGCAGTCACAGGAGCGCTAACAATGGGATTCAAAGAGTTGCAGGGACTGAAGAGGATTGAAGCTCTTGTGCTCCCTGAGAACGTCGCATCTACAAGAGTTCTGAGGCTTTGAGAAGGAAGGTTTCCTTCTTAAATACGTCTATTTGAAGGGAAGTGTTAGAGACTATCTGCTCTTTAGCTATGTTATTATGTGAACGTTCATAGCTATGTTATGTTATGTTTCATATTTTCACAGTAAATATTTTATGTGAATGTCCATAGCTATGTTATGTTATGTTTCATGTGAACATATGTTCACAGTAACGGTTCCATAGTTATATTTGTAATATCTAAAAATGGTGTGTCTATTGGATTCTCAGAGTAGTTAAATGTTTTATGTTTTGCAACTTTTGGTTTTTAGAATTTTTGCTTTTATTTTTACGATTATATTTGTCTATCTAAAATTTGATTGGAATTGTAAATTGAATTATTGAGATTACTCAACTTGATTGGAATCTAATGGTAAATTGAATTCTTGAGATTACGCAATTTGATTGAAATTGTAAATATTGTCTTAAATCTGATTTATTGAATTGTTGAGATTACTCAATTTGATTGGAATTGTAAATTGAATTGTCTTAAATATGATTGATTGAATTGTTGAGATTACTCAATTTGATTGGAATTGTAAATTGAACTCTTAAGATTAAGCAATTGCAATTTGATTGAAATTGCAAATTAAATTACTAAGATTACATAATTTAAATGAAACAAAGATATTTTATGTATATATATGATTGGAATTGTAAATTGAATTGTTGAGATAACTCAACTTGATTGGAATTTGATTAGAATTGTCAATTGAAATCTTGAGGTTTTACACAATTTGATTGAAATTGTAAATTGAAGTATAAATTGAATTGTTGACTTTACACAGTTTGATTGGAATAATAAATTGAACTCTTGAGATTAAACAATTGAAATTGTTGAGATTACACCATTTAAATGAAACAAAGATAGGTAAACGAATTGGATCTCATTTTTAAATCATTTGAACAATAAAAATTTGAAATTCAATTAAATATTAAATCACGTGAATAAAGTAAGTGATTTTAGACAACTTCATTAAACACCTGCATTATAAACATTTAAATTTGCTGAATTTCTGATTTAAAGGAGATTCAGTCTGATTGGTAATTTAATATTTCCTACCCATGTCCTTCGTTCCAGCTTTGATGATTAAGGATTACATTTCAAACTTCACATATTTTGTAGAGTTTATTTTCTTTAATCTTTCATCCAGAAGGTTATAAATCCAAGTCCTTTTGAGTTTAAACTTCTTCCCTAGTCTGATTCCTAAATGCATGTCAACTGAATTGATTAAATTTGTAGTAGAAAACCCAGCTGGTTAATTGGAAGGAAAAGAAACTAGGAGCAATACACCAAGCAGATTTATTGGGAGAGATACTTTTTTGCCATTATCCATCGTTTTACATTTTATAAAAAATATAATTTTGGGCAAATGTTTTCTGATTGTCAAAGAAAATAATATATTTGTTATGTATATTTCATTTTATATCAAGATTCTTTTAATGTTAAAATGCTAAAAGTGTTTGTCACTTCTTTTTACATCCTTCTTTTGGGAAACACTTTGAACAAGCGTGCATGTCAATCATGTCTCTACACAAGTCAAACTTGCTTCCTTAGATTGCTTTTGTTTAGCATTATTTGCTTCATGATCTTCATGGTGTTAACTTCATTACTCATTGCTCCTCTATTTTTTTCACAAAGTGATACTTCACATCAATATGCTTATTGGTGACATTATCACTTGACTTCTTGGTCATTGAAAGGCACTTTTATTATCGCATTATATTTCCAAAATACCCGTGCTAAATACCATTGGTGTTTATGACATGAAGGTCCACATGTCATCGCGACTAGTGTCTACCACTGCATTAACATAATACTCTCATGATGCATGGAAAATGTAAAACTTGAATGGAATTGTATTGAAAAAAATGAAATCTTGTATTTAAAAATAAAAGCATGAGAAATTATTCCTTAAATGTAATTGAAAGAAAATATAAAAGAGGCGGAGCTCAATGGAATTGGGAGAGTTCAATGGAATTGGGGAAGCTAAAGGGATTAGGATGTCTAGCCTTCTAACTACACCATAATTGAGCCATTCTCTGATTTATCATTTCCCCACAAAGGAAGAGGGGTTCTTTGGCTAAGAGTGGGAGTAAATCAAGGATAATTTTAAGGACCCATACTTATTTAAAAGTATATAAACCTTGGTGAATATTACCAATTCTTAAAATGTCAACTATATAATATTTGGTGATATTTTCTAAACTTATTTCAATTTCTAAGGATTTTATATAGTTTATATAATAATTTGGTGATTTTTAGAGTGAAAAAAGTTTACCCCATCAAAATTGGGTGAAACGGGGCTTCAAAAAATGCAAATTGGCGAATATTTTTCTGGAAAAAAACATGGAAAAATAGCACATGGGCTAAATTTCGCCCCTAAAATTATCCTTGGAGTAAATTTTGTCCAAGTTCTTATTTGCAAAATAAAGATGAACCAAACATTCAAAGAGTACTATAACGTGCATATTGCTAAGAAAAAAAATCTAGATTGAAGTAAATTGAATGTTGATTTTCCCATTTGGGTTTCCAGGGTACACAATATCTCCGTGTGCTATGAATTTCCTCTTTGTGTTGTTCTTTCATTGTTTTTGATTGTGTATGTGATTTAATGAAGATTCTATGTGATTTCAATGGCTTCTAGTGAGTAGTAAGAGTGAGAGATAATGTATTTTTTAATGAAAATCATAGTTTTATTGCATTTCTTAGTTGCCTTATTTAACAAATATTACAACTCTTTTAAAATCATTGTTAGATTAATTTCAAAGATCAGTGATCAATATTTTTCATGTCAAAGCCATTGCACTTATGTAGGA
Organism: Larix kaempferi; assembly: GCA_027924585.1. Classification (NCBI taxonomy): domain Eukaryota; kingdom Viridiplantae; phylum Streptophyta; class Pinopsida; order Pinales; family Pinaceae; genus Larix; species Larix kaempferi. The sequence continues at coordinate 21,930,892 of BSBM01001346.1, forward strand.
ATTTTCCAAATTGGTTTGTTTGAGTTTTGTGGATTGTTGGATTCTTTCACACTTTGTTTGGTGAACTATCCTTTGTGTTTGGTGAATTCCTCTTATTGATGGATGTTATTCCTCTACCATGGGCCACACACCCCCTTTACAGGGTCATACACACTTTCATTATTGGTCAAATTACTAATTGTTGGAAATTGTTTGTCCATTGTTGGTCAAATTACCTTGTTGGGTCTTATTTTCGCAGTACTAGACATTCTAGATTTTTTCAAGGTTGTACACACCTGTTCATAGTTGATTTTACTTTCCAATGGGTTGTTTTCTTTCATTGCGGATGGTTGTACACTTCTCTAGATAGCCAATTTAATTTTCCAATGGGTTGTTCCCTCTCTTGGCTAAGCATATGTCGACTAAATCTTATTGTCATATTATTTATTTTAACTACGTAGTGGACCTATTTATTATCTACCAATAACAAGTGGGCCTATTCATTAATTATGACCACATTTACATTATTCCCTTCAATACCTCCCTAGGTACCCCATATTATCCTCCTTGGGTAGATTACATAAATTAAGAGACATTAAATTGTCAGAACTCTAGGTCTAGCTAAACTAGCTTACCTATCTAAGCTAACAATAAGATATCAACATAAATAAGAACATAAAGAGAACAAGGAAGAGAATACACCAGATATACATGGTTTACCCAATTGGGCTACGTCCACGAGAAGGTTGTCTTCTGGAAATAGATCTTTCAATCTTACAAGAGAGCAACTACAAATAACCCAATACAACATACCATAGCTTGTGATCACAATACCATGTGTTGATACTATCTATGAGCGTATACCACTATACCATCATGTTGTTATGATGTGACTCCATTGACCCTATTATATACCAAGAGTTGTGGAGGAATTACTCTCACATATTGCATGTGGGATAGTATAATTCTCCATAATAACATCTCGTTATATAATGATGGATATCAAGAGTATACTTTACCATAATGAATATGGGATATAATGTATTACTCTGTTACATAAGATTGTGGATAACTTCTGACATAATACAAAGACATTATTACCTTTCCAAGGAATATAATTAATATATTCCAACACTTCCCCTTAATAATGGTTGGGAGAAAATCCCTCACTAACACTAAGGAAAGAAGGAGTCATTACTACTCCCCCTTGATGACAACTTCCCTCATCCCAAGTAAAGAACGAAGATGCACCTACTTCGCTGCTGTTAAGGATTTGGTGAAGATATTGGCTTTCTGTTGCTTGGTAGGACAATACTCAAGAGAAAGAATACCATCTGCGACGAGACCTCGAATGTAAATAGCATCAATGTCAAGATGCGTTGTCTCGGAGTGATATACCGGATTATAAGAAAATTGAATTGCACCCTAATTATCACATTTCAACATAGTGGACGATTTCGGAGCTAGAACAAGCTCGGTGAGAACATGCCGTCAGCAAACAGCTTCTTTGGCTTCTCCATACTCTGCTTCACATGACGATAAAGAAAGAGTCTTCGCCTTCTTATTGGACCAAGAAATCGGACCTGAACCAAGTTGAAATATATAACCAGCAGTTGACCGTCGATCAAAACTGTCACCTTCCCAGTCACAATTTGTATATCCAAAATGTGAAACTATAGCACTGCTTGAATAAAAGAAACCATAGTACAATGTCCCCTGTAAATATCTCAGAATCATCTTTGTTTCTGGACAATGAATTTCATGAGGTTTCTGCATGAACTAAGAAACCATACTGACGGAAAAATAGAGATATGGTGTGTTGTGATTTAAATATATCAGACTACCCACGAGATGATGATAAAGAGTAGCATCAACAAGAGGAGTAGTACACTCAACAGTTAACATTACACTATACTAGAATAGTGTAGGAGCAGGTTTGCAATCACTCATATGGAAACGATCCAATAAGTCTGTAGCATACTTCGACTGAGAGAGAAAAATACCATCTGCCATATGCCAGATTTGAAGAACCAAGAAATAGTGCAATATACTGAGATCAGTCATTTCAAACTGCTTTTGAAGATCACTTTTCATACTTTGAATTAAAACAAGTTGGATTCCAGTGATAATAAGGTCATCCACATATAACACAATAATGAGAATATTATCACGAAATTTCTTAACATACAGATTTGGATCACATATACAATGCTTAAAACCATTATTCAAGAAATATGTATCAATTTTTTCATACCAATCCCTAGGTGCTTGTTTGGGACCATATAAATACTTGTGTAAATTGCATACAAAACTTGATGATTCAACATTAATAAAACCAAGAGGTTGTTGCATATAAATTTCTTCATTAAGATTACCATTTAAAAATGCACTTTTAACATCCATTTGATGTATTTCCCATTTATAAGATGCAGCAAAAGATAAGATGGTACTTATTGTATTCATTTTAGAAATAGGAGAAAAATTTTCATTATAATCAATACCTTCAAGTTGATTAAAACCTTTGGAAACTAATCTAGCTTTATATTTTTCAATGTGTCCTTCTGCAGTAAAATTAGTTTATAAATCCATTTACAATCAACTAAATTCTTTCCCAAAGGAAGAGTATCAAGATACCAAGTCTTGTTCTTCATAAGAAAATCATACTCAAGAGACATAGCTTGTTCCCAATGAGGCTTACCCTTAGATTGAGCATAATGAGTAGGATCATCTGTGGCCAAAACTTTGGTCATAATATCAAAGTTAGATCTAGTTCTACGAGGATCGGAAGGGTTACCGATCTCACTACCTACGGATTCAAAAGTTTTTCGGGCCCAAACATGAAGGTTAGAAGGAACAGAAGTCACTTCAGGAGCTTCAAGACTTTCAGGTGGAACACTTGAAAAAGAGGGTGAACTAAGATCGACAATAGGCACATTACTAGAAGGAGTAACAAATATATAAGTAACAGGAGACAATGGAATATTCAGGGTAACATGAGGTTCTACTGACTCAGGTGGTGGAGATACTTTAGTAAATTGAACATATCTTCGGATTATGACACTCTGATTAGAAGAATCAAATAATATGTAAGCCTTGGAATCCTCATAATAACCAATGAATAAACACTTGTGAAACTTGGGTTCTAACTTTTTCCCTTTTTCATTAGGAATATGAGCCCAACATTCACAACTAAACACCTTAAAGTTACTAATATCAGGTTTTCTACCATTCCATTTTCCCTCATGGGTAACATGCTTAATAACCTTTGTAGGAACTCTATTTAAAATAAAGTTAGCACAACTTATGGCTTTGGCCCAAAATTTCTTGTGTAATCCCTTAGAATAAAGCATACATTTAGCCATTTCAACTAAAGTTATGTTTTTCCTTTTAGCAACACCATTTTGTTGAGGTGTATAAGGAATAGACTTTTGATGTTGAATTCCATGTTTAGATAAAAATAATTCAAATTCTTTCTTAACAAATACCCCCAATTTGTCAGTTCTTAAAGTCTTAATTCGTTTACCAGACTCATTCTCAACCAAGGATTTGAATACTTGAAATTTAGGAAAAATGTCACTTTTATTTTTCAAAAAATAAACCCATGATTTCATACTAAAGTCATCAATAAAAGTAAGAAAATAGACTACGTGAGATATAGAAGGAACTTCAAGAGGACCACAAATGTCACTATGAATTAATTGCAAATATTCTTCACCACAACAAGCTGTACCTTTATCAAACATTTTACCATAACTCAAATGACCCAATATTTCATGCCATAATTTACTTAGTTCATTGACATGAGCAACATAGGAATAAAAGGGTTGTCTTTTAGTTGAATCAAAACCAACAAATTTATATAAACCAACAGTATGATTAACAAGACCAAAAGAAACTACTTTAAAATTATGATTGATATATTTAAGAACATATTTATCAGGCCAAGATTCAAATTTATATCCTTTTTGACATGCACAATAAATAGAAAGGAAGTTGATTTGCATGTCTTCAACATGAAAAACATCTTCCAATTGACCATTAGCAACATTAACAGTACCAGAACCAATTACGGAAAGTTGTTTACTATCACCTATAGAGAATTTCTTAGATGTGTTTTTATTATTGTCATAAGATGTAAATAAAGAAGCATTACCAGTAATATGTTTAGAAGCACTAGAATCCATTATCGATTCCACATTAGACGAAGAACTACTAGACAAAAAACCAGATGCACATAAAGTTACTTGTGATTCATCAGAACCTTTCTTTTTAGCCTTAGCCATTAAACGTTTCGCTTTAAAGAAATGATTTTCAGGATGGTTAGTTTTACCACAATGCTTACAAGGATCAGACACATTCTTCTTCTTACTATTTTCATGATGTGCATGAGAAGCATGACCAAATTTATTAGTATGATTTGAAGTGTGTGAACTAGAACCTTTAACATTATTAAAACTTTTCTTAGGATTCATATTATGTGCCATAAGAGCCTTATTAGGTGAGACTTGTCCTAAAACAATCAACCTTTCTTGCTCATTTATCAATCCTAAATACAAAAATCATCAAAACTAGGTTTTGTGGTGTTTTCATACAATTCAAGAGCCCTATTCCTAGTTTCGATTAACATATCAAAACAAGATGGAAATTTATTTTCTACAAGAATTATAAGGGCAGTGTCTGTTTTCCTGTAATCTTTACCACAATTATTTAGTTTTTCATTTAAAGTTTTCACTTCAGCAAGATATAATTCCACTCTTTCAAATTTAGTAGGTTCTAGGTCAAAATTCTTCTTTCAAGGTAATAAGCAAAAACATCATCAGATTTATGAAATAAAGAAGCAAGAATTTTTCATACCTCAACCGGGATGTCTTTTGCCTCAATACTTACCTAAAGACTATTTGAAACCATTTGACCAATGAGCCCTCTTGCTTGATCACATTTATCTTCCCATATAGCCACATCTTTAGCATCAACAGGTTTTTGATGTTCACCATTAACAATCCTCCATAGATTCTTACTTTTGAGAACATCAATCATTTTTCTTTTCCATGCAAGATAGTTAGGACCAACAAGTTCAGGAACATAAGCTACCTCTGAAGTCATAATGATAGAAATATTGATAAGAAACCCAAATGCTAGAAATGATAAGAGAAAAAAGTGAATAATAGAAAATTGATACACTTTACTGTGTGGATTTGAGAGAAAATTTGCTTACATCCCTTTTGAAGAAAGTTCCAAGAAAAGTCACTCGTGGGTCTGCCACAGTAAAATCACGAATAAAACTGATACTCGTGGGTTCTACACAGCAATAGTCGCGGTTACTGATAGTTTTACAGTAGATCCAGTCGCGGGTGCGCAGGTCTGTAAAATCAAATGTCGCAATTCTGATATGATATTCGCAGGAAAATATGAATTTAGTTATCCTTGGGGACTAGGTATAACCTCTAGCAACATTGAAGCTCTATCCCTATATCAATGTTTTCTTATCATTCAGACAATGTGAATCAATAACCTTATTGCAAATAGGGACTCCTCTATCGTAGTTCATCAACTACACAATCCCTCTGCTTCATAAGGCTCTATTCTTCCTAGATTGATTCTAAGAATTCAAGTTGTGGTTAATTTTTTAGTTCTATCGAGTTTTATCACATCCTTTGATCCCAAAATAAAAGGGTAGATGTTATAGAAAATATAAAATCATGTTGAATTGTCAAATGTTGTTGAAAATTGGGGGGATCCCTAATTAGTTTATCTCCCTTGAAATAATGTTCACAAAATTAGTATATGACATGAAACATAAGTTATTTCACAAGTGGCATTGAGTTATAAATCCATCACAATGTAAATTAAATCAACCCTTGCTTATCATACTTCCACTTCCTTACTCCAAGCATGGTAGATGGAGGAATCTTAATTTGAAAGAGATGTTGGAATTTAGTGAAATTGGGATGAATTTCATGATTTCTTATGGCATATGTTGGAATTCTCTCTTGGCTATCCTAGCATTATCTTCACATGGGTCACTTTTCAATTTGGTTGTGGCGCAACGCTTTGGGTGTTGTGTCTCTTTTCAAGTGTGTTCTCAATGCAATAACTTTTTTCTTCTTTGAATTCCTTTTTTTGGCTTATGTATGACATATCTTTAGGATCAAGCTAATTCTCCATGTTCAATATGGATAGACATAGGCATTGTATTAAATGCATTGCATGTAAAATATATTACCTTGAAAAGGCCTAAAGGAAAATAAACCATCAATTTTTCAATCTTCAAGCTCCATTGGAAAAAATCATTAATTGTATAATTTCTCAATTAGACTCCAAGGAAATAAGGAAAGAAGAGAGAGCGACAAAAGTGGAAAACTAGGAGAAACATATCGATAAGTTGGTAGCAGATAACAACATGCAATACTACTTGATTCTGATAACAACATGCAATACTACTTGATTCTTGGTCTTGCAATAAGATTCCACTCCTTGACCTCCTTCTCATGTGTTTTTATTTTGTTATTTAGAGTGATGGTTAAAGGTGAGCAGATATTTCAACAAGTTCCAAGAGAAGGTGGACATCAAGCAACCCTCAACACCCATGCTTTCCTCTAAAAGTCTAGGCTGGATATGCAATGGGAGACTATTTTTTTTAGGTCATTTCATTAGTATATATAGTAGTAGGTTCTTCAATTATGTTCAAAGGGTTTCAATAATAGTCTAATAAGTATGTAATTTTATTGAAATTTTTAAGGTTCCTAAATCCTAGGATCTAGACTCTTTCAAATTTTTTATTTGTAGAGGGAGAGTTAACATGGAAAAGTTCTAACACTTTCAAATTAACCACAACAAAATGTAGCTGTACGACGAATGTATGGTTCACTTCAGTCCACAAACACACTGCATTTTCCATTGACTCCACATGATGTACTGTAGCATAAAAAGCTACAATGTAGTATTCCTTTCCTTTAATTGGAAGAGTGCGTCATTTCCTAATTAGAATATACTTGAATTATTTGCGTTGCATATGCTTGCTATTGTCTGTGTTTACTTGTACTTACAGATGTTGATGGTTAGGGAATTGCCTCGTGGCGCTATGAATTTGAATAAAGGAATATTATTATGAACTTCAAACAGTTACAATTGCTGCAAAAGCAAACGCATGAAACACGTTTTTTTATCACTGCTCAAGAAGATTCCGAACATTCGTTGGATGAGACCAGGATAGCTTGAAGGAATCCCGTTCTCAGCTTGACATTTGATGCCAGGATTCATTGTGGGGCGTGGCCCTCAACGTTGATTTTACTGGTTATAAGTTCTCACCCAACTTCCATTGATTCGTCAAACACAACTCCCACTGAGCTTGTAGTTTTGCACTGCGTGCTCATACATTTTGTGCAAATTAAAGATTTCAAAGTCGTGAAAGGCCAAGAATTTAGACAGCTGAAGAACAAGAAGGTATGGCTTGCTACAATGATAGTGGTTGTATTGGTGGGCATGTCCAGCTAAGGAAATTCTGCCTGGCAGACTTGGACGACTTGTACGAGTGGGCGAGCGATGAAGAAGTGACCAAATTCATGACATGGGAAGCCTTTAAATCGAAGGAGCAGCTCAGAGATTATATGGTGAATGTGGTGATTCCTCACCCATGGTTCAAGGCTGTATGTTTGAATGGAAAGCCCATTGGCCATGTAATGCTCAAGCAAGGGACGGGTATTCACAGCTGCCGAGCTGAGATGGGTTATGCCATCGCCAGAAAGTACTGGAGTAGAGGATTCACTACCAAAGCAGTCACAGCAGCGCTAACAATGGGTTTCAAAGAGTTGCAGGGACTGAGGAGGATTGAAGCTCTTGTGCTCCCCGAGAACGTCGCATCTGCAAGAGTTCTGGAGAAGGCGGGCTTTCAGAAGGAAGGTTTCCTTCGTAAATACGTCTATTTGAAGAGAAGCGTTAGAGACTGTCTGCTCTTTAGCTATGTTATTATGTGAACGTCCATAGCTATGTTATGTTGTGTTTCGTATTTTCACAGTAAATATTTTATGTGAACGTCCATAGCTATGTTATGTTATGTTTCATGTGAACATATGTTGACAGTCACGGTTCCATAGTTATGTTTTCAATATCTAAAAATGGTACATGTCTATTGGATTCTCAGAGTAGTTAAATGTTTTATGTTTTGCACTTTTTGTTTTTATAATTTTTGTTTTTATTTTTACGATTATATTTGTCTATCTAAAATCTGATTGGAATTGTAAATTGAATTGTTGAGATTACTCAACTTGATTGGAATCTAATTAGAATGGTAAATTGAATTATTGAAATTGTAAATTGAATTGTCTTAAATCTGATTAATTGGATTGTTGAGATTACTCAATTTGATTGGAATTGTAAATTGAACTTTTAAGATTAAGCAGTTGTAATTTGATTGAAATTGTACATTAAATGGTTGAGATTATATAATTTAAATGAAACAAAGATATGTATAAATCTGATTGGAATTGTAAATTGAATTGTTGAGATAACTCAACTTGATTGCAATCATTAGAATTGTAAATTGAATTCTTGAGATTTTACACAATTTGATTGAAATTGTAAATTGAATTGTCTTAAATCTAATTAGAATTGTAAATTGAATTGTCAAGTTTACTCAGTTTGATTGGAATTGTAAATTGAACTCTTGAGATTAAAGAATTGAAATTCGATTGAAATTGTTGCGATTACACCATTTAAATGAAACAAAGATAGGTAAACGAATTGAATCTCATTTTCAAATCATTTGAACCATAAAAAATTTGAAATTCAATTAAATATTAAATCACGTGAATAAAGTAAGTAATTTTAGACAACTTCATTAAACACCTGCATTATAAACATTTCAATTTGCTGAATTGCTCATTTAAAGGAGATTCAATATGATTGGTAATTTAATATTTCCTACCCATGTCCTTCGTTCCAGCTTTAATGATTAAGGATTACATTTCAAACTTCACATATTTTGTAGAGTTATTTGCTTTAATCTTTTATCCCTAAGATTATAAATCCAAGTCCTTTTGAGTTTAAACTTCTTCTCCACTCATTCCTAAATGCATGTCAACTGAATTGATTAAATTTGCAGTATAAAACTCAGCTGGTTAATTGGAAGGAAAAGAAACTAGGAGCAATACACCAAAGCAGATTTATTGGGACATATACTTTTTTGCATTATCCATTGTTTTACTTTTTATAAAAAAATATAATTTTGGGAAAATGTTTTCTGATTGTCAAAGAAAATGATATATTTGGTATGTATATTTCATTTTATATCAAGAATATTTTTAATGTTAAAATGCTAAAAGTGTTTGTCACTTCTTTTTACATCCTTCTTTTGCCAAACACTTTGAACAAGCTTGCATGCCAATCGTGTCTCTAGACAAGTCAAACTTGCTTCCTTAGATTGTTTTTGTTTAGCATCATTTGCTTCATGATCTTCTTGGTGTTAACTTCATTACACATTGCTCCTCTATTTTCCTCACAAAGTGATACTTCACATCAATATTGATGTTTATTGGTGACATTATCACTTGATTTCTTGGCCATTGCAAAGGCACTTTTATTATCGCATTATATTTCCAAAATACACGTGCTAAATACCATTGGTGTTTATGATATGAAGGTCCACATGTCATCGCGACTAGTATCTACCACTGCATTAACATAATACTCTAATGATGGATGGAAAATGTAAAACTTGAATGAAATTGTATTGAAAAAAATGAAATCTTGTATTTAAAAATAAAAGCATGATAAATTATTCCTAAAATGTAATTGAAAGAAAATATAAAAGAGGAGGAGCTCAATGGAATTGGCGGAGTTCAATGGAATTGGGGAAGCTAAAGGGATTAGGATGTCTAGCCTTCTAACTACACCACAATTGATCCATTATCCTATTTATCTTTTGCCCACAAAGGAAGAGGGGTTCTTTGGCTAGGAGTGGGAGTAAATCAGGGATAATTTTAGGGACCGATACTTATTTAAAAGTGTATAAACCTTGGCGAATATTACCAATTCTTAAAATGTCAACTATAAAATATTTGGCAATATTTTCTAAAATTATTTCAATTTCTAAGGATTTTATTTAGTTTATATAATAATTTGGCGATTTTTAGAGTGAAAAAAGTTTACCCCATCAAAATTGGGCCAAACAGGGCTTCAAAAAATGCAAATTGGCGAATATTTTTCCGGAAAAATACATGAAAAAATAGGCAGGGGATAAATTTAGCCCCTAAAATTATCCTTGGAGTAAATTTTGTCCAAGTTCCTATTTGCAAAATAAAGATGAACCAAACATTCAAAGAGTACTATAACTTGCATATTGGTAAGAAAAAAAATCTATATTGAAGCGAATTGAATGTTGGTTTTCCCATTTGGGATTCCAGGGTACACAATGTCTCCATGTGTTATGAATTTCCTCTTTGTGTTGTTGTTTCATTGTGTTTGATTGTGTATGTGATTTAATGAAGCTTCTATGTAATTTCAATGGCTCCCAGTGAGTAGTAAGGGTGAGAGAGAGTGTATTTTTAATGGAGATCATAGTTTTATTGCATTTCTTAGTTGCCTTATTTAACAAATATTACAACTCTTTTAAAATCATTGTTACATTAATTTCAAAGATCAGTGATCAATAGATTTCATGCCAAAGCCATTGCACTTATGTAGGAAGTTTCCAAATTGGTTTGTTTGAGTTTTGTGGATTGTTGGATGCTTTGACACTTTGTTTGGTGAATTATCCTTGGTGTTTGGTGAATTCCTCTTATTGATGGATCTTATCCCTCTACCATGGACCACGCACCCCCTTTACAGGGTCATAAACACTTTCATTGTTGGTCAAATTACTAATTGTTGGGAATTGTTTGTCCATTGTTGATCAAATTACCTTGTTGGGTCTTATTTTTGCAGTACTGGACATCATAGATTTTTTCAAGGTTGTACACAACTGTTCATAGTTGATTTTACTTTCCAATGGGTTGTTCCCTCTCTTGGCTAAGCATATCTCGACTAAATCTTATTGTCATATTATTTATTTTAACTACGTAGTGGACCTATTTATTATCCACCACTAACAAGTGGGCCTATTCATTAATTATGACCACATTTACATTATTCCCTTCAATACCTCCCTAGGTACTCCATATTATCCTCCTTGGGTACATTACATAAATTAAGAGACATTAAATTATCAGAACTCTAGATCTAGTTAAACTAGCTTTCCTATCTAAGCTAACAATAACATATCAACGTAAATAAGAACAGAAAGAGAACAAGGAAGAGAATACACTAGATATACATGGTTCACCCAATTGGGCTACATCCACGGGAAGGTTGTCTTCTATTATCTCCAGAAATCTCCTTCAATCTTACAAGAGAGCAACGAAAAATAACCCAATACAATATAGCAGAGCTTGTGATCACAATACCATGTGTTGATACTATCTATGAGCATATACCACTATACCATCATGTTGTTATGATGTGACTCCCTTGACCCTATTATATACCAAGAGATGTGGAGGAATTACTCTCACATATTGCATGTGGGATAATATAATTCTCCATAATAACATCTCTTTATATAATGATGGATATCGAGTATATTTTACCATAATGAATATGGGATATAATGTATTACTCTTTTACATAAGATTGTGGATAACTTTCGACATAATACAAAGACATTATTACCTTTCCAAGGAATATAATTAATATATTCCAACACTCCCCTTGATAATGGCTAGGAGAAAATCCCGCACTAACACTAAGGAAGGAAGGATTCATTACTACTCCCCCTTGATGACAACTTCCCTAATCCCAAGTAAAGAACGAAGATGCACATACTTCGCTGATGTTAAGGATTTGGTGAAGATATTGGCTTACTGCTGCTCGATAGGACAGTACTCAAGATAAAGAATACCATCTGCGACGAGACCTCAAATGTAATGAGCATCAAGGTCGAGATGATTTTTCTTGGAGTGATATATCGGATTATAAGCAAGCTGAATTGCACCCTCATTATCACATTTAAACATAGTGGATGATTTCGGAACCAGACCAAGCTTAGTGAGAACATGTCGTAACCAAACTGCTTCTTTAGCTGCTTCTTTGGATTCTCTATACTCAGCTTCACACGACGATAAAGAAAGATTCATCACCTTCTTGCTGGACAAAGAAATTAGACCTGAACCAAGTTGAAATATATAACCAGCAGTTCACCATCGATCGGAATTGTCACTTACCCAGTCATAATCTGTATATCCAGAAAGTGAAACTGTAGCACTGCTCAAATAAAAGACAACATAGTACAATGTCCCCTCTAAATATTTCACAATTGTGTTTGTTGCTTGCCAATGAATTTCATGAGGTTTCTACATGAACCGAGAAACCATACTGACAGCAAAAGAGAGATATGGTCTGTTGTGATTTAAATATATCAAACTACCCACGAGCTAACGATAAAGAGTAGCATCAACAAGAGGAATAGTACACTCAACAGTTAACTTTACACTGTACTGGAATGACATAGGAGCAGGTTTATAATCACTCATATGGAAACGATCCAATAAGTCTGTAGCATACTTCGACTAAGAGAGAAAAATACCATCTGCCATATGCCAGATTTGAAGACCCAAGAAATAGTGCAATATACTGAGATCAATGATTTCAAACTGCTTTTGAAGATCACTTTTCATACTTTGAATTAAAACAAGTTGGCTTCCAGTGATAATAAGATTATCCACATATAACACAATAATGAGGATATTATCACGAAATTTCCTAACATACAGATTTGGATCAGATATACAATGCTTAAAACTATTATTCAAGAAATCTGTATCAATTTTTTCATACCAATCCCTAGGTGCTTGTTTGAGACCATATAAAGACTTGTGTAAATTGCATACAAAACTTGATGATTCAGCATTAATAAAACCAAGAGGTTGTTGCATATAAATGTCTTCATTAAGATTACCATTTAAAAAGGCACTTTTAACATCCATTTGATGTATTTTCCATTTATAAGATGCTGCAAGAGATAAAATGGTTCTTATTGTATTCATTTTAGCAATAGGAGCAAAAGTTTCATTATAATCAATACCTTCAAGTTGATTAAAACCTTTGGAAACTAATCTAGCTTTATATTTTTCAATCTGTCCTTCTGCAGTAAACTTAGTTTTATAAATCCATTTACAATCAACTAAATTCTTTCCCGAAGGAAGAGGAACAAGAGACCAAGTCTTGTTCTTCATAAGAGAATCATACTCAAAAGACATAGCTTGTTCCCAATGAGGCTTACCCTTAGCTTGAGCATAAGAAGTAGGATCATCTGTGGCCAAAACTTTGGTCATAACATCAAAGTTAGATCTAGTTATACAAGGATCGGAAGGGTCACCGATCTCACTACCTGTAGATTCAAGAGTTTTTCAGGCCCAAACATGAAGGTTAAAAGGAACAAAAGTCACTTCAGGATCTTCGAGACTTTCAGGTGGAACACTTGAAGAAGAGGGTGAACTAAGATTAACAACATGCACATTATTGGAAGGAGTAACAGATATATGAGTAACACGAGACAATGGAATATTCAGGGTAACATGAAGTTCTACTGACTCAGGTGGTGGAGAGACTTAAGTAAATTGAACATATCTTCCGATTATGACACTCTGATTAGAAGGATCAAATAATATGTAATCCTTGGAATCCTCGGTATAATCAATTAATAAACACTAGTGAGACTTGGGTTCTAACGTTTTCCCTTTTTCATCAAGAATATGATCCCAACATTCACAACGAAACACCTTAAAGTTACTAATATCTGGTTTTCTACCATTCCATTTTTCCTCAGGGGTAACATGCTTAACATCTTTTGTAGGAACTCTATTTAAAATAAAGTTAGCACAACTTATGGCTTCGGCCCAAAATTTCTTGTGTAATCCCTTAGAATAAAGCATACATTTAGCCATTTCAACTAAAGTTATGTTTTTCCTTTTAGCAACACCATTTTGTTGAGGTGTGTAAGCAATAGACTTTTGATGTTTAATTCCATGTTTAGATAAAAATAATTCAAATTATTTCTGAACAAATTCCCCCCCCATTATCAGTTCTTAAAGTCTTAATTCGTTTACCAGACTCATTCTCAACCAAGGATTTAAATACTTTAAATTTAGAAAAAGTGTCACTTTTATTTTTCAAAAAATAAACCCATGATTTCCTACTAAATTCATCAATAAAAGTAAGAAAATAGGCTACATGAGATATAGAAGGAACTTCAAGAGGACCACAAATGTCACTATGAATTAATTGCAAAGATTCTTTACCACACCAAGCTGTACCTTTATCAAACATTTTACCATAATTCAAATGACCCAATATTTCGTGCCATAATTTACATAGTTCATCAACATGAGCAACATAGGAATAAAAGGGTTATCTTTTAGTTGAATTAAAACCAACAAATTTATATAAACCGGAAGTATGATCAACGGGACCAGAAGAAACTACTTTAAAATTATGATTGATATCTTTAAGAACATATTTATTAGGCCAAGATTCAAATTTATATCTTTTTTGACATGCATAATAAATATAAAGGAAGTTGATTTGCATGTGTTCAACATGAAAAACATCTTCCAATTGACCATTAGCAACATTAACAGTACCAGAACCAATTATGGAAAGTTGTTTACCATCACCTATAGAGAATTTCTTAGATGTGTTTTTATTATTGTCATAAGATGTAAATAAAGAAGCATTACCAGTAATATGTTTAGAAGCACTAGAATCCATTATTCATTCCACATTAGAAGAACAACTACTAGACGGTTTTTTTTTCTACAAGAATTATAAGGGTAATGTCTGTTTTCTTGTAATCTTTACCACAATTATTTAGTTTTTCATTTAAAGTTTTCACTTCAGCAAGATATAATTCTACTCTTTCAAATTTAGTAGGATCTAGCTCAAAATTCTTCTTTTCAAGATAATAAGCAAAAACATCATCAGATTTGTCAAATAAAGAAGCAAGAATTTTCCATACCTCAATCGGGATGTCTTCTTCCTCAATACTTACTTGAAGACTATCTGAAACCGTTTGACCAATGAGCCCTCTTTTTTGATCACATTTATATTCACATATAGCCACATCTTTAGCATCAACATGTTTTTGGTGTTCACTATTAACAATCCTCCATAGATTCTTACTCCTGAGAACATCAATAATTTTTCTTTTCCATGCAAGATAGTTAGTACCAGCAAGTTCAGGAACAAAAGCTACCTTTGAAGTCATAATGATAGAAATATTGACAAGAAACCCAAATGCTAGAAATGATAAGAGAAAAAAGTGAATAATAGAAAACTGATACACTTTACCGTGCGGATCTGAAGAAACACAGTAACAAAAAATAGCGAAACTTTGCTTATGGCCCTTTTGAAGAAAGTGCCAGGAAAAGTCACTCGCGGGTCTGCCACAGTAAACTCGCGAATAAAACTGATAATCGCGGGTTCTGCACAACAATAGTCACGGTTACTCATGGTTTTACAGTAGAGCCAACCATGGGTGCACAGGTCTGTAAAATCAAATCATCGTGATTCTGATCTGATATTCGCAGGAAAATGTGAATTTAGTTATCCTTGAGGACTAGGTATAATGTCTAGCAACATTGAAGCTCTATCCCTATATCAATGTTTTCTTACCATTAAGACAATGTGAATCGAAAACCTTATTGCAAATAGGGACTCCTCTATCGTAGTTCATCAACTGTAAAATCTCTCTACCTCATAAGACTCTATTCTTCCCAGATTGATTCTAAGAATTCAAGTTGTGGTTAATTTTTTAGTTCTATCGAGTTTTATTAGATCCTTTGATCCGAAAATAAAAGGGTAGATGTTATAGAAAATATAAAATCATATTGAATTGTCAAATGTTGTTGAAAATTGGGGGGTCCCCTAATGAGTTTATCTCCCTTGAAATAATGTTCACAAAATTAGGATATGACATGAAACATAAGTTATTTCACAAGTGGCATTGGGTTATAAATCCATCACAATGGAAATTAAATCAACCATTCCTTATCATACTTCCACCTCCTTACTCCAAGCATGGTAGATGGAGGAATCTTAATTTGAAAGAGATGTTGGAATTTAGTAAAATTGGGATGGATTTCATGATTTCTTATGGCTTATGTTGGAATTCTCTCTTGGCTAACCTAGCATTGTCTTCACTTGGGTCACTTTTCAATTTGGTTGTGGCGCAACACTTTGGGTGTTGTGTCTCTTTTCAAGTGTGTCCTCAATGCAATAACTTTTTTCTTCTTTGAATTCCTTTGTTTTTGGCTTATGTATGACATCTCTTTAGGATCAAGCTACTTCTCCATGTTCAATATGGATAGACATAGGCATTGTATTAAATGCATTGCATGTAAAATTTATTACCTTCAAAAGGCTCAAAGGAAAGTAAACCATCAATTTTTGGATCTTCAAGCTCCATTGGAAAACATCATTAATTGTATAATTTATCAATTAGACTCCAAGGAAATAAGGAAAGAAGAGAGAGCAACAAAAGTGGAAAACTAGGAGAAGCATATCAAAAAGTTGGTAGCAAATAACAACATGCAATACTACTTGATTCTTGGTCTTGCAATGAGATCCCACTCCTTGACCTCCTTCTCATGTGTTTTTATTTTGTTATTTAGAGCGATGGTTAAAGGTGAGCAGATATTTCAACAAGTTCCAAGAGAAGGTGGACATCAAGCAACCCTCAACATCCATGCTTTCCTCTAAAAGTCTAGGTTGTATATGCAATGGGAGACTATTTTTTTTAGGTGATTTCATTAGTATATATAGTAGTAGGCTCTTCAATTATGTTCAAAGGGGGTTTCAATAATAGTCTAACAAGTATGTAATTTTATTGAAATTTTCAAGGTTCCTAAATCCTAGGATCTGGACTTTTTCAATTTTTTTATTTGTATTAACTCATTATATAATCCACCAAAACTTTCTTTAATACAATTGTTCTCTCCTTTAGTAAAAAAAAATGCATGGATCTCAAAAACATTAGATAGTCATTTATCCTAAGAGAGCTTAGGTGGTGCAATTGAGGCACGATTGGATGCATGGAACTAGTGAGGCAGGGCCCCCTCAAATATGAGGGGGATGTGAAGCCAAACGCATAAGGAAGTGAGGCTATGAAACTTTGAAAAGAAAAAAAAATAGTATCCATCGGCAAATGTTTTTATACCAATGGATATACCCATGAGATGCATATACACCAAAAAAGTGAAGATGACTCATATGTAAACTTGTATATTTATTTGGAAAATTTTGAATAGCTAATACAGCAGTTTGTAATTTTTCTAATTTCTACTCTAAAAAAGAAGAATTTGTATATGTAGAGGGAGAGTAAACATGGAAAACTTCTAACACTTTCAAATTAACGACAACAAAATGTAGCTGTACTACGAATGTATGGTTCACTTCAGTCCACAAACACACTGCATTTTCCATTGACTACACGTGATGTACTGTAGCATAAAAAGCTACAATGTAGTATTCCTTTCCTTTAATTAGAAGAGTGCGTCATTTCCTAATTAGAATATACTTGACCTATTTGCGTTGCATATGCTTGCTATTGGCTGTGTTTACTTGTACTTACAGATGTTGATGGTTAGGGAATTGCGTCGTGGCGCTATGAATTTGAATAAAGGAATATTATTATGAACTTCAAACAGTTACAGTTATTGCAAAAGCAAACGCATGAAACACGTTTTTTCATCACTGTTCAAGAAGATTCCGAACATTCGTTGTTGCAGTAGTGCGGATACTGCAACAAGATTCCGTCTCCAATTCTTAATACTATCTGCGTCTGTCAGGTGCCCCTGGTATTCAGATATCTGAGTAATGAAGTCTATTCACAGCAAAGCAAAGTCCATTGATGGCCAGTGCTTTTCTCATATGTGAGTTGGTGAATATATGTAGGGAGTAATCTATTTATTCTAAGTTTTTAATTTTATTGTGGGTTTTGGTTGAAATTTTGGTAAACATTTTTTTGGTAAAATCTAAATTTTTACATGTTTAAATTGTGTCTTTGAATCCATAAATAAATTCAGCATTTGGAATACCTCTTGACATCCAAATAGATCCGTTAAATTTCAATCATTTTGAAGACTAGAAGGTAGGGATTAAAAAGACATATAACCAATTTGAATCATTTTGGAGACTGGGGGGTCTAGATTAAAAAGAGATATAATAACCAATTTTGATCATTTTGGAGACTGAGCAGTCACAATTAAAAAGATGAAAATAGATAAACTGTTGAAGTCACTGTGGCCGTCCATTTTCCAAAATAATGTCAGCAAACTAGCGTGGCTATCCATTTCTTTACCTGTAATCTAAATATTTTAGGTTTTCAAATTTTTACAAGATTCTAATTAAAACCCAAGGTAAGTCCAAAACTTAGAATAAATAGACTACTCATTTCTTTACTCTACATCTATTTTCCATTTTCCAAAATAAATAGACAATAAATAGACAACTCCTTTCTTTACTCTACATCCATTTTCCAAAATAGAAACCCTATAGAAGAATGAACGGATTTAGAGATAATACAATGAAGGATTTATGTTTACTATGAAGTAGTAATTAATAGATTCTATAAAGTGTATTAAACATTAGATTACAAAATTAAGGTGGCTAAATTTAATTATTAACTTTATTTAATTAATTGAAAATTATTTTTATAGAATTTTTGTTAAAAAATCATTTGGGTTTAATTTGAGTGGTTGTGGGATGAAGCATTACCATCGCTTTTAAATTGGTAGTAGTATCATGTTTTCATAATCCAGAGATGCCATATTATACTCCATAGGATTTTAAAAAGAATTAATAATAAAGGTAATCTAAAATGTTTGGTTGCCATGATGGGGTACCACTATTCTATACCCATTAAAGCCAGTAAATATGGGATCATTGTTGGTGATTAGTGGTAACTTAGTGACTAATGTTTATGAAAGGAGGTTATTTGACTACCATTGTCAATGGTGAGGGTATCAGATTTCTCCTTGATTTAGAAATTATAGTGGAAAATGACTTCATGGTCAATGAGAGAGTGTGAGGCCATTAAAAATAGACAATGTGATTGCCTATAGAAATAATTTTAGGTTTAGTATCCTCTATATTAGGGTGAATCGCATGAGGGATTTGGACTCCTGTTGGACGTACATTGCTTTACATTAAATGGAACCATTGTGGAAGCATGAGGAGAAGTGTAAAATTTGGTCCAATGTTGGGAATAGAGGGTCCGAGGGAACTTGGTTGTTTCAGAGAGGTAGACTAGCAATTCCACCATTCTTTCGTTCTATGGAGAGAGCATGCTAGAATGATTATTCAAGATTGATATGATTTCAAATATATCGACATCATGTTGAATATAAGGTAATAAACATGAGTTCCTCGAATGCAGGTGGTGGTGATCAAGCCAAGCACGAGGAGCATGCCACGGGGTTCAGGAGTGGCATGACACATGGGAAGCTGTAGGATAGGCAACCAGCTACGAATGATGTCAGGAATACTCTCGAAACGATGTCCATACCCCCGCATCATTAACTCCCCTGCTTCCCGTCCCTTCCACCAGCCTAGACTGGACGTCACGCCCACTCTCCCCATGGCTCCCAAACATGTGAACTCCTCGTGTCCCTTCACCTGCTCCAGGACTTGTCCCTCTATTATGACCTTGCTCCTTCCCCACGGCATTCCTGCTCTGCTACTTCTGGAATCCCTGTTTCACAATTCATTGTCGCCTAGCCTCTGTGCCACCCCTGTCATTATCCTGCTCGAACTCCTGCTCACCAACACCACCATGGGAAAGCCAAGAGGAACACGAGGTAGCAAGAAAGTTGATGCCCAAGCTAAAGGGAAAAGTCGTAAAGGCTACATTTTTGAGATTTCTATCCTCATTCGCATGTTGGTGGATAACTGGGAAGCCCGCATAATAGCTGATATCCTCACCATGGGCAACGAGGCTCAGCAATGGGACTCGTATTGGCTTCTGAAGAATATGGTCGAGCAGATTATGGAGGATATGGTGGCCAACTGGGCCACAATGAAGCACACCATGCAAATCCTAAGTGCCACTCTACCCAACATGGCTGCCACCCTGCAAAGTCTGGACAGCACACTCTGCAGAGGGGCGTATGCTCCAACCCGCAACCTGCGACGTGGTTTCAGGCCTGAGAGCAGTGCCCAAGCTTAGGTATCCAGAAATATGATGGCGAGTGGCTGTTTTCCAAGCACTCCGACAGGTCTTGGCATAGTCCATCCCTTTGCCTAGACTCTGAATTTTCTGAGAGGTAAGGAGCTGATGCAGACCACCTTCCCCATTCCTACCACCCTGGGTCCGATTTTGGCGAAGCGCACCCGCAGTGAATAGGACAATTCCATCTTGGATTTCAGGAAAACTGCCCCCTTACCAGTCAAGTAGCCTAGAAGAAACACCAGGACAGCCACGAAGGTCACTCAACCAGCCATGAAGGTCTCTCAGCCATCTGGGTAGATCGAACTGCCACTTGTGAAGAATTCTCTGTCGCAGCCACCTGTTAAGAACTCTCTGCAGCAGTCGGAGGACGAGGATGACTATGCCTGCTACAGCTTCCCGATCCTCGAAGAGACACCCTCTGACGTTGAAGCACCTACTACATGTTGATAAGGACATTCTCCTTTTTCATTTTTCCTTTTTGCTTATGCTTCACAGCTACTATGGTTTTTTGGTTGTTTTCGTGGATACACATACGCCTTTGGGCTATCTTGTTTCCCCATATCTGGGCAGGATTTTTTTGTATAACTTGGCACAACAAGACCTCTCTGATCTACATGGTTGGCTTAGACCACCACAGTATGTACTTTCTACTATATTTTTATTTTTAGCTTAATATAATTCTGCAGCATTACAAAAAAAAAGGTAATAAAATTGAGTTAAATTTACAATAAGTACATATTTTGCATCATCAATGTGGTGTTGAATCTAGATTTTGGTAAATATTTCATTAATTGTTGGACTATTTCACTAAAAAAATTAGCACCTAACATGGTGCATAGGGTGCCCATGTATCAACAACATTATCATTCATCTCAATAAATAGGTCTACATGAGGTTGTCACATGTTACGTATGATTGTGCTAACATTTGAAAGCATCTCTCTAGGTGTGCCATGGCCTCTTGCAATTTATTTGCTAAGGTCAAATCTATGTAGATTTGAAAATAATTTTCCAAGGTTCCTTCTTTTCTCCCTTCATAATCCCTTCAAAACTGAGTAGGAACAGTCGAGCATCCAACTGCATGCTTGGAGGTAGTGTGGCATTATGTAATTAGAGTGGGGTAAACACCCCCATTGCTTAAGGTCTCTACTATCATTTTCCTTGGATTGTTGATGATCCATGTGTTGTTCCTACTAGCTAAGATATTATTCAAACATATGTAGAAAAGAAGAAACTTTGGTATTCATTTCTCTGAGGAGAAGTTAGGTAGCGCATGTCATGTTCCTATTTTTTCAGCACCATGAAGGAGATCAAACCCCATGGATCCTAATGGCAGATTGGAATTAATTAATTAATTAAGGGTTAATTTTGAATTCCAAGCATTTAATTAATTAGGAGTGTGGATTAATTTGTATCCAAAGTTTATTATGCACTTGGAATATTTATATTTCATGCATTTAATAATTTTATCTTAAATAAATGAGGATAATGCTCCACTAGGGTGCATTAGTGGATGACGGTGACTTGGAGATGGCTTGAAGAATAAGTTAAGGAGAAAGCGCCTAAATCTAGAAAATGAGGAAAAATGAAAGAAAGATGGAGCAAATCAGAAAAACAACAAAAACTCAGGAAAAGCAGCATAAAAGTGGAAAGCATGATAGATAAGAAAAGAAGGAAAGTTCAAAAAAGCAGGATATATCAAAAAATCCAGAAAAAACAAAAAAAGATAAAGCAAAAAGTGGAAAAGCAAACAGAAAGTGGAAAAGAAAAAATAAAAGGAAAAAGAAGGAAAGCAAAACAAAAAGGAAAAAGGAAGGAAAATTAGATTTCCTTATCCACTCATGGAGGGCACATGAGCTAAGGATACTTGCTCCACAACTCATCCTCTCTCTATAAATGAACCAGTGCACACCACATTCAAATCTTTTTTCAATTTGATGTTTTGCTTGAGAGCAATTGTGCCTTAGAGACTTGGGAGATGTGCCCCTAGTCCAAGCTGGGAGATGTGCCCCTGCTTCCTGTGAGAGGATGATGGTATTCAGCCATTATCAATGAGATTATTTGCAGTTCATGTAGATGATCAAGTCGAATTTGAAGTTCAGAAGAAGCATCATTCAGTTCATGGTTCGAATCTCCAAACTTCATATGGATTTCTAAAGCTAGATTATTGTGTACAAGAGGAGAAGAGATTTTGTAATGATCTGAAAGGCCTCTTGGAACATATATGATTTCCTGTAGCTAATAAAGTCAAATTTGAAGTTCATAATAAGCATCATTCAGTTCATGGTTCTAATCTCCAAGCTTCCTATGGATTTCTAGAGCTAGATTCTAGTGTAGAAGAAGAGAGGTGTTTCTATAATATTTTGAGAGTCCCATTGGCCCATATATGATGTAATAACAGTAAGTTTAAATCTATGATATCATTCATGTCAATTGAAATTACAAAAGTCTGAATTATTCTCATATTTCTCCACCCTCTCTAAATTTGCATATAAATTGACTAGTTTTCAGACCATGTTGAATAAATGAATGAGTAGATGTCCAAATGAGTTGGTTTCTATTCCTTATGTTAATTAACATTTTATTTGACCCAATCAATGTATTATTTGAAGAATTAGTGAGACTTCTCTACCTGTTTCGGAGCTCCTAAATTTTACTAGTTGTGCAATCCTGAAATGCAATTTTGTTTGTATCTTTGTCAAAATTTCTCAGAAATTCCTCAAAGTGTATGGAGTGGCCTATGACTATATATTGACTTATATTTAATTTTATTTTATCTCTCTAAGTCATAAACACCCATCCATAGCTTCCATTCAAAGTTTAGATCCATACTAGTCTGCATATGCTAAGGGCCCCAAGAGAATTGGAGTAGATTCCATCCTTTTTGATCTTGAAACATCAATGTTATTAGTACTTTTTTCATAGGTTTCAACATACATCAAATCCTACCTTCCATCCAGAGCTTTTGATATTGTCCACCCTCACTAAACTAGCTTCCATAAACATTGTTTAATTGATTGTGTGAAGAAGAGAGTTTTTGTATCACTAATCCTAGTTGGTATATTACATTGGTATCAGAGCACTTTCCTTGGCTCATCCTGTGGAAAGTAAATTTCATATGAATAAATATCTCAGAACTATTTTCAAGTTGCAACTATAAAACTAGATACAGTCATGGAAGATGAAGGCTTTGAGTTATGCGAGGAAGAAGAAATCATTTACATTGATGGAGGCCTAACAAGAGATGATGATGGTTACATTTGTGACCATATTTACATAGATAAATGCGATGAACCACCAATGGAAAATCCTAAGAAGGAGTTAGCAAAGAGGATATCTACAGGTAAAAAATTTCCCTGCGACTACCAGGAGTATCTGGATTTGAGAGAAGAGATTCATAAATCCATTTCCTTCAAAGATTATTTTTATTGAAGATTTGGATTTGAGATCAAAGATGAATCTTTGGATTTAATAGAGAGCAGAAAACCACCTATAGAGGAAACAAGTTGTTCCACCTCTGTGAGCAAAGAAGAAGAAAGAGGAATCGCAAGTGAGGCCTCATTGGATGCCATTGTTTCTAACATGAAGATAATTTTCAGATTCTATTAAAAAAAAGTCTCCAATAATACTACTTCTAAGGTTACCAAGGAGAAAGATGCATCAGCTAGCTTGAAGGAGCAAAAGCAGAGTGACAATCAACCATCAAAAGAGAGGAGCAACAATATTCCAAGAGAAGATCGATGTGTTAAGATTCAATATGCTAAGATAGATAACATCAGTATTATATTAAATTTCACAACAATAGCATATATAGGATCACTGAAAGAACAACAAGCACCGCATAAACACAAGAGACACAGATTTATCATGGGAAACCCTCATGGGGTAGAAAACCTAGCAAAGCTTCCTCAATATAGATGACCAGCAAATACAAAGATGTAATCCCCAAACATGAGCTCCTTCTCCTCCTTTGCAGATCTCTCCTTCTCCTATGCGAGTTTCACAAGTGAGTGTCTGTTAAATGAGGAACACACCTCCACTATTTATACACTACTTCACTTGAATTTTAACCTTAGCTAGGTCGGCCCCAACTTAACCACTCAACATAATGCTGACTGAGCCAACCCCACTAGAGAAGTATAATAACCCAAGTTACCACATTTCGACAAGGGAATAAACATCTCCGGATATACAATAAAATCTCTACGGAGGAATGAAGCATCTCCAGAATAATATAGTACAAATATAATATTCTTAGAAGTTACAATATCTCAACACTCCCCCTTAACGAGAAGGATATTATAACAACATCTACAGGAGCAAGGAGTCATCAACTACATGATACATCTATAAATCATTGGAAGCTCTCTTCATACATCATCAGTATCTCAAATAGTTACTGGAACATCTTCAAGATCTTCAATACTAGAACATCAACATCTTCAGTACCGAGTCTTCATCTTCTGCAGCACTCAAACAGGTACAACAACATCATCATCTGGATCTCTCTATCAATAGCATCATCTGGATCTCTCGATCAACAGCATCATCTGGATCTCTCGATCAACAACATCATCATATGGATCTCCCGATCAATAACATCATCTGGATCTCTCGATCAACATCATCATCTGGATCTCCCAATCAACAATATCATCATCTAGATCTTCTCGATCATCTGTATCTTCTCGATCAACAGCATCATCATCTGGATCTTCTCGATCAACAGTATCATCATCTGGATCCTCTCGATCAATAGTATCATCATCTGGATCCTCTCGATCAACAGTATCATCATCTGTATCCTCTCGATCAATAGTATCATCATCTGGATCCTCTCGATCAACAGTATCATCATCTGGATCCTCTCGATCAACATTATAATCATCTGGATCCTCTTGATTAACAGTATCATCATCTAGATCCTCTCGATCAATAGTATCATCATAACAACATACTCTGCAATACACATGATCCAATTACAGGATGATCAATCCCTCTGAATTTAAGACACCTCTCATGTCTATGGACGAGGCAATATCGATCTACTTACAGGATGATCAATCCCGATCAATTTAAGACACCTCTCATGTCTATGGATGATGCAATCCACATCTACTTACAGGATGATCAATCCTGATCAATTTAAGACACCTCTCATGTCTATGGACGATGCAGTCCACATCAAATTAAGACACCTCTCATGTCTATGGACGATGCAATCCAGATAAATTTAAGACACCTCTCATGTCTATGGACGATGTAGTCCAGATAAATTTAAGACACCTCTCATGTCTATGGAGGATGCAGTCCAGATCAATTTAAGACACTCTCATGTCTATGGACGATGCAGTCCAGATCAATTTAAGACACCTCTCATGTCTATGGACGATGCAGTCTAGATCTACTTACAGGATGATAAATCCTGATCAATTTAAGACACCTATCATGTCTATGGATGATGCAGTCCATATCAATTTAAGACACCTCTCATGTCTATGGATGATGCAATCCAGATCAATTTAAGACACCTCTCATGTCTATGGACGATGCAGTCCAGATCAATTTAAGACACCTCTCATGTTTATGGACGATGCATTCTTGTCACATACATTTTGAACTAACTGTTCAGGGACGATGCAATCCATATCACATATATTTTGAACCAACTATTCAAGGACGATGCAGTCCTATCACATACATTTTGAACAAGCTGTTCAGAGATGATGCAGTCCTATCACATACATTTTGAACCAACCATTCAGGGACGATGCAGTCCTATCACGTACATTTTGAACCAACTATTCAAGGACGATGCAGTCCTATAACGTACATTTTGAACCAACCATTCAGGGACGATGCAATCCTATCACATACATTTTGAACCAACCATTCAGGGATGATGCAGTCCTATCACGTACATTTTGAACCAACTGTTCAGGGACAATGCAGTCCTATCACGTCTATTTAGACAAAGTCTAAGGACCACTTTTTGGAGACATATGTCTATGGATCAATTTAGGGACCAAAGTCCAGGGATGATACAATCCTTCTCGTCCACTAGGGACCACTTCTCGGAGACATATGTCTACGGATCAATTCAGGGACTGAAGTCTTGGGATGATACAATCCCTCTCGTCCACTAGGGACCACTTCTCGGAGACATATGTCTACAGATCAATTCAGGGACCGAAGTTCAGGGATGATACAATCCCTCTCATCCACTAGGGACCAGTTCTCAACCTTATTGTTGATATCATCGACCTCATCATCGGGACAAGTAACCTCATCATTGACCTCATCATCGAAACAAGTAACCTCATCATCGATACATGTATCTTGATCATTGATACAAGTATCCACATCATCAATACATGTATCCTCATCATCGATACAAGTATCCACATCATCAATACAAGTATCCTCATCATCAATACAAGTATCCACATCATCAATACATGTATCCTCATCATCAATACAAGTATCCACATCATCAATACATGTATCCTCATCATCAACCTTACCGTCGATGCAAGCAATCTCATCATCAGCGACCATATGACTCCCCCTTTCGAGGAGGGTCCTTCTGAACAACACCAAGCTTGTCTCGGAAATACTCAAACTTTACTCGAGACATAGGTTTGGTCAATACATCAACAACTTGTTCGGCAGTGCTCACATACTCGATCTTTATAGCTCCTTTCTGCATCATATCCTGTATATAGAAATATCGGATCTCTATGTGCTTTGAATTTTCATGGAACATTGGATTCTCATTCATCTTGATACAACTCTGGTTGTCACACAAGATCACAGTGGAGTCCATATCCAAGTCAAACAATTATGATAACAATTTCTGAAGCCATAGCGCTTCATAACTAGTAGAGCAAGCAGCTATATATTCCGCTTCAGCTGTGCTGAGAGCCACACTAGACTACTTCCTGCTAAACCACGAGATCATGGCATATCCCAGACAGTAACATCTTCCTAATGTGCTTTTCCTGTCTGATACACTTCCTTCCCAATCAACATCTGTGTAGCCATACAATCTGAAGTCATGATCTCCAAGATAACATAGACCAAAATCTATCCTACCCTTTAGGTACTTCATCACATGCTTTGCATCTATCAGGTGAACACGTCTGGGTTCCACTAGATACCGACTCAAGGTGTTCACAGAAAAGCATATATTTGGCTTGGTATTTGTCAGATACATCAATGACCCAATAATCTGTCTGTACAGAGTCACATTCACTAACTCTAATGATTCATCAACTAACATCTTCAAGTTGGAATCCATGGGAGTGGCCATGGTTTTGCATTCCAACATATCAAATAATTTCCCTGGTTGATAAAGATTCCTTCTGGGCCTTGCTATACTTCCATACCTAGGAAGTAATGCATCAATCCGAGATCTTTCATCTCAAATTCTGTAGCTAGCTTCTTCTTGCTTTCCATGATCTGTTTCCCGTTCCCTATCAAAAAGAGATCATCCACATACAGTAATAGTATGAGAGGTTCATTATCCATAACCTTAGGGTAAAGGTTAGGATCAACTTTACTTTTTGTAAAGCCCAATCTTTTCAAGAAGCTATCAATTCTCCCTCTGTGACTAAACATCATTCACACTCTGCAATGAGTGATCTTCTGCATATCTTATCCATTCCATCTCTCGTCACATGAGTCTACTGATATGAGCCTCAAGATCATTTGAACTCTATGGTGAGTTCTTTCTTGCATCCATCTAAGAGAAGAATGTCATCTATATACAGAAACCATCTTCAACATTGTAGCAAAGGTTGAAATCCACATCACCCATGGTGATCATTAAGCTCATCAAATGTCTATCGATCCTGGGTACCCGTACAGAGCTTTCTTCAATTGAATCCTGGGAGTTTTCTCGATTCGTACTTCTTCTTCAATTACACCATTAAGAGAATGGTCTTATCTAGCCACTTGGAGCAAACATCTCATCATGATCCTCTTCCTCTTTCTAAGAGAATCTTCTAGCCATGAGCCTTCTATATTACGTTTGATTTGTAAGTCTTCTTGTTGAACATCCATCACTTGTTCGGTGTTCATCATCCTTCTTTTGTAGATCATATCACATGATCTTTCCTACAGATCAAAGTTAATTACATGATTATTAATACTTCATAATCATCAAATCATGTTGACATGATAACCTATTATGCATACACATATGATTCACATAGTTATGCAACTATCTTGACCAATACTTTGGCACAACACTTTTCCATATCCTATATGCATCTAGATACCTTCCATCTCTACCAGAACATACTATCAAGAGCATGCACAGCTCTCAGCATGTCAACAAAGAGGTTTCATTCTAGATAAACAACAATGGAATGTTTGTCCAACTTACCCATCATATGCATATTAGTAGTATAATGTTCAATGCTATATGAATGCTTACATTATGCATGATATATTCTAGGAATACAAATATGCATACAACTATTACGAGCAATATCATTAACTATTCAAAGATTCAAATAACAACTGAAATACTTATCTTTTAGTTTTGTGTGGTTTCCTCCCACTTAATCTATATTTTATGATACAATCATTATATGTCTTTGAACTTCTATCCATTCTGTACCACTATGCATGCTTAAGTGTGCACTAGTGTCATCCTCATGATCTCATACATAATCATACATTCATTAGTATAATCTCAATACTATCAAAACATTATGATTCTAAATAATCTTAAGTATGTATGGTCATGATCATTTCATACATAGGGATACTTACCTAATATCCTAACACAAAGTAGGATTCTAACTTGATATAGGAAAACATACCTGGATTATCATGCTTGGTTATGTATTAACATACCCAAACAATATCTTCTTTGTTCTCTTAAAGTATTTAGAGACCTTGTGCTAGAACCTACATATCTCATAATTTAAGCATAGTAGAACAAAGTCATACATACCTCGTAAGTAGAGATTCTATGTGCTCAAAGACTATGGATGAGTCTTTGTCTTCATGTCATCATGATCATAGAACTTGATTTGTCTTTCTTGATGTACTTATATCTTGTTAGCAGACAACATCATCCTCATACAACACCACAGGTGCATTGGTACAATCATAAGTGTCATAACCCTAATGAATGAACGTCTTCTTATAATTCACATGCATTCATACTTTTACTAAGGTGATCAGATAATCTAAAACTAATCATGATTGTACTAACCTCAATAATATGAAGATAAACATATTATGAACTTAATCATGAAACAGATTTCAAAATGTACCTGTATCTTCTCAAGTCATACATGTCGAGAAGTCTTCTCTATAAGGGTAAAACCCTAACCATAAAAGGTAGATCACTTGTAAACATCTTATGTATGTTCATGATGCTAGGATGATAGAATAGCAGTGCCATTTAAACCTTCGTCATCGCTTCCCTATGAGTCTCCCAACTTTGCTAGGGTTCCTTCTTACTTGGAAACCCTAATCTTCAATCTCCTTCCTCCCACAACATTTTGATGGAGGATCAATATCTATGTTAAATGGATTCCAAATCAACTATCAAAGCTTCCAATGTTGTATCATGTGTCTCCAACATTGTATCAGTTCCTTCCAGACCTAAAAACTGAAAACCCTAAGTGAGAGCTTCTTCCTCCTCTTCTTAGACATCCTCCGTTGAGCCATTTCAGATGTGCTGTATTGTTTCTAGTGTATCTCTACAATTTCGGATCTACAGGGTCTGAAACTTTGGCCTGTGGTATCCTGAACTATCATCTTTGCAACCCCACAGGTCTGAGATTTAATGGATTCTCGGAGAGAGAGATATTCAAAGTGTCGCAATGTGACCTGTTTATGGGATGAAACATCATAGCGAACTTGTACGGAGTGACACATGTCACTATTTCAACTTCAGCCTCTGAAACCTAGACCTATAAAACTAAATTCCGTTAGCTACCTATCACTTTTTATTAAATTTCATTTGGAGCTTCTTATCCCGAGATATGACCTTTTTCCCTAGGTCACCTGTTTAGGACTGCATTCTGGAAGAGGCAGAAACCCTAACTTGTACGGATCATATCTCCCAAATTACAATGAATCAGAGGCTGAACTTCAGAAACCAGGTACATCAACATTTCATCTTCGGCCTGTAAACATTTTAGAGCCTAAACCTTCTCCAAAACGGAGTTATAGCGAAAGTTCCACGATGACTGGTTTTTTCTATACAAAACCCTAACTTTCAAATTGTCACAAGTGAAGCAAGTGTCGTAAGTGCCATACATTTCCTTCTTTCAACCTGGCTCTGATACCATGAGAAGATTCAATATTATAAGATAGATAACATCAGTATTACATTCAATTTCACAACAATAGCATATACAGGATCACTAAAAGAACAACAAGCACAACATAAACACAAGAGACACAGATTTATCCTAGGAAACCCTCATGGGGTAGAAAACCCAGCAAATCTTCCTCAATATAGATGACCAGCAAATACAAGGATGTAATCCCCAAACATGAGCTCCTTCTCCTCCATTTCATATCTCTCCTTCTCCTATGCGAGTTTCACAAGTGAGTGTGTGTTAAATGAGGAACACACCTCCACTATTTATACACTACTTCACTTGTCTTTTAACCTTAGCTAGGTCGGACCTAACTTAACCACTCAACATAATGCTGACTCGGCCGACCCCACTAGGGGACTTAAACACCCCATACAACTAAATCTAGGCTGACCCCACTAGAGAATCCTAATAACCCAAGTTACCACATTCCGACGGAGGAATAAACATCTCTAGAATTACTATAAGATCTCTACGGAGGAATGAAACATCTCCAAAATAATAGAGTACAAATATAATATTCTTAGAAGTTACAATATCTCAACACCATGTGTTTCCTCTAATGAATGCATTGAGCAAGAACAAGAGGACGTCAAGCTAAGGAAGGAAGGTAAATCTGATCTTGGTAGCATCAATTCTTTTCTTTATCAATCTGAAGAATATCCCACTAAGTTAATCACAAAAGAGAAAAGATCATCCCTTCAAGAATTCTCAGAACACCCTTATGGTGAAAAATACAATGACACTCTAGTTGAGAGTGAACATGTATATTTGGATGGGGAGCATGCCATCACAACTCCACATCATGAAGAGATAGAGGTGTCACAAAGGTATTACAACCATTCTATTTTTTGCATTCACCAAATTCCTTTGTTTCATCTTGATATGGCAACCATTTCTGGTGATAAGGTTGGCAGAAAATATCCTTCTAACACTGAGATCCAAAATTTTGAGAAGGCTGAATTTTTAAAAGAGAGTTTGCATGATTCTCAAGAGTGGCATGAACACACATGTGATCATATGTGTGTGTCTAAAAGTACACATGACATTATGGAGCAGCATCATTTCCAAGGTAAACATAAGGAGTCCTCATATTTACAACTGCTTCAAGAAAGCCTTGAGTTGTAGGATGATTGTCAGGCACATGTTTCACTCCAGAGAGATTATGAGCCTCTTTCATGTAAGGAAGGCTTATCCTTGATGAATATGGATGATTACATTCCATTTGGATCATCAAGCAAAGAATCATATTCATCATTGAATTGGATGGATAGCTACATCATCGAGATGGAGACTCGAGATTGTGCAAGACTAGCTCACATGGGTAAGAGTTAGTTTTGCATTAGTAATGGATCTATTGTTGTATTCAAATCTGTTATGATCAATGAGTAGCATGCAAGGAATATATGTGGCTGTAATATGATGCTTACCATACATTTCCATTCATACCTAGGAGGAAAAATTGCATAGCAGATCAAGAGTTATCCCATGGCATGATATTCATAGTAAAGCATGGTGACATTGTTGGGGCTACTAAGGGCCTTGCCACCATTCAAGGCATAAGTATGGACTGCTTACATCATATTGAATTCATATGGAAGTCACTACAAAAACATGAGAAGGTTCTTGAATACCACCCACCGGGTAGACCACCTGACAAGGTGAAGAAACATGAGGCTGAATTAATGACGGATGTGCAATCCATCACTATCTTTCATAATTACAAGCAATTGAAAAATTTCAAGGAAGAAAATGAAAAGGACCTCAATAGTTTCTTTGACTAGAGACACATAAAACCAATTCCTATTGAATTTCTTATGGGACTAGTGAAGATGAAGGTCAGAATAGAGTACATGTGCATAAGTAACAAAATCCTAAACATGGAGAAGATTAAAAAAGAAAAGACTACAAACCAAGGTAAATTTCCACATATGCTTTCTAATAGAGATTATTTGCATGATCTTATTCATATGTTGTAGGACGCATACTTGAAGGATGATGAAGATATTTTCAAGCTCAATGATGAGTTGATGGCCACCCAATATTCTCTCAGAAGCACTCAAAGTTCCCTCTTGGAATCCAAGATGGAGATAGAACAATCTAACCAAGAACTGCATAAATCACATACTCCCTCCTACATTCAAATCAGCCATCCTCTTTTAGTTGATGACATTCAAAGTTCTATGGAGGAACCTCATGATATGGTGGTTCGTGAGATTCATGATGACATGCATGTGCTTGAGTATTTTAGAGATGTAGATGATGAGTTCCAAGCAAATGCTACCTTCTGGAACCAAATTGAGATTCTTCCTAGAGTGAGTCATTCCTCCAATGAGGAGTTAGAAGAGCTCATGCTTGATGTAATAGCCTTTGATGGAATTGATGCATCAACATATTTGGTGGATACTTTTTGCAGAAATTTGGTTCATCCTTGGACCAATGGCAGAGATTTGAGACATTGGGAGCACTCACATAGGGAAGCATCTTGCTTCCTAGTAGGAGCATTGGGTTGGAGTGTCTCTTCTTTCCCTATTTGGGAGAAAATACACATAAGTGATATTCTTACTTGCATATATGGAGACTTATTGGATACATTTTACACTTTTTGTGAGCAGCAAGGGCCTCCATGGACTTGTGATGATGCATATCCTCTTTGTGATTGGACATGGGACTTTCACCCTTGTCATTGGAACAACAATGTTTTAATTTTTTGTACTTGTGTGCATTGGGAATATGAAGTACAATCTGATTTGCATGTGCTTTGGGATTTTGAGGTCAAGGAGGCACATGATATCCCTTCGGTTGAGCCTACCATGATGGATGACTGTCATAGAGGGTTGATTCACCATTCTCCATCCATATCACTAAGTTGGAGTACGCATTCATCCAGTGATTGGGTGGATAGTTACACAAGGGATTTGAGTACACCAAGAGGTAAGTTTGTTTCTTTCATTAGTGGAAAACTTAGGGACACATCATCCATCTTTTTTTATCAATTGTATAGGAATTTATGGTTGCTATGTGATGTCTTTAGTATACTTGAATGGACATGGGATTGCCATCTATGTTTTAAGAATGAGAATTGCAGTGCTAGTTTGCAAATGGCTTATGAGGAGATTCAATATTCCTTTAGGATTGATGGACTTCCAGTTTGGTGGATTATTCTAGACATTCCCATGATAATATATTCTTTTTGTTGATATTGATGTTTGGGAGGATCCAATTAAGACAATGGGAACCTCTAACTATTTGGGATTATATTTTTCCACAAGCAACAGTGTTATTGGGAGACATGCAGCAATGGCAGTGGGATCCAGGAATTTATGGGTCATTTCAGTTTTCCTTGATGTGTGGAGGAATGCAATATAAGCAGTGGGACCCTGGGATCAATATTGAAGGTCCGTATATAATCAAATTGGTGCAGCAGAAACATGGTGGACTTTTGGTATTTTGCTTGGAATTGAGGATTTCAATTCTAGATAGCGAGCAACATATTTTGAGGAGTGAAGTCATGGGTTGGCTTCATAGATGGTTGGAGTTGGTTTCTTGCTTGAGGACAAGCAATATTGGGAGGGGAGGACTTTCATGTCCATATTTTTCCAGCACCATGAAGCATATCAAACCCCATGGATCCTAATGACAAATTGGAATTAATTAATTAATGAAGGGTTAATTTTAAATTCCAGACATTTAATTAATTAAGAGTGTGGATTAATTTTTATCCAAAGTTTATTATGCACTTGGAATATTTAATTTTCATGCATTTAATAATTTTATCTTAAATAAATGAGGATAATGATCCACTAGGGCACATTAGTGGATGAGGGTGACTTGGAGATGGATTGAAGAAGAGGTTAAGAAGAAAGCACCTAAATCTAGATAATCAGGAAAAAGGAAAGAAAGATGGAGCAAATCATAAAAGCAACAAAACCTCAGGAAAAAGAACATAAAGTAGAAAGCAACATAAAAGTTGAAAGAAGGATAAATCATAAAAGAAGGAAAGTTCAGAAAAGCAGGATAAATCAGAAAATACAGAAAAAGTAGAAAACGTTAAAGCAGAAAGTGGAAAAACAAAACAAAAAGGAAAAAGGAAGGAAAGCTAGATTTCCTTATCCACTCTTGGAGGGAACATGAGCTAAGGAGACTTTCTCCACAAGTAATCCTTTCTTTATAAATGAACCAATCATTCCATAAAGTGGTTTCAGGATTTATGGAAGTCACAACATCACCTCTATGGATATTTCTTGTTTTCCATTCATATGTACAAGGAGGAGCAGTACTAACAACCTTAAAAGATAAGCAAACTCAAGGAAGAAATTTTATTAGTAAGATATTTTTACAGTGTATTATTAAGCATTTGAATTTAGAAATCAAAATTATTTTCTTATATATTTTACTTACATCCATAAGCCTAATATTCATAGCTCCAACAGTGATCTAGTTATGAGTGATGTTGAAAACATACATCTTCCATGTTGGACAAAATATGATACCTATTAATCTCTTTTAATTAATGAAAAAAGTGAAGGCAAATATAGTCAAATATTGAGTTATAATGTTGTGGTAAAAAAATTGACATATGAAGAAAGGGATTTGAAAGGAGAGGTTGTAAACATCTACAAGAAGCCAAAAGCATTGATTAATTATCTCATAAATACATTTTCAAAAGAAGGAGATTGGGTTTTATATTTTTTCTAGGGATCAGGTAATATTTCTGATATTACATATGAAACTAGTGCAATTAATCTATATTTTTTAAATTTATGTTTCATTATGCTAATTAACCTTTTTTATGTGGTGATTAGGTACAACAATAACATGCTTCTTACAAAAAGGAAGAAATTTCATATCCATTGATAATGATCGATGTAGTATTCCAGCCAATATTTGGCCAAAATATTATCTCTAACTCCAATTTTTAACAAAATTTGACTAGTAAATTTTAGGCAATTTTTGGAGCTAGGCTGGATGTAAGTGGGGGGGACTGAAACAAGGAATGAGGATAGTGGGATTGAATTTCAGTTCTGTAATTTATATGGATTGAGGTGCAAAATCATATCGAACTGATGTAGGAAGTGATTCCTATACACCATGTACCAAAGCCATTCACTTTTCAACAATAGTGTGAATTGTTACCTACTTTGAGGCTTCCTGTGCATATGGCATATGCATACAATACTAGATGGGTTTCCTGAGAGTTAATGGAAAATATTTAACATTCAAGTGAGCTTACAGGATGCACTAGAAATTTTTTAAATTAATTTGGAAATGTTTGGAGTGATTTGGGAATCAAGTGCACAATGGGGATTGCTCAGCTAGTTAAATTCCAGTATTTTTCAAATTAAGTTAAATACATCCAAATTATTAATATAGGGACTGATATGGAATTTATACTAAGTTATTAACCTCCTACAACTGACAGGGAGTCAAACTGATGCTCAGAATTTAATTAGAATTCATAACAGTAAAACTAGTCTAGAAAAAACACCCAACGAGCTAGTCTTGCAATTTTATTCATTAAACTACTTCCATAATTCATTAAATCTATTCTGAAGTATTTAAATGCTTTGGTATAACATAATGAACAGATACAAGTCGAAAATCAGATATAAGAACTCTTCTTTTATTGATTTAACCTCCTTCCAAACTTACCGTGCGTCACAGGCCTAAAAGTCATTACATTTGATGGAGAATGAAGGAAAGAAGTAGGATGTTTACTGTGGCTCTGTTCTGAATTTGTTATCAGACCATCTATAGGTCATATGTCTGATATTTTCTGCACATTGAGCTTTTGATATTCACTGGTGCGCATTTACCAAACTATCTCTCTCCTCTAGGGAAAAATCCTCCAAATCTAGCTGAGAAAGATGTAGAAGTGGGAGAAGAAGGTGGTGTTCAGATCTGAAGTTGATCTCTGGAAATGGGATGCTTCTCATATCTGCAAATAATAGTGCACTGGGATCTCTAAAGTTCCTGGGCGCATTCACTGATTACTATCTCCTTCTTTTGCTGATTCTCCTCCAAAACTAGCTGCAAATCCACTATAGTAGTGATCTCCTCTTCAAGTTGACTGTAGATCTTCAATAATGGACTAATATGGATGTTATTGCCTGTAATAACATCTTCTAGATATGAATACTTCTTACTAGAAACTATGAGGCCTTGGGGCACATCTCCCAAGAAAAATGTTGAGGCACATCACTCAACCAAGAGAGGTTGAGAGATCTCAAGACAAAAATTCTAACAATGATCAAAAGTTGTTAATGGGAGTTGGAAGCATTCTTTTATAGAATTCCTTTTGACCTATTGAGCAAGTTAATTGGCTTGGTGACCTGTGAGAATGGGTCACCCACATGGGGGGTTCACTCAGTGAACTTATCACATAGCACGGTCGTTCATAGGATATTAAAGAATATCCCTAATTTCGCTAAATATTGGAAAATGCCTCCTAAAATTGTATTGTTGAACCCCCTTCCCAATATACATTTCCAATTAAGAAAACCCCTATTTTCACTAGATATTCTAGGTATCCATTTTTATCAACCTATTTTTAAAACCCCCTTTATATCATATTATCAAGTTGAAACCAACAAGAGCCCTAATGCATCTTAGTATAAACAAACAAGATGCTAAATAAAATAATAGTATAATGCTAATAATGATCCCACTGGGATTGCAGGGGCGACTGATCAATTTGTAGCGTTGGATAGTGGAAGACCCAATGAAATAGTAATGGGGAAAGAAAAACACATAAAAGGAAAACCAATCAAGAGATCTATGTAACAAAGAATATGAAAGACTGATAGTCCAATAGTCAGTGCAATGCTTAGAAAATATGAGAATTGCAGATGTTTCATACCACAGCCTGCCAATCTACTAATCTAGAAAAAATCAAAATTACATATGTTTCAAACCATAGTTGGAACGTGTTTGCATTCAACCATGGAGGCTATTATGACGATATTAATTGTATATTTTTAAAAAATAATAAACACGGTAATTAACTATATAATAGTTACAATGGACACAAAGAAAACCCAATGCCATGGACACAAAGGGAACTCGAGGTACCTTTTTTGGAAGGACTTTTCCACGTCCATTTGGCCGGGTGCTCGAGGTGACAAGGAGGCCTGCAAAACAACCATGCAAATAATGAAATGAGACTATTGGCTAACAAGTGATAAACTATAACAACAATTTGCTAAACGATAAATAGGTGGTGGTTACCTGTAACAGAAGACTTGAGAGTAAAACAATTGAGAAATGCTCTAGCTAGCAGGATGAATCCAACTCTTCCTAAAATAACATTGCAATCATTAATAAGATGAAAGCATACATATTTACTAGAGAAAAATAAGATACATGTAATGAAAAGCAGTTGAATATATTATACTTAAGACGAGAGTTTATAAAAAAAGGACATCGTGACGATGATCTAGAAAATAACTATACTGAATCCATACAAGTTTATAAAGGATGATCAAATCATACTATACCAAATTCGTAAATATTTTAGTAAAATAAGTCCAACATATTAGAAATTTAGGACGACCGAAGCAACCTATGTTGTATCTTCAGGATAATAAGATTATAATTTTGAAAAATAATCTGCATGGTATACATGTAAGTATTTATATAAACTCTATATAAATCTGAGCATAAGCATTCTATGGCATTTACTAAAATTGGCACTTCTTATTTGGTCAAACATCTAACATACACACTAATTAAAGCTTAGAGATAACTAACTAATATGTATACACCAATTGACTGGTTCACTTGGTTTACCTATTAAATTGTACTAGAATTTCATATATTTATTCAACAACTATTGTGAAACATAATTTTAGGCATTTTCCTTTGAAGGAACCTAATTAGGCCAAGCCTCAACAACTATAGAAAAAACAATTGTGCATCTTTAGGCAAGAAATTATATGTATGCATGTTATCATAATAGCAATGGGATTCATCCTCATGTCTAGTATTTGTTCAAGAATGAGCACACATAATAAGATGATCTGCAAGGAATATGTGGTTTAGGAGAGGCCCTTGAGAATGAGGACAAGAATAGAGCCATACTTTCTAGGAACTAGAGATAAATATTCAACCGTCGAAGGGAAAAGTTGTGTAATAGTATATCCAATAAAAAGTATAGCCCCAAGACCTTTAGAGAATCATGTCAAACCTGTGAAGAGCCCAAAACCCTGAAATCAAATAAAAAATGGAATAAATGCATTAGGAACTTGATAAAGATAACACCAATATGCATGAAGAAACAAACTATACACAAACAATGTCAATCATCTACAAATTTTGAAATATCAAAACATACAACAAGTCAGATTACATAGTTTTAAATACCAACACTTACAATGCAAAAAATATTTGTGTGAAGCGTATCCAAATTACTAATTCATATAATGTTACTTTGTACATAAGAACTAAGTTAATAAGACTACACCCGACTTAATTATAAAGTATCCAATTCCCAATTACATTCAATGTATGATAATGTATTAAACAATGCATGAAGGAACCAAACAAACAAAACTTTAGGGGCAATTAAAGCATAATATTGGTACTCTATAAGAAAATAGATTTATGAAATGACATGATATATGTTGCATATCTAAGTACAAAACATTAGGGACAATTAAAGCATAATATGGTAGTCTATAAGAAAAGAGATTTATGAAATGACATGTTTTATGTTATATATATTGTATATCTATGTACACAATGGACAACTTTCATGATAAATACCATAAGTTACAAATTAAATAGAAGTTTCCAATAGTAGAAAACTTCTTTGCTAATCTACCCAAACTTACGCAACGGTACAAGTTATAAACATATTTCCTTACTCTCCACTCTCAAAGACTATTGACAAAAGATGGTAACAAGAAAATGCAGTCTTCAAGTTGTGGAATATTGTAAGCAAGCTAGGGAAAAATACTAGTCCAGCTTGCAGAAATATTTAGAGACCATGTACACATTATGGTTAGACTCGATGGTTGTTAAACATAAATCGGCAACGTAGAATATATTTTCCTACTTCCAAAGGTCTACGAATATATGCAATATTCAACTCCTACAATGTTATGCAACTCCACTCAACTATGATTAAGTTAAGAGCTACATATTGTATAAAACAAAAGTTGCACATTGTGGAAAAGCACTATGATGAATGAATCACTCAAGATGATTCAACAAGTAGATGACGGATTATTAAAGCGGGTACTTGTTCAATGTAAATTGACATAAAAGGTTAACAATCAACATCACTAACATTGACATACATAAAAGGAGTTGATTTTTTTGATTAAATTCCAATCCCATTCCCTCATACATGATATAATCTAATGGAAACGTTGCAATCCTAAAATCCTAAAAATAGTTAATTCTGTTGAATTATGAATGGGATCTAAAACTCTACTCTTTGCATATGAAGTTTGATAAGGTTGGAACCATTGTTGTCAAACATCGTGAAACAATTAATGGTAATGTTAAAAATTTAAGTAAAAGGATAGAAAATGAAAAATAAGGAGAATGCTATAATATAATAATCTCTTTATCTTTCATTTTCTATCCTTCTACTTTAAAAATTTAATATTAATATTAATTACTAAGGTCTAGGGTTAGTTTTCGGGTTTTAATTTTACCTTTGTTTATTCATTTTTAAAATTTTTGTGGTCAAAATCATGGTCTCACTTGTGGCATACAGACCTATATTGAACCATCCAATTCCATATGAAACTAGTCATTTTATCATACAGAGTAATAAGGACCTATATTGAACCATCCAATTCCATATGAAACTAGTCATTTCATCATACGAAGTAGGCCGTTTCTAGTTCAAGACCATGATTTGGATTGATTAGATCTGTAAACCGATCAAACCAGTAAATTTTGGCAAAACCACTCTAGTTCTAATAACACTGTTGACTACCTATTAGTACCCTTTGACAACAAGTAGTTCCTTTTAACTTTCAACCAATACATCAACTTAATACTTGATTCTAAAAAAACTCTTGCATCCAACTCTCTTTCAGACTTGAAGAAGAGCTTCCAATGTCTAAGTATTCTTTCTCATGATGATCCAAAATGGATCCGCAGTAAGAAGTCAAATGATTCATGTATCACCCCAATGCAATAAAACACTGGGAAAAATGATAAGTTTGGCTACCAAAGTGAAGCTCATGGCTACAAAGTTAATGAGAAGGGTGGAGGATGTGATTGACAGTGTGAAAGGAACCACACTAGTTCAACCAGCCAACACTTGCCTCCAAAGCACTACATTGTCGATGTAGGCAAAAAATAGTTAAAAATTAAAGAAGAAGATGTAAATAAAAAAGAACTGTGATTGGATCATGGCCAACGAAAGACAGACAAAGATTAAGAGCATCGTAGTTGGGAATTCATAAAGTAGCCATATTTACACAACTAGAATATGTCTCCATAAATTCCCATAAGCATAGTTTAGGCCTAACCATGAATATATATGATTAAAATATTCAATATTTATAAAAAGTGCCACACAAAATCAATTCAAGAATATTTCCACGTCTTCTTTTGAATATGCCATGCTAGGTTTCACATAATTAAAAATTGACTTCGGTTGTGGTCTTCTCAAGAATTCTGAAATTGAAAATGTAGAACATATAGCTCACTCAGTATTACTCAATATATCAAATTGAAACCATACAAGGAATTCATAAAAAAATGAATTTTTGTTACCGATTCCTCGGACAAACAATTGAGTTAAATTCTAAGTAGTTGAATCAAACCTTATAGAGCTCTCATGCTGTAATCCACCATTACGTTACAATTTCAATGTAATGTAACACATAATGTTTCATTTGAAGAGAACACTAAATGACGTATTTATAATATCAATAATTAGAAATCTAAGCCATACCTTGCTAGATTTGTAAGGGTTTCAAGGAAAATGCCAATGATATTGAGAGGTACACAATCTTTCATGGTTTTCCTCATTGAGCCAATAAGAAGATTAAACGTGTAACAAAATTAAAAAGAAATTGATGGTCATTTGGTGAAGACAAACTTGATCACAGATGCCAAAAACCGAAAAAGAGGGAGAATTGTGAAATATAAAAGGATTTACTTACTCAACCCATTTTTCACATAAATTCTTCTTCAATATTTTGAAATCTACATGATTTTTGTGAAAAGTTATAGTTTTGATCGATGGTAACTTAGCTTGTAAAACTTTGTTTGTGGGGTTTTTCACATTTTAAAACAACCAACCAAAATTTCAAAAAACGAAGGATAAGGGTGAAGCTATGAATTTGGAAAAACAGAGAGAAAGAGTGAGATGATCAGAACAAAGCATAGTTACCACTATATTTTTTGAAATCTAGGTAAAATCCTACCCTACAAAATATTAACATCGCCTAGACCCTGTATCCAACTCACTTGTGG
Source organism: Larix kaempferi (assembly GCA_027924585.1). Taxonomy (NCBI): domain Eukaryota; kingdom Viridiplantae; phylum Streptophyta; class Pinopsida; order Pinales; family Pinaceae; genus Larix; species Larix kaempferi. The sequence continues at coordinate 21,972,918 of BSBM01001346.1, forward strand.
CTACCGATCAACTTAAATGGATAGAAGTATGTAAGATAGCTACATAAATGGCCCGACCTGCTCCAGGATCATTTCGGCAAAAGGTGTTGATTTTTCAGTTTTTAAAAGGAGAAATTGAATTTTTGTTCTCGGTGACTTATGGTTACACTATGTTTAAGAGATTTAGAAGGCTAATTGAGAAGTTCAAAAAACTCAAACTAATAATATTGATAAGAACCAAAAAATTCTCAAACTAATAGTATTAAAAAGAACCATGAATTTTTTGGAATTTTTTTTTACATAACTTTATCTGTGACATGGTGGTCTATCGGATTATTTTCTCTAAAAATTAAAACTGTCCTCTGTTTATTTTGTTGGACTTCTAAAATGGATATTTGATCATCCTAGCATTAAATATGGTGTTACTTTAGTTTCATACACATATGACATGAACAAGAGAAAAAAAATAGTAGGGAACGTTTGATCAACTATTGAACAACACATTGTCAAAAAACTGGAAATGGATGAAATGAAAATGCATTAAAAAACTGGAAGGGAATTGCGGAAAATCAGAAAAATATTATGTACCTACAAATTCATGGAAAAATATATGTTTATAAGATATCTGATTGAACATGTTCTACATAAATCCAACAAAATTGCAATAAAACACACTTTTTATTTAACTAAAACAAAAATTGAGCATTTTATTGCGAACCAAAATTACCTTGAAAGTGCATTTCATTGCATCATCCTTCTTTTCTACAGCAGAGCATTCCTCAGATATGTCAGCATTTGGATCAAATAATGTTGAGAGATCCTTGGTTGCAGATCCCGAGTCTAATCCTAATGCTGGCACATCTAAGGAATGCCTTGCTCTATTAAATGCCGCTGCAATTTCATATCTAGTACAAGGTGTCCAAATGGTTATCCCTTGAACCAGGAAGGTGCTCAACAATTCTCCCATTTTAACATTCACTATTAGAATGAGTCTCCTTTCCCTGGATTTGAAGCGATTAGGTTGGGTTGTTGTAATGCTTTTTAACATATGTGAATATAGAGAGAAATAAATTAGTAATAATATAATTTTGTTATTTTAGTCACACTATCAATATCAATATAGTAATATGAATAAATTATAGTAAAATGTATATATCTCAGTGCAATTGGGTAGTTGGAGACACGAGTATGCCTAGCCTCCTAGGTGTTCTAAGCAAGCCAACATTTCCTATAAAACATTGCACAGTAATGGAAAAGGGGTTCCTTGGCAGAGAAGAGAGGGAATTCATAAGAATACCCTATGATTGTAATCTGTAATGTTCGAGACAACCAAAAACCATTGCAATATTGCAATTGCTGAGAATTACAGACTGAGCATATCCATTCAATGCCAATTTTTTTCCTTTTGGTTTTCTGCATGGTAATGTTTGTGTCTATTATGTTAAATTGGTTGTATGGTTGATGTATTCATGTTTGCTGCTTTGTTTTGGCATATTATTTTAAATTCGTTTTGGAATTTTATAGTAGGCCTGAAATCTGATCTTAATAAGACCAAGGGACAACAGTTATGGATCCATCTCAAGCATATTTGTAGAGAGAAAACACCTGATGATTTGCTAGGGTTTCATACCCAGTAACCGTATCTAGAACCAAAACAATTGTATCAAGGACTAACATTTGCAATACAGAGCATATAAGCTCATAATCCACAAAGTATAAATATATATAATGTCAGTAATCCAAACCTCTACAGGAACATTCAGATCACCATGAGTTTAAAAAAATATTCATAAGAGAAGTAACAAGAGTGATTCTGACAATAGGTGGAAGGTGGTCTGTGTAAAATATCGTAACTCATATCTAACCTTTAGGTGGATTGTCACAGTCCTCGAAAGGATTAACTAAAATATTCTCTATTCTCTATTAAACCCTAACATCTTACATAACGAAAAAAGGCTAGAGGTCTGGCCACATGACCAAAAATAAAATTTCAGAACTTACTTTTATCCAACAAGTCAGTTGCAGCAGTAAGAATTGAAAATTTGTCTTCAATATGTAGTATGGTGAAAAAACTACTCTTGAATATTCATAATCCAACTCCACTATCATGGAGTTTAGCTTATAAGCATACTTGGGCAATCCACCCTGAGAAAGTTGTCGAAGGCGTCCAACTGCCAATAATGAATACATGTATACAACACAAAAACAATGGCTGGAGATTGGGTAACCATAATAACTATAGATTATAAGAAAATATTATATGAAACATCAAACAAAAATATTACCTTCAAGGAATGTGAAATCGAGTAACTTCTCTCTCGACGCTTACACAGAGTTACCAGGTGTCCAATTAAATATGGATTGAAACCTTCCCATTAATTTCTTCCTCAGGTTATCCCTATATTATTTGGTTGAAGAAAAACAAGTTCTATCAGATACATCACGAATAAATTTACCCATGATCTGGTCTAAAAACAAAAAATCCCTTTCTCTTGGGCTCAAACCAAAATGCAAAAACCAAATGAGCGGGAGAGCCGAAATTATCAACAAAACCAGATCTAGCTCGAATTACCAGCTGGAACAAGTACGAAACTTAATTTCCCGCTGTATGATGTGAAGACACGAATTCAAAGCTCAACCAATGCATTAAATTCTGTTATGTGGATCACGTCGTAAGGGTTATACATAATTTTATTTTCACCTCTATAGTCTCAAGTTGTCTAGTAGCGTGCAACATAATTGTGCTCTAGGGTCAACACTTGTGCCTCCTAGTGTCAATAACTGATATCATGGATGGATGACTTGCGAGGGGATGGGGGACCTATAGGGTCACACCCATCAAAATGTAAACCAAGGATGCGTGCCTATTATTTTATTTAATATATGGAATCTGAATAAGTAGACATTGTGATACAATGAGATAAGAACATTTTCATAATCACCAAGGCTTAAACAAAATAAAATTAAAAACTAAATGTAATGAGATTATAATAGAGAATGAAAGTAAGGGAACATTTTGTAAATACTTGCTTACTAAACTAATATTAAGGAATTAAACTTGTTTATGGGAGTTCCTCTTTATCTAAGCTAAGTGAAAATATAGTAGACAAATAACACGAGAAAACCCCTTAACATAACCACAACCATGTACAAAGATGTTGAGCATTAACCATTGTGCATTAAATTCTAAATAGTTGTGTATAGTTTCTTAAAGTTAGAGAGATTGGTGTTAGATATTTTTAATTTATAAAAAAATGAGTTGTTGTTATTTTGAGAGAGGCATTGCAACTTCCTGATCTAGTTTTGGCTTACATTGGTGAGGATTGTTTATTACTATATTCAAAATCAACAATCAATTTTGATCGCATAACCTCTATGACGAATTAACATCTTGGAGATGAATTCGTGAGTTGAGTATACTAACATTTGAGCTCTCTAGCATGATCCTAATCTAAGTTGACTTATTCATAAGAGATATGAAAAGGGATTCATTAATAAATTATAAATAGACCTAAAGTATGAACTTACAACTGTCCGGAGAACATAAAAAAAGGGAATTAAGTTCAAAAGAATTTGGTAACTCATTGTTGTTGATATACTTCACTAGCAACAATTTGACAATCATTCATAACAATTTTTTTGCAAGCAACATCCTTTACATCTCCTCTATTTAATTAAAACAACAAGTTTGTTTGCCTCTTACTTGATTTATGACATTTTTAGCATTGAATCTAAGTACTCCTTTTGGTAATAAGAGCTATAAGGATAATATTTCATCTCATTTTGGGCATGTCTACGTTCCTAGAAATCTCATAACTCATATATGATTCCCTAAGAGCTACTACTTTGGCAATGTAATGATACTATTGGGTAAGTACTAAGGAACACAAGGTACTTTTAACTATTATGCTTTCAATATTTCATTGCTAGTTGATCTAAGTAGGGATAGTTATCTTGCAATTTGAATATTAAATGAACTTTAACTTTAAGTAACTAATATTAAATTAAATGCATCTTAAATATGTTGATTATGACATTTGTTATGGTTTAGGTATTTAAGATATCTACTATGGTGGTTATCCACTTGACAATAAGTTATAACCTTAGAGAAAGTTGTTTCATATTGAAATAACATAAAATTATTTAGGTGTAGTTTTGTTGATCAAGGATGCAACTTATACTTGTAGGTTATATGTAGTAGTTATTGTTTATTGAAGGTGCAAGTTATGGTTGTATATTACAACGAAGATAACAAATACTCTCACAAGAATAGAACAGTTGAATATGGTTGTCATCTTGATGCCATATATTTGTTTAATCCTTTTTCTCCCTCCTTGTTAACCCTAACTTCGCATTCCCTCACTCAACCCACCATTCTCACCCCCCTCCCTCTTGCATCTCCACATCCCCCCTCCTCCACTTCAATATATTCCAAGTTTGTCTTTTCTACACAAACCTCTTTTCATCCTCATTCCCAATCGTATGCGTTCTCTTCTCATGCTTTTCCTACTCACTCCAGTTCCCTCCCTCTTCCTTGATCTCCTCCAAATCCTCTAAACATAAAACACCTATCCACTTACCCTCCCTTACCCCCATCCCTTTCCCATACTCCTATCCTCTCCTATGCTCTCAACCCTCGCACCTCTTGCATTCCTCATCATACTATTCATGCAGATCCTCAAATCATGTTCTCTCCTCATCTATCGCCTCAACTCCCCCCCCTTTGACAACTCCACCTCCCACTCACCATCTTTCCCTTCCTCCCCTCTACTTTGTTCCCAACCTTCGCTCCACTCTCCTCAACCCTCCTCCCTCTTGGCCTCCACCTTCCCATCCTCCCAGAACTACTCTTTGCATGCCTCCTCCCCCTCTCATGCCCCCTTTGAAAACTCCACCTCCCACTCACCATCTTTCCCTTCCTCCCCTCTACTTTGTTCCCAACCTTCGCTCCACTCTCCTCAACCCTCCTCCCTTTTGGCCTCCACCTTCCCATCCTCCCATAGCTACTCTTTGCATGCCTCCTCCCCCTCTCATGCCTTTGATCACTCCCAATAATGTATTCCTTTATTCCTTCCATCTCTCTCCTCCAAGGCCTTAGAGCCCTGTGATGTTTTTTGTCCTATCTATTTCCAAGGTATCAAGAGTTATACTTAGTTCTCAAAGCAAATTATTGTCTCTCATATTTCCACTTAGAGGCATACTTAGTTCTCAAAAAATATTAATGTCTCTCATATTCCCACTTAGAGGATCTAGTTCCTTAGAGAGGTCATGTGTGGTAATTTGAGGCATTATTAATGGCTATTGATCCCTATAAGCTTTCTTTATAAATTAAGTCGTTGGATCCTTCCCCAACCATGTATATGTCCTTGAGATACATACATGGATATCAAGCCTCCTAATGGATTTAATATACACACTTGGAACAAAACATCCCCTATATAGGTCCTGTGTGGTGGTTTTCATCCTCATTCCTATCCCTTTATCCCTAGGTTTGTATGTTTAGGGCCTATGTCCTAGGTTTCCTACATTTACCTTATCTAGATCCAAGACCTATATATGGGGATTAAAACCTCCTAAAGGCGATCCTATCCCCATACAGAGGATAGATATCTCTAGTAGAGGTGAACTATGGTGGTTTGAGGCCTTGATCATGACCCTCAAGCCCTAGAACCTTCCCTTAAGAGCTAAGGCCCAAGTTTCATCCTTGACAATTTCTATATTCTAAGATACAAGTTTGGTTCTCCAAACCTACAAAGACGTCTATATCCCCACTTATAAGCTAAATATTCCCCATATAGGTGTGTTCAATGGTCTAAGGTCTCATTCATAACCCTTGAGTCCTCAAACCTACCTTTAGGGCCTAAGGCTTGGGTTTCTTCCCCCACATATATAGGGCCTTAAGACCCATTATTGGTGTTCAAAACCTCCTAATTATTTTTGAGTATGCTTATATGGAAGCGATATATCCCCTATGGATATCATATGTGGTGTTTTAAGGTGTCATTATTATCCTTTGATCCCTACATTTTTCAGCAACTAAGGCCTAAGTTATATCCTTAGCTTGATGTCACCCATTGGGAGAAGCTTATGAATGTCTTGTGGTTTGAGACATCATTTTTTTTCCTAGATGCATACAATATTTGTTTGTGGCATGATCCCTAGGGTTCCTCCCTTTACTATGCCAATGCCCCAAGGACCCTGCCTAGTGCCCACAACCTACTAATGCATGGAAATCCATATCAAAATACAAAGCATACCCTCGAGAGGTCAACTGTGGTTCCTTAAGGCATTGATCATGGACTTGTATGCTTAGGAAAGTTCCTTACAACCCAAGTCTTGAGTTTTTTGCGCTATCCATTTATAGGGTGCTTACCTCCATACGTAGTGCTTAAAAAGTCCTAATGACACACATTTCCCCACCTAAAAATAAATATATCATAGGAGGTCATGAGTAATTCTTCAAGGTATTTTTCTTAGCCTTTGATACCTAAAATATTCCTTTACGGAATAAGACCCACATTTTGTCTTTTAAGAATGTCTAGGGACCTAAATCCTATGCCTCGTGTTAAGCCTCATGATTGCAAAGATATCCCCATAGATTGTAGGCTAGAGACACTCTTTGGAGATCATGGTTGGTGGTTCAAGGTGTCATTTATCCTTGGATTCCTAGAATCTTATTTTAGTGGTCATGGATTTGGTTTCCATCCCTGAACATGTCAAGGACCCAAGTTCCATACCCAATGATGTGAATCTTCTAAAGGAGCTAACATCCCCACTTGGAGGGAAAGGATTCTGTTGGAGGCCAAGTGTGGTGCTTCGATGCATCCTTTAGGAATACGATGCCTCAAAACCTCCTTTATGATATAAGATATGGGATTCAACACTTAATTATCTCTAGGGCCCCAAGAATTATACCTACTATTGAAAACCACTTAATGCCATACATATACCCACATAGAGGCCGTGTGTGCTAGTTTGAGGTGTCCTTCTTTTCCTTAGATGTCTAGGATATTCATTTAGAGATTAAGGCCCAATTTTCCTACCCCAACCATGTGAAGGTATTTGAGATCAATACCTAGATCTCAAAAAGTTCTAATGAAAGATACATTGAAAGGAAACAAAAAACACATGATTTCTAGACGCAAAATATGCACCTAAACTACGCTTCCAATTGAAAACAATCACATAAAAGATAGAAATCCTAATCCTTCATTACCTCATTTCCATTAACAATTTGAAGATCCATTAACCAACCAAGCACATGAGGAACATGAAAACCCTTCAATAGAGCACTAGCATCAACTATCATAAATCTCGATTCCCTTGTCCATCAAACTCAATACCTTGTGCCCTTGTCCTGTGATTGTCCCTTGATTTTCCCTCTGCCTCCCATCCACCGCTTCTGCACAAAATGTAATAAAATATACCCTAAATATTTGTATTTCTATATAACATAATTAATCCCCCTTGGCCCCTTAATACAGGGCAATATATTTTCTCATTTTCGTATCATAGTTTATTCCCCAATATGAATGGATGTGACAGGATATTGCCTATCAACTGACCCCCCCATGGTCACCCATTAGTGGATATACTTTCTTACTTTTCTTCTTACACATTTTCTCTCATTTAGAAACTGTGGCTTTGTAATTTGAGTTATGTTTTGGAAATTTCGGCCTCCCTTAGCTTTTTATGTTTTTTTCCATTTCTTTCTTTTTGGTAACATCTTACACCTTCCTGCTTTTCATCCCTTGCTATTTTATGACTGTTATGAATAAAATAATAATAATAATAAACATCAACATACACACACACACACACACACATATATATATATATAATAATGATAATTAATAATGTCTTTCCTAAAAGACATGACTATTAGTGAAAGGGTATTCCGCCAAAGTATAAATAGCGGACCCTTAATTGTAATTCATCATCTTATCTTATCAATTTATATATCATTTTACATCTACGGATTTGTGGGTTATTTCAAAAATTATGGGTTCAACCCTAACTAATTGAGAATATCCAACTATGGATATTACAGTGGTAGACAGGCTTGTAGCCACCAATCTAGGACCTTGTCCAAAACCATGGCCCAAAGAAGTAAAAAAGAAAAAAAAGAGAAAGAAAGAAAAAAACAAAAGTAAAAGAAAATAAAAAGAAGAAAATAGAATATAAATAAAAAAGAAGTGAGAAGAAGTAAAAAAGGAAAAAAAAGAAGTAAAAGTAAAGTTTAGAAGTGAGTAGAAGTAAAAAGTGAAACCGCACATGGTTTTAAGGTGCACGTGGTTTTGTGAGAAGTGGGTTTGGTTTTATTCCCTAAGAACAAACCAAAAGTGAGATTTAAACCTAGGTGGGGAAGGTAACAATCATTCCTCCCAACCACCCAATCCACACCATTTTTATTATCCTTCAACTCCAAAAACAATTATTATATTATTATTATCATTAATAATTATTATTATATTATATTTATTAATAATATTCTAATTATTATCTTTTAATAATTATTATTATTTTTTGGAAAAAAATGGAGTCTTAGTGTTACAAAAGGGAAAGATTCCAGAAGACACACTCAAAGGTAGCCGTTTACATACTAAAACTTGAAGGGATTATTCAAAGAAAGCCTATTAGCATCGCTATTTGCCCGACCATCGAGGAAAATCATATTACCGTCGGCTTAGCAAATCAATTATTCGTCCCAGAACTAAGTATAATCGAAAAGAAAGATAAATGGGGTGAGAAGAAATATGCAATTAGGGACTTACAGCTGGAAATTGATGAATATAAGTTCACATCCCAATTCAATGTTACAACAATTTATCTAAATAAAGTTGACATCATTCTTGGCTTATCTTGGATGGAAGCATTGGAGACAATTATCTTAAATATGAAGAAAAAGTTTTTAACGTTTTAGTATAAGAAGAAGCAAGTCACACTACATGATGTTAGAATGAAGTTAGATTCAAAATTCGTGGCATCCAAAGACTTCAAGGATATTGCCATGGTCATTTCGCAAGAAAATCAAAAGATGCAGTCAGAATTCGACAAAATTGTCACAGATAAAGGAGAAGAGATCTCTCGTTTAAGAAATCATAATCAGAAATTGCTTCTTCAAATTAAAAAGACGAAGGATAAAGCACAACAGAATCAAAAGCTAGAAGAGGATAATCAAGATCTTCAGAAGAAACTATTAGAAAACATTGACGAGAATGGTCACCTGAAGATGCAAAAACAAGATCTAATGGATCAAATTCAGAAGCTTAAAGATGATCAGAAATCACAAGAAGAAATGACCCGAAATCTTAAAAAAGAAAAAGACTCGTTAGACAATAAGTTGGAGCAAATTCAAAAGAGGACTTCAAAGCCCTTGGACTCAAAAATCTACGTTGAGAAAAAAGAAGCAAATTCAAATTCAGTCCTCATTATAGTTCACAAAGAAGAAAATCTTGTAAAAAAACAAACAACAATAACTCCCTATCGACACCCCAACCATATAAACTAGTATCCTAAAAAGTGGTAATTGTCGAAAGATAATGGTACTAATGTTCTCAAAGCCCCCGACAAAAAATCAATAGAGAATCCCAACAGTCGGCAGCAAATCAATTTTGGATGGATTGATCCGTCAACATATCGAAAGTTATGTTCTACACTTAGAAGTTCATACCGACATGTTTTTTCAGCTACGGCGTCACAAGGAACGGTGTGACAACGTTATAAGGCTTTGAGGACAAAGCCTTTCTAAGAGAGAGGCAATGTTATGAATAAAATAATAATAATAATAAATATCAACATATATATATATATATATATATATATAATGATAATTAATAATGTATTTCCGAACAGACATGACTATTAGTGAAAGGGTATTCCGCCAAAGTATAAATAACAGACCCTCAATTGTAATTCATCATCTTATCTTATCAATTTATATATCATTTTACATCTACGGATTTGTGGGTTATTTCAGAAATTATGGGTTCAACCCTAACTTATTGAGAATATCCAACTATGGATATTACAATGACCCCCATTTCTGATTTAGCAACATTATCCTCAAGGGCATTCCCTCTGGGCCCACTTGCACACATCATCCACTTGCCAAAATGTTAATCAATGAAGATAATTAATAAAATTAATTAATTCCTCACTCCAAAATCCAAAATCATTAATTATTTAATTAAATTAGAGGCCTAGCTCAAAATTTCCCAATTAATTAAATAATTCACCTTAGCACTTAGTTTGGGGATTAATATCTTCATGGGGGGCCCACTTTATCCATTTAATTCCCCAAATTCACCCTTAGGCATATTCCATAAGTCCATTTCTTCATCCATCCATTAACTAATTAATTAATTCCTAGGTTACTTAAGCTAAAATCATCCCCATGGACCATGGCAAAATTTCGGGACATGACAATCCACTACAGTGCAATTATATCAAACAAAGAATTAATGCTATGAAATTTCTTCTAGATTAAATGCACGAAGTTGGTTTGAAGAAAGGAGAATTTAGTGAGTCACTTGTGGCAAAGATGTCAAAAGAGCCTCAACTACCATTAAAAGGGATGTTTGGAAATGATCACTTTGGACATTTTACAGATGTAGAGGACCCAATGGCAGAACACATTGAGGTCCAGGAAGAGAGCCAAGATCCAGAAAATGTCAATTTGAATGAAGAGTTTGTCCTGCATGATATTCTTGATTAGTTTCAGACTGTTGAGGAAAATGTCAAACTTGACAAAATTTTGATAAGATACTTTTGTAATGTTTTCACTTTAAGATTTTATTTTGAGAATAACTATTATGTTTTTAATATGTTATTTGCAAATATATGGTATACTTTTTGTTAATATTATGTGAATCATCGCTTTATGGAAAATAGTGTCAAATAGTACCATTTTTATATATAAAATAGATGAAAATAGATTAAAAATGGTTTGAAATGCCTCATTTTGTCATTATTTTTACAAATTCGCCACAAAAAATGACTTATTTAAGAGAAAAGTTTTATAAAAAAAAAATGTATATATTTTTCATTCTAACTAGCTCCTAAATGTTAAAAAAGTTCAAAAATGTATATGTTTTTTCATTATAACTAGGTACTAAATGTATATTTATTTGTAAAATTTGAATAAACACATTAGTAAATAAAATTTATAGTTTTTTTTTACCAGGAAGTTTCAAAATCGCAAAAAAATGGCTTGAATGAAAAATGGTGCTACTAGTATACACACTTTTTGAAATGGGGGTAAAAACAACTACTAAAATTGACCACCAAAAAAGTGAGAACAATGTTGGGTTCTCATCAAGCTGTATCACTTGTTCAAAGTATTAAATGGAGCTTGTGTCGAAGTTAGTTTGTGGTAATAAAGCTTTCACAAATTGAATTACTCAATGGTCTTTACTCACATTCACACAAGTAAAACTAGAGAAAGTGCGCAACATAAAACATTCTTGTAAATAAATACACAAAGTAATATATATATATATATATATATATATATATATATCACCGGAGCAAAAGCAGAAGACACCGTCATTCAAATTTCACTTAGATTCTTTACTTTTACAAGGCTTGGGAAATTCAACAATTTCGGCAAACTATGAGCTTGAGCTCTTCAGCACTTCTCCAATTCTCTCCTTCTCTTCTACTATCTCCCTCTTTTTTCTAATTGTTTCATTTACATATATAAAAAACTTGATATTGGTTTCTCTCAGAAGATATATAGTAACATTAAAGACTGTAATAAATTTCTAACTAAAATTTACATAAGAACTTGAATTCCAAATTATTGTGTGACTGCTTAAATATGGTGAGATCTGAACACCATATCCTAACATACTCACTGACATTGCAGACTTACAATGATTTAATAATTGAGTCGGCGCAAGCTACATACATAACAACTTTCCGAGGACCTGGATGAGATGAAGATCCCTCTCAAACCTGATGCTAAGATAGTAAAGCAATGACCATATAGACTGAATCCCAGGTACAAGGAGTGGGTGAAGGCTGAGATAGAGTGGATTTTGGATGCAGGGATCATCGAACCTGTCAAAGAGTCGGAAAGGATCAGCCGAATGGTCATCCAAGATAAGAAGACCAACGTAACTCAGATTTGTGTCGATCTAATGAAATTGAACACTGCATGCCTTCATGATCCATTCCCTACACCCTTCACTGATGAAGTACTTGAAGGCGCTGGAGGCCAAGAGCCATACTCATTTACAGACAGATTTGCAGGATACCTCTAGATTAGGATTGTGAAAGAAGATCGACATAAAAACACCTTTGTGATAGAATGGGGCTACTTTCAGTACATAGTGATGTCGTTTGGTCTCAAGAACGCCCCTTCAATATTTTCAAGGCTAGTCATCGCTGTGTTCAAATATTTCATTCACAAGTTTCTGGAAGTGTATATGGATGACTGGACCGTATATGGGCTGGTTAAAGACCACGTTACGAACCTAAGGATGATGTTGGATGTTAGGATATTTAGACATTTAGGAGTTAGTTAAGATCAACTTGTGTAATATATCAGTTAGGGATAGTGTGTTTCTTTAGTATGCATTAGTATGCATTTGTAAATACTTAATCCGATGGTCACGATATGTTTCCAACATAGAGTGATCCGACGGCTCAACTTCTCTTAGATCATACCTAACCTTGATCCGTGTCTTAACACCCGATTGGTCCATGATCTCTATTTAAAGAGCATGGAGGGTCATTGTTTAGTTGATCGATTATGAGAAGCTCATTTGTAACTTTCTTTCTTTGCATAATAAATTGTCCTGTAGAAGCTATTTGGCCGGGGTCGTAGAGTGTTTCCCTCAAGAGGGTTTAAACCACGTCAAAACATCGGTGTGTTGATCTGTGATCTGTTTGTGTGAAGTGGTTGCTCTTGGTGTTCGGTCCTTTGGTAGTACCCTATTTACCCGAACATGGTATCAGAGCTTTTATGAAGATCCGCTTCCGGTTATGATCTAGATCTTGAACCGTTGTTGCCGAAACTTGAAAGGGTTTATGGTTTTGGTATTTTTGTGCATTTCTGGGCTATGGGAGGTGTTCCATTGAGCCCAGAGCACCGTTTCCATTTGGAAATAGTTTTTGTTTGATAAAAAACGGTTCTCGGTTGCTCCAGAAACACGTATTTCATCAGATCTGAAGGTATAATGTTACAGTGACGCATTTTTTTATTTTCTGTTTTAAAAGAAAAAAATCTCATATTTTATCATTTTTTACTGTTAGATTTTTTTTTGGGTTTGGATTGTTGCTTTCCCTGTCTGCGTATGCTCTTTGTCGTGCACCTTGAGTGATCTCGGCAAATCAGAAATAGAAAGGGAAAGGGTTTTTCTCGGCTGCGTATGCTCTTTGCCGTGCACCTTGCGCGATCTCAGCAAATAAAAAATAGAAAGAAAACGTAGACTTTCCGGGCAACCTAATGAGATCTAACTCCACAAGTGTGGAAATTTTTTTTTTTCGATTTGTGGTGTGTTTTGCAGGAAAGAGGGCAAGCACGCAAACCGAGCAAGAAGAGTAAAAAACAAAAAAAAAACCTTCCTCATTCCCATAATTTACATACCTTTTAATCTAGCTCACTTGGTGCAAAGATGCTTTATTCCTTAATAAGTCTTGAGTTCAAGTCTTACGAAGTTACTTTTAAAAGAAAAAGTGCATGCAATTTCTATTTTCAAGTTACTTTATTGTAAAAGTGCATCTCACTTAAATAATAAAAAATACAAATACAAGTGAGTCACTTAAGTTCATTTTATTGCTGCACTATTTAAAGCAAATCATTGTAAAAGTGAAATCATTTATTTTATAAAAGTGATTCACTTAAAACAACTTTATTGTAAAGTGATTGTCAAAGGTTCATCTTGGGAAGAGGGGGGTCCTTTTTTTTAGCTGGTCATTTTCTATCTGCCACGTCACTATTGGGGACATCTTCAACAGTTTCTTTGTTCAAGTATAACTTCATCATAGAGAGTCATTTTTCAGTGCTACTTTTTTTAAACCACCTATTTGTTCGAGCTCTTCACATACAGGCTATTGGTTTCTTCTTTTATAGCCATTAATTTAACAATATGGCCGCCCCTTGTGATATTCTACTTACCAGTTCCAACTATTTCACATGAAAATCCCGTATGGAGGATGTTCTACGAAGTAGAGGACTTTTCAGAATTACCTCAGGGAAAGAAACAGAACCTGCTGATAATGATAAAAAAATCAAATGGGCAAATAGATGTGATGAAGCTCGTGGATTGATTAGGATGTTAATCTCTACTGATTTGCGATTCCACATATCTGGAATTGATGAACCTGATGCTGCTTGGGACAAGTTGGAATCTATATTTGGTAAACACAATGAAATTCGAGGTCACCAACTCCAAAATGAGTTGATTTCTTTAAATCCAAGTGACTTTTCATGCATTCAATATTATTTATCTAAGTACAAAACTCTTAAACTCTTATGTGCAGAATGTAAGATTAAGAGGGAAGACAAACAATGCATTTATCATATTCTTTCCAAACTTGGACCTGCATATTCTGTTTTTGTATCTACATTTTACTCCATGAAAGAATCCTTGAATGCAGCTAGCTATCAAGAGCCTATTCTTGAATCCTTTTGTGATTCCTTGATTAGAAAGCAAGATAAACTCATTCATCTTGGAACAATCAACAATGCAGATACATCTGGGAAATCCTTATTGTCCCAACAGAAAGAAAAGTCCAAGCCTCCCAAGAAACAAAATTTTTGCAATAATAAGTCAAACAAGGGTCCAAAACCTTCTCAGTCAGCTCCTTCTTTAAAAAATGACAAAGAATCCAAGCCAAAAGGCAAGAAGACTGAGCGTCATTGCAACTATTGCGGGAAAGATAATCATGATGAATCTAAGTGTTTCAAGAAGATGGCAGCCTTAGAAGCAGCAATGAAGAAGCACCACATCAGCCTAGATTCACCTTCAGAATCCACCTCTCATGGACATGCACTTTGTGCTTCTGGTTATTCTTATAATGCATCTTCTTCTTCTACTTCAAGTGAATGGCTCATTGATTCTGGAGCATCTTATCATATGGTTAAGGATCAAGCCATCTCTTCTACTATGCATGAATGAAACACCAAACAAATATTTGTTGGTGATGATAGATCTCTAAGTGTTGTAGGAGCTGAAACAGTTCCAGTAGATAATGGTCATTTCAGTGATGTACTATGTGTTCCAAGAATTTCCTGCAATTTGTTATCAGTCTATCAAATCACTCATTCTGGCGAAGGTAAAAATGTGACCTTTACACCTCACCAAGTTGTAATCAAGGACTTTAAATATCTTCAACAGGTCCTAGCTACCGAAATTGTTGATGATATTACCAGGTTGTACAAGTTTAACAACTTTGGGTCATCACCTTTCCCTTCAGTTTTTGTTGCTCATAGTGATAACTTGAGAAAACTTTGGCATGAACGATTTGGTCACTTAAATTATCGCTCATTGCAACAACTATGTAAAGACAATATGGTGATAGGTCTTCCGATGGTAACTTGCAGGGATGGTGTTTGCTCCGGTTGTGTAATCAAAAAACATCATCGGGACAGTTTTGACAAACGTGCCTCTTGGCACGCCTCGGTTCCCTTGGAGCTTGTGCATAGACTTGTGTGGTCCTCTTCCATCTCCTTCCTTTTCTGATTTCAAATATTTCTTAACTTTCATTGATGATTACACCAGACGCACTTGGGTTTATTTCCTAAAACTTAAGAGCGAAGTATTTAACATGTTCTTGGCCTACAAGGCCCTTGTTGAAAAACAATCTGGTCATCAAATTATTAAGTTAAGATCTGACAATGGAGGAGAATATGTTAACAAAAAGTTCACTACTTTCTGCACTGAACAAGGCATCCAACAACAGCACACTATTCCATATACACCACAACAAAATGGTGTAGCTGAGCAAAAGAACTGCACTTTAAAAGAAATGGCTAATTGTATGATCCAATCTAAGGGACTAAGTCTTCAATTTTGGGCTGAAGCCATAAATTGTGCAAATTACATAGTTAATCGCACCCCCACTAAAGCATTACAAGGTATAACACCGGATGAAGCATGGAGTAAAACTAAACCTGATGTAAGTCACTTCCGTGTGTTTGGTAGTGAAGCATGGGCTCACATTTCGGATGAAAAACGGAAAGCATTGCAGCCTAAAAGTGAAAAGTGCATATTTGTTGGATATTCTAAAGATGTAAAAGGTTATGGACTTCTTCAACCACATTCTCATGATATAATCATTAGAAGAGATGTTAAATTTGATGAAAATCTCTTGGCCTGCGAGCCTAACTCGGCGATTGTGCCATCTTTGGCCTGCAAGCCTGATTCGGCATTTGTGCCTTCTTCTTCTTCTTCCAACTTCCTTGATAGGTTTCCAACTCCAGTTTTTGATGATGACAGTGAGGATGAAAATCCACCTCCGCCTGCTCATGTTCTTCCAGTTGCACCAGCATAAGTGCTTCCTCGATGGGTCCATTCAACATGTGAAGCAGTTGGTGATCTTGCCGGTGATCCTAGAGACCAACGTCAAACACATTCTCAGTTTCAGCAAGCCTCTTCTCTTTTGGCTCAAGTTTCTGAGAATCATGATCTAGAAACCTTTGCAGAAGCTTTAGGAAATCCAGATTGGGATGCAGCTATGGATGAAGAATATCGTTCCTTAATGGTGAATGATACTTGGGATCTTGTACCTCTTCCAAAAGGAAGAAAACTTGTCAGATGTAAATGGGTCTACAGAACTAAGTATGCATCAGATGGAAATGTTGAAAGACTTAAGTCAAGGTTAGTTGCCAAAGGTTTTTCCCAAGTTGAAGGGATTGACTACAATGAAACCTTTGCTCCTGTCGCAAAAATGAACTCCATCCGCCTTGTTCTTTCCCTTGCGGCCTTACATAACTGGGAAGTCCATCAAATGGATGTCAAGTCTGCCTTCTTACATTGTGATTTACAGGAGGAAATTTACATGGAACAACCTCCTGGATATGTTCAGAATAACTCTAGCCTTGTCTGCCGCCTTAAGAAATCCTTATATGGCCTTAAGCAAGCTCCTGGAGCTTGGTATTCCAAAATGGATAACTTTCTCCTTGACACTAGTTTTTCTAGATGCCATTCTGACCCCAATGTCTATACCAAGAAAGTAGGAAACCATCTCATCATACTTGTTCTATATTTTGATGACCTTATTCTTACTGGTAGTGACCCTAAGCTTATAACCCATGTGAAATCCAGCCTTAAGCAAAATTTTGAAATGTCAGACTTAGGACATTTGCATTATTTTCTTGGTCTCCAAGTCCTGCAAACCAAAGAAGGAATCTTTCTTTCTCAGTCTAAGTATGCTTGTGACCTTCTTCGTCGCTTTCACATGGAAGATTGTACACTAGCCCCTTCTCCTTTCCAGTCTGGAGTCAAACTTTCTGCCACTTGTCCTTTGCCTGAAGTAGATGCCACCTTGTATCGTCAGTTTGTTGGTAGTCTCTTATACTTGACTCATTCCCATCCTGACCTTTCCTTTGTCGTTGGTCATGTTTCCCATTATATGCAAACACCTCATGAAAGTCACTAGAAAGCAACTAAAAGAATACTTCGATATATTCGAGGTACAATTCAGTTCGGGATTTATTACAGTACATGGGGGAAACCTTTGTTGGTTGGTTTCACTTATTCAGATTGGGCCGGCGATCCTGATGATCAAAATTCTACTGCAGGTTATGTTTTCAGTCTGGGATCTGGACCTATTACTTGGGCTTGTAAGAAACAACAAGCTCTTGCTCTTTCTTCAGCAAAGGTAGAATATCGAGCAGCAGTTAATGCCAGTTAGGAAGCTTTATGGCTTCGACAGATCCTTTCAGAGTTTGGATTCGAGCAGCAGCAGCCTACTCCACTTTGCTGCGACAATCAAAGTGCCATCAAGCTTGCCAAAGATCCAGTTCTACATCAACGCAGCAAACACATTGATATACATATGCACTTCATCAAAAATCTTGTTCATGATCGTGTTCTTGAAGTGCTCTTTTTCCCTACAGATGATCAAGTTGTAGACATCTTCACCAAGTCTCTTACAGAAGCGAAGTTTTCTAAACTTCGATCTATGTTAGGAGTTTAGGAACTTGTCATTAAGGGGGGATAGGCTCTAATGCCTCCTTCCTTCTCCTAATAGTGTCACTTTTGTAAATCCTTCAATCTTATCCCAAATTGTTCTTAAGGGGGGATGTTCGGATATTTAGACACTTAGGAGTTAGTTAAGATCAACTTGTGTAATATATCCGTTAGGGATAGTGTGTTTCTTTAGTATGCATTAGTATGCATTTGTAAATACTTAATCCGACAGTCACGATATGTTTCCGACATAGAGTGATCCGATGGCTCAACTTCTCTTAGATCATACCTAACCTTGATCCATGGCTTAACACCCGATTGGTCCATGATCTCTATTTACAGAGCATGGAGGGTTATTGTTTAGTTGATCGATTATGAGCAGCTCATTTGTAACTTTCTTTCTTTGCATAATAAATTTTCCCGTAGAAGCTATTTGGCCGGGGCCATGGAGTGTTTCCCTCAAGAGGATTTAAACCACATCAAAACATCAGTGTGTTGATCTGTGATCTGTTTGTGTGAAGTAGTTGCTCTTGGTGTTCGGCCCTTTGGTAGTACCTTATTTACCCCAACATTGGAAAGGTGTCAACAACATTAGATTTCGCCGAATTTAAAGAACTATATTTTCTCTGCACAATTTGGAATCCTGTTGGGACATATCATATGCAAGGAAGGTATGTTGGTCGACCCATCGAAGATTACGATCATTGTCGATTTACCACCACTGACGATAGTAAAGCAACTGAGGGATACGTTGGAAAATACAAGATATTACATGAAGTTCATAAGAAGATCTGTAGCAATTACTGCACCTATAGAGAAGTTGTTAAAGAAGGATGCAAACTTCGAGTGGAACGACGAGTGCCAGAAGAGCCTCGACATACTAAAGGAAAAGATGGTCGCAACACCAATATTAGTCTTCCCTGACTGGAAGAAGGAATTCCATATTGTTCATGTATATGCTTCATCAGTAGCGCTTGGGGTGATATTGGCCCATCTAGGAGAAGGGTCGATTGACCATTCGATCGCATTCGCAAGCCGGAATGTTTCCACCGCAGAGAAGAATTATACAACGATAGAGAGATAAGGCCTGGAAATGGTATATGTGTTACAAAAATTCTGACACTATTTGTTTGGAGGACACTTCAAGATGTTTACTAACCACTCAACATTAAAGTACTTAGTCAACAAGCCTGTGTTGGGGGGAGATCTGTCGATGGTTACTGCTATTCCAGGAATTTGAATTTGAAATAAATGTGAAGCCTAGATGACTGAATGCAGGACCCGATCATATGTTGAGAATTGAATCAGGTGAAGAACCAAGGAGCGTCAACGATGACTTTCTCGATGCGCATCTATTTAGGATAGGAATTTTTTATGACCATCACGAACAAATTATTCAATTCTTAGCTATAGGAAGAGCACCTAAGGAGTTCACTATCAGTCAAAAGAAGCAGTTATTCGTCAAGGCCGTTGATTTCCAACTAATCGCAGGACATCTATACAAGATGGGGCCAGATGAAGTTCTTTGTTGTTGTGTCCTTCCACATGAACAAGAAAGAGTGTTGGCGGAAGCTCATGATGGGATCGCAGGAGGAAATTATGGAGGACGTGCAACCACTAGGAAGATACTTAGAGCTGGTTTATGGTGGCCCACATTGTATGGTGACGCAGTAGATTATGCCAAAAGTTGCGACGTATGTCAAAGACTACAAAAACCATCTCGAAGGGATGAGATGCCATTAGTGCCTCGGTTGACGTTACAACCCTTAGACAAATGGGAATTTGACTTCGTGGGACCGAGTAAACCACCAAGAAGAAGAACAGTTGTGAGATACATTATCACTGTGACCGACTTCTTGAAAAAATGGGTTGAAGCAGCAACGGTGAAGGATTGCACAGTAAGAAAAACAACAAGGTTTATCTTCGAAAATGTGGTCACCAGATTTGGGTGTCCAAATATATTGATGAGTGATCAAGGCACACATTTCATCAATCAAACCATCAAATCCATGACCGAGGAATTCCAAATTCATCATCGAAGGAGTACCTCATATCACCCATAGGAAAATGGTGCAGTTGAAGCACTGAAAAATATATTGGAGCATGCGCTCACTAAGGTGTGTAATACAAACCGTGATGACTAGGACTTTAAGATTCTAGCGGTACTATGGGCCTACAGAACAACATGTAAAAGGTTGACAGGCCAGACTCCTTTCAAGTTAGTATACGAACAAGAAGCAATAATGCCAATTGAATATATTGTCCCTAGTTTGTGCATTGCAGCAACAACAGGACTGAGCGATGACAGATTCATTGAAGAAATATTGGCATAGCTACTCCAACTTGAAGAAGATCACTTCATCGCAAGATTTATTCAGGGGGTAGAAAAAGATTAGCAGAGGGCTTGGCATGATCACCACGTCAAGGAAAATCACTTTAAGCATAGAGACATGGTTCTGATATACGATAGAAAGTTCGCGAAGCACCTAGGTAATCTCCAGATGCATTGGCTTGGTCCATACATATTAAATTTCGTTACCAACGAAAGTGCATTTCAATTACAAAATTTAGATGGAAAACTGTTGACAAATGAAGTCAATGGGAGTCGGCTAAAGCCCTATCGGGATAGCCAGGAGCACATCGATGGAGAAAGTGACCAAGTCGACGAAAAAAGCGAAGTTCGGGGGTCCTTCAAAATAACTGCAACAAGGATCAAATTCATATATCTGTCAAGGGAATATCGATGAAGTTTGAAATGACGATGAGGTTTGGGAATGTCAACATTCGACAAGGTGTTAATGGGTAAAATTGGGTAATAAATGCAACAGTTAAGAAACGGAGGATGATAGCACAAGTAGATGAAGGCACATTTAATGGCCAATGAGTGCACGAGATTCGGTAAATCAATAGAGGATTCAGTAAATAGACGGAGGATTTGGAAATCATTGTCTAAGATTGACTTGATCGAAGGGGAGGGGGAAATCGAATCTATAAATACAAATAGACGGACAGTTCAAATCATTGTGCATTGCGAGAGTTAGTGAATAAATTGCATAACAAATTCGAGCAAAGAGTGAGTTTAGAGAATTACGATGGCGCAAGTAATCTCTAGCACTAGCATGCAGGAATGACCCAAGCTGACGACAATTTTCCATGAGAAACAAGAGATTGCATCAGTGCGGATGATCAGAAAGAAGATAATTTCTAGCCGGCTGGTAGATACCAACCGAAGGATGAAGTGGGATACTCACAGCTCGGCACGGGATGCAACTGTAGTAGGAGAAGCAGGCACATCAGGCACCGCAGAGGAAGAAAGGACATCAATAGGAGAGAAAAAAGGTCCAACAGTAGCGTACATACCGTGGTATGTTCCTTCACAAAAGGAATGGACTCCAGCAATAAGACTCGACAAGAATACCAAATACACTATGTACGAGCCAGCGACACCACAAGTTGTCCACACCCTTGGGGACGTATTGCAGTGACTTCAAAAACTGCAATACAGTGACCACGATATCTTGGCGTATGTGGAGTGCACCCAAAACACATTCGTTGACAAAGTGCATGAATGTGGAGGCCCCATCACTAGAGAAACAATGCAATGGGAGTTGGGGTTGCAGCGTTCAAGGGTGTTATCCATAATCTACACACCGCACTTCGGAAGTAAACGCATGTATAAAGAAGTTGTTGGTATGCTTTCATGGAGTCTATTTATATTTGGATACAAAGATCACGATCACCATCGACTTGATTGTGCAGATCACTGGGTTACCCAAGTCAGGGGTGGACCCATCGCAGTACTTCCAAGGGAAGGATAACAACAAGAAACTAGTTGTGAAGATGAAGGAGAAGTATGGGGTGGAGAAAAAAACCATAGGATATCTGATCGACATAATCAATGATCGATCTGTAAGGCTTGCGGTGAAATTAATGGCTTAAAAATTGTAAGGAAGAATTTCCCCAATCATTGCACATCAGGGGTGATCGCATTGGTGGAGCAGTGCACAGTTGGAGTTAAAAGGAACTGGTCATTGTTCCTACTTAATGAACTGATGGAAGACACAGTGGCAGCACAAGATAAGGGTAAGCCCTTCACATACTCGTGGCTTTTACTGTTCATTGCATTGGTCGCATGGATGGAACCACCGCAATACCAGGGTATGGAGATCAAGATAGAGAGATTATCTCAGGGGCGCAATACTAGAATTTGTGGAAATTAAATGACAAGGAGAGGCAAAAGGTAATAAAAATCAGTTCTTCATTTACTTAGAAGAAATGTGCATAGAAGCGGTGAAGGTTCTGCGACTAACAGAGACTGCAACGAAGAAGTATCAGAGGATCACGAAGCTCACTGTGGGGTCACAAGCAATATTCATCCAGGCACATGTAGATATAGCTAACCAATGGATCACAATGAAATATAAGTTGAGTGACTCAGAACTGGATGCCATAGTAGAGGAATGATAGGATGAGTGGAAAGTTCCAATCGGCAAAGACCAACTGTCAGACCTAGAGGATGGGCAGCCAACAGATGTGCCGAAGACACAAGTAGAAGCGAAGGAATCAGATGAGGAGGATGAATGTGTGTATGACCATTCGCACACCGCAAGCCATGAAGGGGCATAAATAGACACCCAGACGGATTCAGAGCTAGAGGCTCAATGACAGGAATCCAAAATGAAACATAGGATGGAGAAGGGTGAGGGGAGTACTACTGTCGATCTCCTCGATGAACAAATGAATGAGCTGCTCAAAAAAATAATGACTGTGGAGGAGGATAACCGCGCAAAATTCACACAGCATGTGACGAAATACTTTCACCAAGTTTAGCAGCTACTAAAAACGTTGATCACTGCAATCGTTGAAACAAGGCTGCAGCAGGGACAAGCAGAGCCAAGTGCATCATAACGGCCCCAGGTCGATGTGGATATTGGTACCCAATGAATGATCATATAGGTGTTACCTATTGGGATCATGACAGTAAACGAAGACTTGGATGATGCGATACAAGGACTAGACACCATCAGCATCGACTTAAACATGATGTCCATGTTTATGCTACAACGCACTCACACTGGGGTGATTGAAGAGATCAATGACCGCAAAGCATCAACCCATGATCAAATGGTCAGTTATAAGCAGAACGTGCGAAGCATTGAAGAGGAGGTTGAACGCCTCCGTGAAGAAAAAGAGATGATAATAAATGAAAGGGGAAAAGTGGTGGAGGATCGAAGAATATTGGAACATGCCATCTTTATCACATGTGAATATGCGCCAGAAATAGGCAAAGAAATTTTTGGTGAAGCAAAATCATTGACGTTGGGCACAATCATCGCAGATCTTTGTAAAGAGAACGAAGAATTACAGACAAGGGAGGTTCCAAGTAGACCACTAGAGCAGGTTGAATAAAGGAAGAGCACCATTGAGGAGGCCATGATAGATATTGTGGAAATGTAGAAAGCGGCAAAGAGCATCGTAGAAGAAATATCACAATTTTGGGGAAGTCTCGTGCAGGACAAGTAGTTGCACCAGCTCAATGTGAAACTAGGTGAGGCAGAGGCACAGTTAGAGGCACTGAGGGGATCACTAAAGGTGATGCCCCTACTAGCGCAGATGACGAAGACGATAGAGTTGAAATAATTATAGCATCGCGTCAACAAGGCGCGATCGAGGAAGCAAAGAAGAACGACCCAGTTGGATGAGCTGCAGACAAAAGCAGAGCAAATGGAGTTCAAGGCGGTGCCCCTAATGACATAGTTGAAGGACAATATGGAGAAAGTGCAGTAGACAGGATGCGAGCACCCAACAGTACATGAAGTTGAATACTGCGCAACACTCAAAGCTGCAGCCAAGGAAGTTGTCGACCAAATCAACGCAACTTACGCTGAATTCAAGATGTAGGTGAACACACCAACAACATTCGGCTGAGGTGGATCGACGGCGAGCCACAAGTTTGTGTTGGGGGCGTGTTTGCATGGGGTCAAGGCGCATAATTTTTGTTACACTTGATGACGAAGGGAACAGTGACAAGGGTAAAGGACCAATCGTGGAGCGAATAAAGTAGAAGTTAATCGGATAGCGTAGAGTAGTTGGTTATTTAGTTAATTAATTAATATGTCACTCTGCGAGGTGGACCACATGTAACGTCCAAGTGAGCCTATAAATAAGAGTGGAATTGTAAGCCTAAGGGCATCTTTTGGTTTGGATATTGAGCATCTTTTTGTATTTTCTCTGATCTGATCTGACCTTCGATGTCTTTTTCCTTTTTCTCGATGTGGTTATGCGGATCTGATTTTGTATTGGCTTGTTGGATGTATATCGATGATTCTCCAATGTAAGACAGACTGGTGAATAATGACAAGGAATGTTTTGTCTATTTTTATGTCTCTTTTATCTGTTGCAATATGATTGATTATGTGTTATCGCAATATAAATGAATGTATGATTTCACAGCATGATTAAGTGTGTATTAAGAATGAAATTGTAATATCGCAATAGTGTTATGTATCTCGGATCAATTAGTTATGTTGCGATAGTCTGTTATTTCGTAGATCTGGTTAGTAGGTTCTGATGTGAATGATGATTATGTCGATCTCCAGGTTACATGGTGATTTAGTGCGAATTGTGCATGTTCTCTTATATCCGCGGAAACGTGGTTCCTGCAGCCCCCCTTAGATATCTCAGCTGAGACTTCACTCACTCTACGAGTGTTGCTGGAAAGGATAAACCCTTTTCGATTTGATTTCTAAGGGAGATCACATTGATTTTTGTTGACACTTGTGCAAAGTGAACCCCTGTTGACAGGTTTGTATCAACAAAGGTCACAACTAAAGTTTCAAATCTTGGGGTGAGACTCCTAAGCACCTTCTCAACAACCTTCCTATCATCTATGGATTCTCTATGAGACTTAATTTGATTTATTAAATCAATAAATCGATTATACAATGATTCTACTGAATCTGTATCTTTCATTGAAAAAGTTTCAAAATTTCTTCGAAGAATTTGTAATTTTACAGTCTTTACTTTGTCCATACCTTGGTAGGAATTTTGCAGAGTATATGATGCATCCTTGGTAGTCTTTGTTGCTTCTACTCTTGGGAGTATGCTTTCATCCATTTCTTGATGTATGTAAAACAAGGCTTTTCCATATTTTTCTCTTTGTTCCTTCAAGATATCATTCTTAGCTTCTTTGAGAGCATTCCTTATTTGTTGGTTCCACATAGCCATTTTCAACTATCTCCCATACATATTTACCTCTAAATAGAGCCTTCATGGTCAAGGACCAATATTCATAATTCTTTCTCGTAAAAATTGGAGTTTATAGACTTGAGATTTGTGCACCAGAAGTGGAATCAATTTTTAATGTTCTTGGTCACTTTCTTCTTTCAAAAGAGAGCTTCTTCTTTTCCTAAACCAGCTCTGATACCAAATAAAGGAAGTTGTGATAGAATCATTTCGTGGTGATCTGCATAGTAAACACACTCTTACCTAAGACCATCACACTAAACTTGTTTGACGTGAAGTGCTTAGCAGAAGCTTCAACACATCCACAATATTATTTACTTCGACGTGAAAACCAATATTCACTATGCAAAGGCATAAGGGAACCTTTGACACAATGTATAAAAAACTTCATAAAAAGTATTTTCCATAAAGTATTAATTTACTTTGACATTTTATCCCTTCAAAATAAACGTCTGTGCAATATTGAAATAAAAAACAAGTTATACAACTTGACGAGAACTTTATACTCAAATCGAGAACTCTAGCCATAAAAAAACATATTTTTGTATAAAAAACACCAAAAAACAACCCCAAATCAAAAAGTGGTGCTACTGGTAGCACCACTTTTTTGGTGGGGGGTTTAAAAATATAGACATGGACCAAAACAATCCTTATTGTTATTTACAAAATCCTTAAAATAAAGCCCTGAATTGAAAACTAATGCTACAGGTAACACACTTTCTAAAAAAATAGCAATATTATATCATTTTATAATAATTTAAAATTGTATTTATTAAACCTCATAGTGACACTATAAAAATTGCACTAAGTTAAACATAAATTATTCAAGAAATTATTTCACCACTCTTTCCATATAAAATAAAATAATTTATGATAAAATTCATACTAAAATCATATATTAAACTACAAGATATAGAAGTGATTCATATAAAAATTCAAACTCCTTTAGAGTTGCCACACAAACAATGTCATCTTAGTAAAAAAGAAAAAATGTTACAAGTGCAAATATTCAAATCAACACATGGATTCTGACACACCATCAGAAACTACATTTTCTTCAAATGAATGATCGGATGAAGATGTAGATAACCTATATTCTTATCTTCTATCAATGAGTGCACCATCTGAGTCTTTATGTATGCCCAACATTTCATATGCCATATTCCTTCTGGATCTATGCCTTGGTTTATCAGACTCCCATGTTGCAACTATTTCTTTTGCCAACAAAATTTTGAGAATATTTGTAGTCTTGGAGCAAAGACTGCCTTTCTTTGTCAAATAGAATTCATAAACTAGTATGTCAACATCCTATAACTTCAAAATGTCAATGCAACAATGATTTACATTTTGACCCTTTATTTTTCTCTTTTTGTAGACCTTTTTCTCAACCACGAACTCTGGCTTGTACACACCATCAAATTGGTGTGTGTCTATTGCATACCAATGCACTTCAACGGATATAACTTCTTCATTTTATTTATTGACCTTCATAACTTTTGGAATATAGAATGGATAACCACATGGATCTTTTGTAGCCAAAACTGCAATCATGCAACCCTCCTTAATATCTTGTATTAATCCTATGTAAATGCCTTCCATCGCCTCATGCCATGTAGATGATCTTCTAAACCCAATATACGTTTCTCTTTCCTCTACTTGAGAATAATCAACACCTTGAGGTTCAACATTTATTTCCTCGTTTTCATTTGACATAATTTGTGTCCAACTAAATGGAGTCTTCAAAAAAATATATCCATTTGTAGAGTTTGAAATTATGTCATTTTTATCCATGAAAAATGACTTCCACCAAACATAATCGGTAACATATAAATAGTCATATGTATATTTGATCTACTTTTTTATTTCTTCCAAGCATTGAGAAGAATCAACATCTCTATTGTGTCGTCATGCATTTTGAATCTTGACAGCCGATTTCCATAACGACAACTTTGAAGCATAAATTTGATGAATTGGGATGAATTTCAGAAATGCTAAACCTAATGTAGGCCCCCACTCTACACTTGTCAAGTACTTCTTACCCCATAGTAGTGTTTTCCCATCAATATTTTTTATACAAAATTGATGTTGGAAGCTAATGTCATTAAGTTTTTCAATGCACCTTTCTTCACCATGCAATCCGAAAATAAATCTTTGCATGTCAATAGTTTCCTCGAACGTTTGTACAAAAATCTCTGGACTACATGTTTTTCTAATCATTTCAATTAATGATGGAAAGATCCCAACATTATTCCTCCCCAATATCACTACAAAATGGCTAAACATTTGATCAATATGGTCATGTGTATGACCAATAAGAAGGAAACCAACTTTAACCTTTTGAAAAATTCTCAATTCAACAAGCATGTTTAGATAACCAAACATGTTCTTATTTTTGTTTTCCCGACTGGTGTTGTCCAATTACAGATATAGAACTTGAGGAAGATTACCAGACCAATGAGTAAGCACATGGTGAATTATGGTGATGGTCATATTCGAATCGTTATGAATATTTGGAGCTGTAAAGTAAACTCGTGGAGACATCTGACCATTAAAAACCATACAACCAACCAAGTGAAACTGAATAAAATTTTCTCCTTTAAATTCTTTGGTACATGAACAAAATGTGGCAAAAGTGTTTTTTTTTTTTATTTTCTGATCCATGCCATCAATTATCAAACCCATATACTTATGTGGATGATCATAACACTTCTTGCAATGTTTTTATAACTTTTGTCCTTCAAATGATTGTTGATTGTGATGTGCTTGAAGTTCTTTGATAACAAAATATACAAATAAAACATTGATGAGCTTTCATAATTTATATTTATCAAAGAAAATAAAGTTTTTAGAGACATACCTCATTCTATCCCTTCTAATTTATCCCTTATTTTTTTAAGATAAGCACATATACTGCAAACCCCCATCCTTGACATTTTAGGAATACATATGTTGTTGAACTCTATTTTCCATAGTCTTGTAAAATATACATATCTAATGAAATTGTTATTTCCTTGAACAACATCTTGAACAAATTCCTTGTACAAGTTGTAGATTTCCTGCCTTGAGAAATTATCTAGAGTGTGTATGGTTTCTCTATCTGGAATACTCTCTCCATGCTTAGAAAGTAAGTCACTCATCCATGACATTGCAATGTTTGTTATCGGCTCAATAGCTCGTGCATGATATTATTTAGAATAAAATGTAGGATCATTTTCTATCCTTTTCTGGATTCTTGATAGTTGAATATTACCAATCGAGTGAATTCTTTTGAATTCCCTTTTGGAAAGAAAAATACTTCCAATGCGATAATCATAAGCCGCCTTTGTAGAAATCCTGCACCCCACTAAATATGAATTTTGCATATTTTTATTCATTGATCTAGATATGCTCAGATTTTCTCCAAGACATAATTGTAGTGTATTTGTTTCAAAAAATGTTTTTGGAAACACTCACTTGAAATCAAATTAGTAATAGAACTTGGACTCGTGAGAAAATGTTTCCTAGACCTTGTATAACTGGAATGCTTTGGATTGATATAAAATGGTCTATTCTTACACTTACTCTTGATCATTGGTACAATTTTCCTTTGTGTTTCAAATACCATTACATCATCCTCATTAAAATGAATGTCCTCATCACTATGAGGAATATCATCCCTCTCATTGAAATTCTCTTCACTAAATTTTGTAGGAGATTGATTATCCTCATCATTATCAATTTTATCACTTGAGTTTAAATCGAAAACTTCAACACTATTGGTATCTTCATCATTGACATGTTCATCCTCATCATCTATCCCATTAAAATCCTTGCTTGGAGGAAAATAATTATCGGTGCAATCAAAATCCTTTCTTGGATAAAATCATCTTCACCATTATTGGTTCTTTCATCCTCACCAAGATCATCATCTACGCCATTAAAATCTTCGCTTGGAGGAAAATCATCATCGATGCCATCAAAATCCTCACTTGGAGGAAAATCATCTTCACCATTATTGGTTCCTTCATCCTCACCAAAATCATCATCTGTCCCATTAAAATCCTCATTTGGAGGAAAATCATCATCAGTGCCATCAAAAATCCTCGATTGGAGGAAAATCATCTTCACCATTATTGGTGCCTTCATCCTAACCAAAATTATCATCTATGCCATTAAAATCCTCTCTTGGAGGAAAATCAACATCGGTTCCATCAAAATCCTTGCTTGGAGGAAAATCATCTTCACCATTATTGGTTCCTTCATCCTAACCAAAATTATCATTTGTCCCATTAAAACCATCACTTGGAGGGAAATCATCATCGATGCCATCAAAATTCTCACTTGGAGGAAAATCATCTTCACCATTATTGGTGCCTTTATCCTCACCAAAATCATCATATGTCCCATTAAAATCCTCGCTTGGAGGAAAATCATCATCAATTCCATCAGAATCCTTGCTTGAAGGAGAAACATTATTAGTCTCATTAAATCCTTGTTTGGAGGAAAATAATCATCGGTGACATTAAAATCCTTGCTCGGAGGAAAAACATCTACACCATTATTCATGCCTTCATCCACACCAAAATCATCATCGGTCCCCTCAAAATCCTCGCTTTGAGGAAAATCAATTTTGGTGCCATGAAAATCCACACTTGGAGGAAAATCCTGGCTTGAAGAAAAATCATCATTGGTTCCTTCAAAATCCTCACTTGAAGGAAACTCATTGTTGGTTCCTTGAAAATCCTGCTTGGAGGAAAATCATCATTAGTGCCTTGAAAATCCTTTCTTGGAGGAAAATCATCACTTGGAGGAAAGTCATCACTTGGAGGAAAATTTTCATCATCCTTCTCAGCGTCTTTAAAATCCCCACTTGGAGGAAGGTATTCATCATCATCATAATTCCTTTAAAATCCTCACTCAGAGGAAAATCATCATCTGTGCCTTTGAAATTGTCACTTAAAGGAAAATTTCCACCACCTTCATGTACATCTCTAGAAATTGAGATTAATTCAGATGATTCCATGCCTTCTCAGAAAAAAGTAGAATGCTAACCCAGTCTTAATAGAAAAGAGAATTAAATTTTCCCAAAATCCTCACCATAAAGTAGAATGGTACAACTATCAACCCCCGAAAATCTTATAGCTAAAAGAACGAAATTTCCCCTCCCAATCATTCCCTCCAAATTTTCCTTCCAAAATTTTCGTGAATAAAAATTTTCCCTGTTAAAATAAATCGCACATTTCTAACATATTCATAAAACTTGTAAAATTAATCTAATCTATCGTATAAAAAGTTTGTAATAATACTAATTAAATCACATTAAAAGATTCCACAAACCTTGTCATAATATATTATTGGTTATTTACATTAATTTTTAATCCCACACTCATAACACTAGTAAAATTTCATTTAACGTCATCCTATTTAAATTTAGTAATAATGCATTAACTAATTACACTTTTTTTAATCCCGCATTCATAAAACGAGTAATGTTAAACATACCATTAGCTATATAAACTATTTTTTTTTACTATTTATGTTTGCATTTGAAGCAATTTAATAGTGCTTTGAGTGTTAGATTTTTTTATATTTAATTTGTCTATTTTATACTTATTTTGGCAATGTTTTTTTTCTGTGCTTTTATCGTTTTTTTAATACCACATTAAATTATACCACATTAAATTAAACTTAATCTATGCTATATAAACATAGTTTTGTTTTCTACCAATCACCTTTGCGATTAAAGACATTGGAGCAATCTACAAGGGATTTCAAGATGTAAGATGAAAAGTCTTACATGTTGGATATTTATATATATTTATTATTTTATATTTCGATGATGTTTACAATGGATAAGGGCCAATGTTAAATATGGACATCATGAAATGACATGACTATTTATCAATAGACATGCCATATAATAATTATTTAATTAACCTATTACTACTAATAAATTAATTAATTAATATGTAAGTTATTAGTAATATACAATTAGGTATATTACAAGTCATCCTGTCCTGAAAAGATTCATCCACGAACCCATTGATTTTTATTTGATCATCGTAGCTGATGATATGTGTTGATATGCACTTCTAAGTGATGAAATCAACTTTCAAAATATAGACGGATCAATCCATCCCAAATCTACCTTCATTCGGACTATTTGAAGATTGATTCTACCAATATAACTTCTCATTTTGGGATTCCCTACAAATTGTCGATTATGACTTCACTCTTCTTCAATGTTGTAGTTGGTTTGTCTGTAAGAAGAGTATTTTTTATTTTCCTCTTGAATTTGATGCTTGTCATAACGAATTTTGTGATGTGGGTGATGATAAGGTATTTGAGCCACTTGAGGAATTTCTGTAGGGACTTCAAATTTTGGTGCTTCTGGCGATTTATTGATCGATACCTTTTTAATATAATTGTTTTCTAGATTTATTGGACAATACAACTTGTAGTCTACTAGGCTTACATGTTAGAATATTTATTGAAATATATATTTTTGAATTATTGATTGATTATAATAGTAAAATGATAATGGACAATATATATGGTCGTCGATATAGGGACATGCATTTTAATTAAAATACTTGTTGCATAATATTAATTAATTAATTAAAACCTAGAAAATAATAAATTAATGTAATATGCAACTAGGTATATTACAAGTCATCCTTCCTTGAAAATATTCATCCACGAACATTACATTCTGCTTAATCTGCATTCTGATTTTTATTATCTAATCATCATAGTTGAAGATACATGTTGATATGAACTTATAAGTGATGCACAAAATTTTTTAAATGTAGAAAGATCAATCCATCCCAAATCTACCTTCATTGGAACTGTTTGATGATTAATTATTTGGATAGAACTTCTCATTTTAGGCTTCCCTGGAAGTTGTCCATTTTGACTTCACACTTCTTTAATGTTGTAGTTGGTTTGTATGGATAAGAGAATTATTTGTTTACCTCTTGACTTTGCTAGTTGTCGTAACAAATTTTTTGATGTGGGTGACAATAAAGTATTTGAGTCACTTCAGGAATGTTTGTAGGGACTTTAACTTTTGGTTCTTCTAGCGATCTATTGATTGATACTTTTTCAATACAACCGTTTTCCATATTTTGAACATTGATTGTGTTTGTACTAATTTGAACATTGAATGTGTTTGTACTGATTTCATTGTTTATTTTTCCATAGTTTGGACATCCTTTGCTGAGGATTTTTTTAGCTTCTCAAATTTTATTTTTTTTATTTGTTTAGTCAACTCTTGATTGTGATACGTAAGGTGTCGATTTTCTTCTTGCGTTTCTAGTAGTTTCCCTTCTGTTTCTTCATTGGCTTGCTCTATTTTTTGAGAATTTTTTAACTTCCTTATTTTCGTAACTAACATCTTGTTATGCTTTCTGAGTTGGAATATTTCTTCAGTATCATTTGATAATGTTTTATTGATTTTTGTGATATCTAACTTGTGCGAATTTCTAAATTCATCTCTTTGTTGTATGAGTTATTTTATCTCTTGTTGATGTTGGCATATTTATTATTCTTGGCGTCATACTTTTTCCTAGATTTGAGCAACTTCCTCATCGTTGTCCATGAAGATTCTGTTCAAGCGATTTACTTCTTCCTTTAGATATTCATAGCTCTCATACAATGGTTCTTTTGTTGTATTTTTTGACAAAGTGACTCTCAGTGATGAGTTGAATGTATTGTTATGTTCTTCTTCTCCTGGGAGAAGGTCATGCATTTCTCTTTCAGATCGAAGATGATTGTACCCAATGTTTCCATCCAGTTAGATCCTAGTATTATGTTGGTAATACCGTTTTCTATAGATGCAATGATGAATTCTGATGTAAGATTATAATTACCAATATGTAAGTATAATTGTTTGATTTTCTCTTCATTCTTCTTATTCTTATCTATATTTAATTCTGCAACTATTAATTGATTCGCAAGATCAATGACATTAATAAAATTTTCTTTATTAAATAGACGTATGATGATGGTAACAGGACTTTCGTAAAATGTGCCAATAACTTCTAGCATCATCATCAATATTTTTGATGGAACATCGAGGAATCTTTTCTTCTTGGGAGTAATATTTGTCTCTTCCATTTTGATTTTTCTTTTTTTTTCCTTAATACTTCTTAGACAATAAAGGGTCTTCAAATTCTCTTTCTCTTAAAAATTCTTTAATACTTTAATACTTAAAAATTTCTAAATATGGGATCTTTAATTCGATGTCTCGATGTTGAAGATAAAGAAAATCCATTGCTCAAATCCAAATTTTGACTGCTCCAATGTCTCTAGCTCATGAAAAAGATGAAGAATGACAATACACACTGCCACCTTTGTCTCACAACCAACTACAACATTATTTTCCTCTCTCTACACAAAATATAGGCTCACATAAAGAAAGTTATGCTCAAAAGGAACTTGGATATCCACATTGGTTAACCTTTGCTTTAGATTAGATTATTTGTGGATTATGTGTAGATTGGGTGGTTGGGAGGAATTATTATTACCCTTCCCACCTGGGTTCAAATATCACTTTATACCCTTCACTTTTATATAAAAAACCTCTTTTTATCTCACTTAATGTAAAAAGTTCTACTATAAAACTTTCCAATATAAAAGAGTAATTAGTTTCCCACTTTTAACTAAATAACACCTTCACTAATAAAATAGTAAACTACTTATTAAAATTCATCTTCTCTTATAATATCTGAATAATTCATTCCTCTTTTATTACAAACTCGCTTTTATATCTCTTTTTGTAAATCCTTTGTTTATAATTTTACTTCTCCTTATTTCTGTTACTTCGGTGTAATATGTTGGGTTAAACCATATGTGGTTTTAACAAAAGCATGTGTTGGTTTCTTTTCTTTCTCTTTTTATTTTTTATTTTTTTTCTTTCCCTTTTTTTTACTTTCTTTCTTTCTTTCTTCGATTTATTTATTTTTCTTGCTCTGTTTATTTTCTTTTCTTTTTCTTTTATTTTTTTTAAGTCAAAGACCCAATGATTCATAAAATCTGAGATGATGACTAAAAGCCAAGATATAGCCAAAGGCCCGGATCATGAATCGACTTTGATACCACTTGTAGGATGAAAAGTCTTACATGTTGGATATTTATATATATTTATTATTTTATATTTCGATGATGCTTACAATGGAGAAGGTAAATGTTAAATATGGCCATCAGGAAATGACATGTCTATTTATCAATAGACATGTCATATAATAATTCTTTATTTAACCTATTACTACTAAGAAATAAATTAATTAATATGTAAGTTATTAGTAATATGCAAATAGGTATATTACACAAGACAACCGACGATATTCTATCGACGAACTTTAAACAATGTCAAGATTAGCTAACTTTTCATTTTTATTTAATTTATTTTTTTTTTAAATTTTCATGTATTTTGTTTTTTTAATTTTCTTGTAATTTTTTAAATTTTAATGTATTTTTTTTTAATTTCTTTTTTGGGCTTTGGCATGCCCTTTGGATGCCTGGGGTAAATTTTATGGTATTGTTTTTCTTTCGGGCTATGCATTGGACACCCCAAGGGGGAAAGAGGGGAGAAGCGTAGCTCCTCCCTTGTGTGCCCAAAGGAACATCCATAGGGAATGCCCCTTTGGGGATATAAGGGAGGAGATACACTCATCCCCTCGATCCCCCTTTGGGATATGAGCTACTCTCGTCACGTGCTCCCCCTTTGGGATCCCAGCGAGCCGGCCCAAACTCCAACTCAATCGAGCTGACCTTTGGGTTGGCTTGCTGGGTGCCCAAAGGGGATCCGCAGGAGTAGTGTAGATCCTCCCTGCTCCCCAAAGGGGATCCCCTTCAGGCAGCAAGGAGTGGCTGTGTTTCCCCTTTGGACAGCAAGGAGGAGCTACACTCCTACCACGGGTCCCCTTTGGGAGCCCTACGAGCTAACCCAAAGGCCTAGCGCGATTCGAGGAATCGAGATCAATTCCTAAAATTGAGATAGGCCTTTGGGTCAACTTGTTGGGAGCCCAGTGGGGCCCCGCAGGGACATGGAACTATGCTCCTCCCACGGGCCCCCTTTTGGTGCCTAGCGAGCCAACCCAAAGGCCAGCTTGATTGAGCTATCCTTTATAGGATGCCCCTTTGGGTAGCGAGGAGGAGTTTCGCTCCTCCCATGGGACCCCTTTGGGAGCCCAATGAGCTGGCCAAAGGTCGAACTCGATTCTGGGAATTGAGCTTTGTAGGATGCCCCTTTGGGTAGCAAGGATGAGTTTCGCTCCTCCCATGGGAGCCATTTGGGAGCCCAATGAGCTAGCCAAAGGTCGAACTCGATTCTGGGAATCGAGCTCGATTTATAGAATCGATCTTGGCCTTTGGGTCGGCTCGTTGGGCGCCCAAAGGGGGGATGCGAGAGGAGAAGAGCTCCTCCCCACTGCCCAAAGGGGTGGCATTATTTTTTTAAATTAATTTAAACTTAATTTTTTTAGTTTATGTTTAATTAATTATTTTTTAAATTTATGCTCATTTTTCATTTTTTTTCTTTCAATTAAGTTTTTGCTCCTTCTTTTTTGTTTTTTTTTAATTAAGTTTTTTTTTCTTAATTTATGTTAAAAAAATTACGTTGCTCTTTTGCGTCCAAAGGATTGTTTTTTTTTGTTACTTTTTTTTAATATATGTTAATTTTTTTTAGGGAATGTTTTTTTTTAAATATATATTAAAAAAAATTGTTTTTGTCTGCGAGGAGAATGTCATCAAGAGAACTATTTGTAAACATCTATGGAGCAATATCAATGATGAAGTCATCGAAAATCACAGTTGAGCCATATGAGAATGTTGTCCGTGATGAAGTTGTGTCCATTGAGGATTTGAAAATCAAGAATACTAGAAAATGTAAACATGCATGAGAGGAAGAGAAAATGGAGTATTCTTGATTTTTGAGAGAGAAATA
The DNA here is from genome assembly GCA_027924585.1 of Larix kaempferi. Classification (NCBI taxonomy): domain Eukaryota; kingdom Viridiplantae; phylum Streptophyta; class Pinopsida; order Pinales; family Pinaceae; genus Larix; species Larix kaempferi. The sequence continues at coordinate 22,009,212 of BSBM01001346.1, forward strand.
TCAAGGCAACCTAGGCAGTATTCACTTTTATTGTGCTACATTTGCATATCTCAAAACATATTATTACTCATTGGGACTGTTGTGAGATATTTGTTTGGTGTTGAGTAAAGACCTTATTTATGCACTAGTGAAACAACCTAAGACCTATGTCAAAATTCGATATTGTTTGAACGATTCAAACTATAAGGTCGATAAATTTTTCACAAAATTTTGTGCAGGAGTCATGCACAATATCGAGCGCAAGAGTATAAGTTTCTATTTTTTTATATGTTTTTGAATTTGTTATAATTCGGATGATATGACAATGTCATAGATTTCAATACAATAATGTTTTATTTTGCAATACTTTACTATTCCATTTTCCCATATTTTGTATGGAATTTATTCTACAGAATAAAATCCTATGGATGTCTTTAATGCCATTCTTGAGAAAGGATAAGCACCAAAGAAGGGAGAAACATTGAAGAAGAGAGAAATGTCAAAGAAGAAACAAGTGCAAAATGTTCCAACTGAAGAAGTACAAGAACAGAAATTAAAAGGCATATAACAATCAAATGAAGTACCCAATAAGGTTACATTTAAAAATATATCTCTCCCAACTGGACATGAACAAAAAATTGTTGCTGATGAGGATGTTACTTCTACTGGTAAGAGTAATAAATGCTCTTCCAAAAGGGCTATGGATGAGGGCGTTTCCATTCTTAATCAACAGTTTGTTCATTTAGATACAACTCCTTCAATACATAAAAGGAGGAGACAAGATGTTGAATCCAATGTTTCACTAATAATCGGAGTGAGAATTCGGGGGAAATTTTGGAAATCATCACTCCAGGTAGTGATCTAGATGATGGTGTTGTCAAGACAACGCAAAATGCCATTCAAGATCGATTGCAGAGGGATAATTTGGTTCGCAATGGGAATACATTTGATTTAAATGTGAAGCAAATTTATAAACCCACAAAATTCTAGGAGAAGTATCAAATTAGGAAACCACGTCGCTTGCATGTTCATAACTTGAAAGTATTCATGAGGCACAATCCCTATGCACATGTGGTTGACTACCTAGTTCTTTTTTACCCTAAAGATGTTCCTGTCAGAGATGCATTTGATGAATCAATATGTTTTGATTATAAATACTATGTTTTTGGGGGGAATTATTCTGAAAAGTTTAGAATAGAAATGATGCAATATTTTCCCAAAAACCCTATTTTTCAAAGAGTCAAATGCATCATTTATGTTCATTTAATAGATGTGGAAGAAAAAATATTGGCATGGGATCATAACACAGATAGTGACTATAGGATGTCCATGACATTCATTCAAAGGGTCATATTTATCCACAATTAATTCAAAAAACATTACTTATGATTGTGAGCCTTATACTTACCAATCATTCAATAAAGTGGTTTCAGGATTTATGGAAGTCACAACATCACCTCTATGGATATTTCTTGTTTTCCATTCAAATGTACAAGGAGGAGTAGTACTAATAACCTTAAAAGATAAATCAAACTCAAGGAAGCAACTTTATTAGTAATATATTTACAGTGTATTATTTAGCATTTGAATTTAGAAATCAAAATTATTTTCTTATATATTTTTCTTATAGCCATAAAACTAATATTCGTAGCTCCAATAGTGATTCATCTATGAGTGATATTGAAAACATACATCTTGCATGTTGGACAAAATATGAGACCTATGGATATCTTTTAATCAATGAAAAATGTGAAGGCAAATATAGTCAAATATTGAGTTATAATGTTGTTGTAAAAAATGTGACATATGAAGAAAGGGATTTGAAAGGAGAGGTTGTAAACATCTACCAGAAGCCAAAAGCATTGATTAATTATCTCATAAATACATTTTCAAAAGAAGGATATTGGGTTTTATATTTGTTCTAGGGATCAGGTAATGTTTCCCGTATTACATATGAAACTAGTGTCATTAATCTATATTCTTTAATCTATATATTTTAAATTTATGTTTCATTATGCTATTTAACCTTTTTTTTATGTGGTGATTAGGTACAACAATAACATGTTCCTTACAAAAAGGAAGAAATTGCATATCCATTGATAATGATCTACTACAGTGCAATTATATCAAACAAAGAATTAATGGTTCTTTTAGATTAAATGCATGAAGTTGGTTTGAGGAAAGGAGAATTTAGTGAGTCACTTGTGGCAAAGATGTCAAAAGAGCCTCAACCACCATTAAAAGGGATGTTTGGAAATGATCACTTTGGACATTTTACAGAAGTAGAGGACCCAATGGAAAAACACATTGAGGTCCACGAAGAGCACTAAGCTCCAGAAAATGTCAATTTCAATGAAGAGTTTGGCATGCATGATATTCTTGATTAGTTTCATATTGTTGAGGAAAATGTCAAACTTGACAAATTTTTGATAAGATACTTTTGTAATGTTATGACTTTAAGATTTTATTTTGAGAATAACTACTATGTTTTTAATATGTTATTTACAAATATATGGTATACTTTTTGTCAAGATTATGTGAATCATCGCTTTATGGAAAATAATGTCAAATAGTGCCATTTTTATACATAAAATAGATGAAAATACATTAAAAATGGTTTGAAATGTCTCATTTTGTCATATTTTTTAAAAAAATTGCCACAAAAAATCACTTATTTAAGAGAAAAGTTTAAAGAAAAAATTTCAAAATGTATATATTTTTCATTCTAACTAGCTCCTAAATGTTAAAAAATTCAAAAATGTATATGTTTTTTCATTATAACTAGCTACTAAATGTATATTTATTTGTAAAAATTTTAAAAACACATTTGCAAAAAATAATTATAGTTTTTTATGATGAAGAAGTTTCAAAATCGCAAAAAAATGGCTTGAAATGAAAAATGGTGCTACCAGTATACACACTTTTTGAAATGGGGGTAAAAACAACTACTAAAATTGACCCCCAAAAAAGTGAGAACAATGTTGGGTTCTCATCAAGTTGTATCACTTGTTCAAAGTATTAAATGGAGCTTGTGTTGAAGTTAGTTTGTTGTAATAAATCTTTCACAAATTGAATTACTCAATGATCTTTACTCACATTCACACAAGTAAAACTAGAGAAAATGCGGAGCATAAAACATTCTTGTATATAAATACACAAAGTAATATATATATATATATATATATATATATATATATTACCCGAGTAAAAGGGGAAGACACAGTCATTCAAATTTCACTTAGATTCTTCACTTTCACAGAGCTTGGGATTTTCAACAATTACTGTGTGATTCCTTAAATATGATGAGATCTGAACACAATATCCTAACACACTCACTGACATGGCAGATTCACAATGATTTAATAACTGAGTCGGCTCAAGCTACATACATAACAACTTTTAATTAATGTTTCCAACATAATTCAAGTATTAAGACTGGACCTCTCCTCTTTTCTCCATTTCAATAGTGTTGTCCTACACGAGAGATGTGACCAACTCACCTTTCATCAAATTCAATTATCAAGTGATTTTATTTTACTCTCTGGATGGCTTCATATTTTGGGTAGATTAATGAGTAACCTTGGATTTTGTTGTGGGAAGTATAACAGCTCAACTGTATATATAAAGAAACTTGCTGAAGGTTTTCGAATCAAAAATGATTTTCGATTGTAAACTTAAAATAGATTTGTATTTTTAAGCTAAGATTATTAAATTGAAAAGAGGATTTCTTTCAATCAGTAATAAACTCTTTATAATTTATATCAAAATTATGGGTTCCCTGGTTTTATCTTTAAATTGTATTCCATAAACTCTTTTTAATTGAAGTACGCATGTCTCTGAAGTTTATGCAAACAGCAATCGTTGTTCAATACGAAGAAATCTTTTGTTGTGCTGAAAATTATATCTTTAGGATGATGGGCTGCATTGGCGAAAGAGAGGGGAAAATCAAGTTGGGTATAAGCTGGGAATTGGATTTCCACTTTAATGGCTTCCGCGGTCTTAAATAATTCTTGAAATTCTTGAATATAAAGAAAAGGCCATGTACTACACAACACATTCAAATACATATTTGACATAGAGTGCAAGGATAAACAGTATTATTGTTTGAACTTTTATCATGTTAATTATTCAAATATCTGTGTACTACACATTCAAATGCATATTCAACATAGCGTGCAAAGATAATACTTTTCTAAGAAATATGATTTAAATGTTTAAACTTTTATTATGTTAATTCTACTGTACATGGTAGATTTTTTAAAAAGTAAAACCAAATATATTCTTTGTGAAGAGAGGATAGGAGAATCAAAATACATGCTCTTTAAACTTCAAGCATACACATAAGGGTTAGAAATATAATAAACATATGGATAAGTCTCTGCACAACATAACCAGATCTCATCAATACATTAAATACAGAGAAAAACTTAAGTTTAGGTTTAGTTTAATGTAAACAATTTTCATTTCTCGTGGATTTAGCATACTTTCAATTTTTATTTTTTCAATTATACATATACCGTCACATTAGGGTTTTTATTTTCTACCAAGATTTTTTATAACACGTTTATAATAAATAGAAAAATTATTTTTTTTTTAACTTAATTCATAATATTCATATAATTTAAAATTTATCTTTTAAACTTAATTTTCTAGTATTTACATATCTCTTATCACATAATGAGCCCCTCGATGGCCCACACAACTTCTAGATTGAACGCAATTTTTTATAAAACAGTTTTACAAGACGTAATTCCTGCATATTGTGCATTGTTAATGAGATTGAATTTGTTTGTGTTATTTTTTTAGGCAATCTATCCTTGGCATGGGTGTATTGTCCCTGCACATTTCACTGTGGTGGAGTCTCATAGGTATGCCTATTCATTCCTCGGAGAACTCTGAAGTTACTTGGTTCTTGCTCTTACTAAATTATTTATGTTAGTAATGGAATTGGGTCTTCTCAAAACCCTAGGGGGTAATTTTGAAATGATTTGTACAAGAGCCTACCGTGGATAAATATTTATCCATACAAAGTATATGGATATGTGTAAATACTTATATAAACACTTGTGTACAGGGGTTCAACTCCTTGGATATGCAACGAGAAATATCAATGGGTGATTTAAAGTAAAAGGTTTGCAATTGTTAATATTTAGAAAATACTCTTCTCTAAAGTTATCATGCCCAAAATTTTGGTTTATGCATAGCATTAAAACCATTGGACTTTACCATATTTTTTTATTAATGAGACACGTCTTATACGATTTTTGTTTTAGTCAACCATACGGTCTTATAACCAGTGTATCTGTGTTTAACATGTGTTCAACACACAATAGGACATATACCTTTCATGTGTTATTATGTTACTTTATTTTTATTATGTACTTCAACCCGTACGAGACTCTTGCATACCATTCTTTTATTTCTCAATAAAATATAATGCAACTGCTCTTTTTTATATTGTAAACTGCAGTAATAGGTGTTATTTATTGTATTCATAGGGTTTCGCTCAAGTGCCAACCCTGGCGAGTTAGATTTAATATATTATAACCCTATAATTATTATGTCCATCACATATTGTTTTCATTTCGGACATATTAGTCTCACAGTACACAACTCAATTTTTTATTTTCCAAAGTTTTCAAATGTTTTGGGTTTGAATTAATACCTTGTAATTTGGTGTAGGGGTTATGCTTGTCGCGTGTCCCTAGCCCTTCCGTCCTCTTGGTCCATGCCTGTCATGTCTCCCATCACATCGCTCATACGCATTCATTACACTATGTTCCTTTCATATGTTGATCTAGTCCTTGAAATATAGCTTCATAATGCTAGACCCTTTCATCATAAACTCTCCCAAATTCACTCTTTCTCTAGCCATACTTCACCAAGAATCCCAGCTCTTCATTTTTGTGTAGCACAACAAGAAACGGAGGAGTTTCGATCGTTAATATCTCCACTCGACATGGAAAAGGTTTTTGGTGTTGGATCTGTGTTTTCCATCTTCGAAAGTACCACAGGTGCCGCGCAGAAGTGGGTAACTGGGTGGTCGTTGAGGTCTTTGGAAATGATGTTTCCATCGAATTTCCTTAAGCAGATATTTGTGCCTCCTAGGGAATCTATTCCCCATGGGAAACACAAGCGGTTGTTGTGAAACATGGGCATAGTCTACAAATAAACCAGCTGTGAATTCACACCCTATGTTAATAGAGCATCCATAACCATTTCTCTATGAACATAATTTATTGAATTAGTCGGATTCTTGGTATCATTGAAAGTTCTTAGTATCCACTGTTATGGGAATTTATATTATTTTGTGTGAAAAAAGGTTTGTTATTCCTCTCCTCAACCTGCTCTCGAGGTTTCCTAGAGCGTTTTCGACTAGGCAGAGAGATAGATTTGGTAAGATAATAGTTCTTCCTTTCTTCATAATTAGTCATCTGGAGGAGCTCTACTCCATTTTCGACTTGCTAGTAGAGAGTCGTCCTTGTCGTTGTTGGCCCATTTGATGGCTGCGACTCTCAAGTAATTAACATCATAATTTCCATTATCCCTGAGGGATTCCATTAATGGCGGCCACTGCACACCCTCTATTATGTCGAAGTCGATAACATGGATTCAAGGCTTCCATTAATGGCATCCATTGCACACCCTCTATTATGTCGAAGTCGATAACATGTATTCCCACATTAGCACCGCCAACAGCCAATATTGCTTCAAGAATGCATTGGTTAACAGTGAAATGAGGTATTCTTATGTAAGGATAAGATGCATGCAGTAGCTTCAAAGCTCCCAGAAAATGATCCTTAGTGCTCTCATCATTCGGCTCCTTATGGGAAAGGGGATTCACATTAGAGTGAAGTAGATCAAGAGCAACGAAAAGATAGCAATCCACTCTCTCTATGGTGAAGTCATGTTGGAAAAAGGAGCCCTCTCAACCTACAGAGTATGACCTCCACAATATATTATGTTTCTTGAGACATTGCCTCTACGCATATTGCAAGAGAGTTAGAACCACCAGTCCTTTATATTACATGTCCTCGACATCCATTGATTTACCAGTGCCATTACAAACTAGTTGATCCCTCAAGGGAAAAGCACACCACGCAGTCAAAAGATTGAACTACGCAGTAAATAAATAATTTTATTTTTCTTTGCTTTAGGACTTCGCTTCTCCTAGCATACAAGGGAAAAGAACACCGCACAGTCAAAAGATTGAACTGCGCAGTAAGTAAATAATTTTCTTTTTCTTTGCTTTAGGACTTCGCTTCTCCTAGCATATACAACTAGTTGATCCCTCAAGGGAAAAGCACACCGCGCAGTCAAAAGATTGAATTGCGCAGCAAATAAATAATTTTCTTTTTCTTTGCTTTAGGACTTCACTTCTCCTAGCATATACTTTGCTCTATTTTTTGTCAAACACTTTACTTCACAGATTAACTACGCGGAGATTAACTGCGCATTTCAACTTTTACTGCGCAGTTGAACTTAGCATAAATGCATAGTTAACTTAGCAATACTTTACTTTGCATAAATGGAACCTCGCATAAATGAACTTCGCACTTCATAAAAATTTACTTTGCAATTTTCTGAGGTTGAAACAAAATACCAAGTCTTTTGTTCCACTTACATACCTCAGAATTATTTTACCTGCTTGCCAATGAGATTCTTTTGGTGAATCCATGAATCTTGAGATTAAGTTGACTCCATACATTATGTCCGACCTTGTTGTTGTAAGATACATAAGGCTGCCAATGAGCCTTTTAAACAACGCAGGATCTACATTGGATCCATCATCATCCTTGCTCAATTTCAAACTTGTTATCACTAGTGTTGGGGATGTCTTAGAGTTTAAAATTTTAAATCTATTCAAGACATCACTTGCATACTTCGACTAAGATATAAATATCTCATTTCCAGTCTGTTGGACTTCAATGCCCAAAGAATACTTCATAAGCCCCAAATTAGTCATTTCAAATTCACTTTCCATGACTGATCTAAATTCTTCTATGCCAAAAATCACCAGTAAATCTTAAATCATCTACATATAGGCAGACAATTAGCTTATTACCTTGCTTGTTGATTTTTGTGTACAACGTTGGCTCACATTCACTTCTGTGAAATCCATTCTAAATGAGATAATAGTCAATGTAATTGTACCAAGGTCTAGGAGCTTGCTTCAAACCATAAAGTGATTTTTTCAGTCTGTATACTCGGTGTCCTTGTCCTGGGACTTCATAGCCTTGTGGCTGCTCCACATATACTTCTTCCTCCAAATAACCATTTAAATATGCAGACTTAACATCCATTTGATAAACAGTCCATGTCTTATGAGTTGGGATGGCCAAGACTGTTCTGATAATGTCCATTCAAGCTACAAGTGCAAAATTTTCATTGAAGTCTATGCTAGGCTACTGTGTGAATCCTCTTGATACCAATATTTCCTTGTGCTTCTACACATTTCCATGAGAATCTTGCTTGGTCTTATAAATCCATTTCACGCTTATCTCATCCTTGTCCTTAGGAGCATCAACTAATTCCCATGTTTGATTCTTTTCAATGCATTCTATTTCTTCATCCATGGCGTGTGCCCAGACTTTATCTTCAACAACTTCTTCAAACATTAGACTATCATTAACTTGAGAAAATAATGTGAAAACTGAGAATGAATTGGGTGTACCAGTCTCATATATATCACGTAGAGTTCTTGTCTTTGTCGGAGTTGTTGGTGTCTAACTGTGCGAGCTCATTGATGGAGTTTGCCGCACACTTGGTGTGCTTGTTAGAGTAGCTTGAACTGCGACTTGTGTCGAAGTTCCCTGTCCCAAAACATGTTGCGCAATACTGGGAGTAGACGGAGCTATGACATTCTGATTCACATGCAGAGTCTCAACCACATCTTCTGGGATGTCATCATGTTCAACATGTGACATGATTTTAACATTCTTCTCTACAGTTCCATCCCATGCTTCATTTTCTACATACTGAACATCTTGACTGATAATAACTTTTCTTGCAGCAGGATCATACAATTTGTATTCTTTTGTGTCGTCAGAATACCCAATAAAAATGCATTTATGTCCTTTATTATCTAATTTCCTTCGTATCTCATCTAGAACATGTGTGTATGCTACACAACCAAAAAATTTTAACTGTGAAACACTATGTTTCATCCCTATCCATGCTTCCTGTGGAACTTTGTTCTTCACGCTCTTTGTCGGACATCAATTCATGATGTATACAGTAGTTGCCACTGCTTCAGCCCAATATTCATTTGATAGATGCATGGCTTTCAACATATTGCACGCCATCTCCATCATGGTTCTGTTCTTCCTCTCTGCGATACCATTCTGCTGCAGTGTATACCGCACAGTGAATTGCTTTTGTATTCCATGATTTTTACATAATTTTAAGAAATCATTTGAAGCATACTCACCACCTCTGTCTATTCTTAATATCTTGATGTTGTAACCACTCTGCTTCTCCACAAGTGTCTTGAACTACTGAAAAAAACCAAACACATCAGATTTATGTTTTAGAAAATATACCCAGGTTTTTCTTCTGAAATCATCAATAAATGTGAGAAGATAAGTGCATCCTCCCATGGATTGTGTTTTCATTGGTCCACAAATATCAGAGTGCACAATTTCAAGTGGAGTGCAAGCTCTGTATGAATCTCCTACTGGAAAAGTCTCTCTCTGTTGTTTTCCAAAAATACAGCCTTCACAAATTCTCTCTGGCTTTTCCATCAATGGAACTCCTCTCACCATGTCCTTCATGTGCAGTAGCTTCAACCCACAAAAATTCAGATGTCCAAATATGAAGTGCAATAACCAAGATTTATTTTTTATTTATGATTGAAACGTTGCTTGCATTTCTTTGCTGTCTTTTTCTTCCTCGTCACAGTGAATTTATGTTTTTTTACTTTTTGCCTCAAATGCAACTTCATAATTTTCATTCTAACTTCCATGAACAACTTGAGTTGTTTTTCCTTTTATTATTGGCCTTATCCTCAATGGAAACAAGTGATTGCGTGTCATCTGCACTTAAGCTACTAAGCAATTGCTTGGATATATGTCTTTGATCAGACAATGCTTTCCTGTCATATGAACTATGTAACATTTTTTTATCAGTTGTCGAATGCTCATCAAATTATGCTTCAAACCTTGAACATAATAAACATCAAGCATAAATTTCTACTCCTCCTGTTTGGTTAGAATATCAATAGTACACTTACCCAAAATAGTGACTTGAATATTATTTCCAAGTGTGACATCAGTTTGAACTGATTTATCTAGACTAGAAAAGAGATTTAAACTACCAGTCATATGATTGCTACAGTGTGAGTCTAAATACCATATTTCATTTGGACTTTCTTGGACAACATTGCATTCAAGTGGAGATGGGCATGCTAAGAACAGTGAGTTGTTCGAAGTGTTTTTGTTGCTTGACTGAGATTGACCTTGCTTTCCTTGGTCATACTGCTTCTTCGTGCATTCATATGCGAAGTGTCCAAACCTCTTACAGTAATGACATTGAATTTTTTATTTATCATACCTTTGTCCACTTGACTGAATGGGGATCTTATTTTGACCTCTACCAGCGACATATGTAGGGCTGCTACTGCGACCTCGTCTGAAAAAAATTCATCCTCTGCCTCTAGAGTTTGATCTTCCTCTACCTCTTCCACGACTTATGGATAGCTGTGTTGCGAATGCACCTTCCAGTGATGTATCTGAACTACTAATTCTATGTTCATGATTGAGTAATGAGGTTTGCAACTCATCAATAGTAAATTGGGACAGATCTTTTTTTTCCTTGAGGGTCACAACTAAAGATTCAAATTTCTTTGGAAGAACTCTAAGAACTTTTTCAACAACTCTTTGGTCACCTAGATTTTCTCCATGAGAATTTATTTGATTAACGAGACCAATAACACGAGTATAGAGTGATTCTACTAACTTTGTATCTTTCATTGACAGAGATTCAAAATATCTTCTAAGAATTTGTATTTTGGCAATCTTTACCTTTTTCAAACCTTGATAGGATGTTTCTAGTGTGTCCCATGCTTCCTTAGCTGATGTCGCTGCTGCTACTCTTGGGAGTATGGATTCATGTGTTGCTTGATGTATGTGGAACAACGCCTTAGCATCTTTCTTCATTTGTTCCCTTAAGACATCCTTCTTAGCTTGTGTGAGATTGTTGTATGTTGTCAGATATGCTAGTTCTACATAGCCATTATGAACTATTTCCCATACATCTTGACTTCTAAACAAAGCTTTCATTGTTAGAGACCAATATTCATAATTTTTACCAGAAAATTGGAGTTTGCAAATTACTCGAAGTGGAAGCCATTCTTAATCACTTTTCACTTTTTGTAAATAGAATTTCCTTTCTCCGTAAACCAAGCTCTGATACTAGATCAACGGAAAAGCACACCGCGCAGTTAAAAGATTGAACTGCGCAGTAAATAAAAAAATTTCTTTTTCTTTGCTTCTCCTAGCATATACTTTGCTCTAATTTTTGTCGAACACTTTACTTCAGAGATTAACTGCGCGGAGATTAACTTTGCATTTCAAATTTTTCTGCGTAGTTGAAGTTAGCATAAATGCACAGTTCACTTATGTCACATACCCAAACTCTAGACATTTTATGTTATGATGAAAACATTATGTTTTATTTTTATTGTAAATTTTTATGACTACTGACCAAGTGGGGTCAAGGATGACTGTAATTAATTACTTTGAATATTTTATTATTAATAAATAAAAGTGGAGACAAACATCCAAAGGAGACTGTTGAATGAGTGTTCACTGACCCACTAGGAGGAATGGACTGGGGTGGAGAGAAAAATGACACTTGGCAGCATCCTCAACTCACTTCTAACTGTTGCAGAGGCCAACTTCCCTACTTTTATGGTCATGTTCCCCAAGAAAGTGGAACTGATTAGGTGGCTCATTACTAAATAAAATGACCAAAGGCCTAGTCATGCTACTTATCTACCCATCGAATTCAGTAGGAGGTTGTTCATTCTTACCTTGTGATAATATATGAGCATAAGAGATTTGATGAGGGGAAGGTTAGAAGTGATTGAGTGAATTAAGACTACATTCTAAACTAGTGCAGCCACATTGTTGAGTTCAATATTGCTTAAAGAAGGAAGTATTATTGCTAAGTGCTACTGCTGAGTTGCAAAGGAATTTATTCAATTGCTCCACACAACATCTTCGTCCTGGTGGTTCAGTGAACATGCTCGGGGGTCCTAAGGCAAGTAACTTGGTTGTCTTCAGGAGACGATTGGGTGGAACGGGCTCCTTTGGCTGTTTGTTTCTTCTACAGTTACCAGGTTCAAATTGTGTTATCTTATTTACTTCTGTCAAGTTTTTACTAAGAATCTGATGTTAAGATGTTATCAGTTTTCTATTTTAGATATTCTAATCTGTCAACAAATGTTTCATTTCTAAAATTTATCTATTCTGAAAGTCCTTACAGCTGTTAGATTTATTTTTATAAATGAATAATTAAAATTTGTCTAAAGAGTGATAGAGTAAAATGTCTTCCCTACATTTTTCCACGCATTGTTAAAATGTTGTACTCTAGTACAAGGAAGATAGAATTAGAATAGATTCAAATGGTAATATTGTAAACAGATTCGAAGTGCTGATGCTTAAACAAATCTACTTTATATTTTTACAAGTATACTGTTATTCAGATAATTATTACAGAAATTAATGAGGAATCATAAATATCTATCATGCATATGTTTAGCAGTAAAACCCTTGATTCTCATTCACAACAGTTTAATATACTAAGTATTTTCCTTTATGAATGCTAAAGCACAACGAGTACACTTATAAAATTAAATAATTTGTACACAAATACAGATAATTATTTAGATACTAACTTACTAGTTACATATATATTAATGACCTGTTCGAGCATCGATTTACTTCTTAAAGCATCAACAGAGATTATCATCATAGTTTAAAACAATGACTTTGCAAACCCTAATAATAGCAAATTTCCCATATTTCTGGATATGGCAATTATTGCGAGTAAGTAGACAGTATTCATGTATTTTTATAGCATAGTAATAGTAGTTAAAACATTTGCAAAATAATTTCAATTTAAGGAATCAGTAAACCAGACTAGGGTTCGAAACCCTCAGCATACACTTTTCAAAACACTGTAATAATATACAGTAAGGTGTTAAAACCCGGTCATATGGCTTTGTATTGCAAACAAAGTTTAATGTCTCACATATAATAACATAAGATTAAAAACTCAGGTCCACGGCCTTTAATTACAAACAGGATTAAAGCAAAACCAATCTTTCATCTACCATCATCGATGGGCTTTTGCCCAAAGTTATAAACAAACAAAATATTAAAATTCCTTAACATAACATTATCGAAGACCGCTGAGAGAAAACCTACGGGTTTGGCACTTCCATACATAACATAGATATGGTAACAAATATTTAAGTATTTATATAACAATACTGTAATGCAGGACAGGGTCGAGGGTCCGATCCTCAGCAAAACCATAAGCCACATATAAAAAGAAAACGCAATAATCATTATAGTAGGTTTTCAAAACCCAAGCTCACGGCCATCCTTTTACAAACATTTTTGAAACAAAACATTACTGTAATACACCAGTGATAGCGGCCTTACCCTAAGCATGTGAAGTGTTAAGTATCGAACCAAAGCCATACTTGCTTCTGTATTGAAGAACAATCCTTTAAACATAAAAACATTTTAGATATAGCTAGCAGTAAAAAGGGAAACCAACAAGATCATTACAGCTCAAGAGCGAAACCTCCCAGTCTAAACTTTTCCCTTCGGCATGTTAGTGTGCAACAATGACAACCGTAAACTCTACTTGGAGCATTTTCGAACTGTAAATGCTAAAGGCTTATAAACTGGCAGCAAGGCCTTAAAATTCACCATTTCATCACTTTACAGAGTCTCAACGTGGAGAGCCAAGGAGGAACCACTGAGGCTTACTGTGGTCAATACACAACAAAGTACCCTCCCATGAAAGCTCTATTAGGAGACAAGCAACCGGTTCACCTTGCAACCCAAACCACAACAGTGGGAGTTAGTTCATCATGCAAAAACTATGATTTTTAAACAACGATAAAAGGAGACAGTGTTTTACCAAAAAAAATTACCTGCGAGGCTGAAGCTAAGAACTTCGAACCATTCCAACCAAGCTATTGTAATGCCAATCTTCACCATTGAACCAGCAAAGGAGAACTGCATACACTGTAATACAATCACTTTTTGATTCAATACTCAAACCCGTAAACTCTGTATATATCTCAGACTTTAATATTTTGTAGGTGCAGGGCCTTGGCATCGAAACCCCGAGAGAGACTGGAGCCATGCTCTCAAACCCTAGAAAAAATGTAGAACCTATCGACCTCACCCTTAAAACTCGCAAATGAACTGATACACGAAAGGTTATGGGATTATCAATGTTGGGTTAGGGTTTATCCCAAAACCCAAGACATCAACAAGATCAATGGTGTATATCTAGCCACAAGGGCACGCCAACAATATGATCATTGTTACCTTGGATAAATAATGTATAGCACATATAATTGGTGTGCCTATGGTATAAACATTTACATTATAATGAATAGTATGGGTAAGTAAATTCCTACCTCTGGATGTTAAATGTAAGCAGAAAAACACACGCCATTGACTGATATTCGAGTGATTAAAATTTTGAGTGTGATACTCTTCGCTAGGATAGGTCTTACCCGAGTACAGGTTAAGAATATTATTATACTTGAAATTAATATCAAAGGCGATTTATGATACAACTAAATTCCAAATTGAAGTACTTTTGATATGCTTCAGTAGAACCTCTTTCTTACCTGTAATATGCATGTAGAATTGAAGAGCGTTATCTATCAATAGCTAAGTAAGCCTCGAGGCATGCTTAAGGGCCCCTTCATTACATTAAGACAAGTAGTTAGTCTCTGAAATCGAATGATGGACATAGAACAAAGAGTTAATTCAATTGCAAAACATCAAATACTTATTTTAAACATTGTAATATTAAAACCTTCCAACGAATGAATTACAATACAACACTTAAGTAACTTCTTACAAAGAATAAGTTAAACAACGGTTACGAAAATCGTTGACACTTATAAGTGTCGTAAGCCTTTAATCACCGAGAAAAACTGGTAGAAGTTGTCGTCATGGAAAACTAATTGATCAATGTTTAGATTTGTTAAAGTTAGCACTATTAATACTTCCGCAAAAAAAATACAAGCATTTAATGCTTTTGAAAAATTTTAAATTTTAGTGAATTTTTTGGGATGTTACATGTGGTATCAGAGCGCAAGTTCAAATACTAGGCCTGAAGCGGCTCATTCACGCAAATAAAATTTAGGACATAATTGCAAATTACTGATTTTATTTATTTTGTTTTCAGTTTCAGCATTTTATAAATCTAAACTGCAGGTATGGAAGGACCAGCAGAGTCGGCTGAGGATAGGTTCCTTAATAACAAACAAAATAATAATGAACAAGGACACATTAATGCAGAAAACCTATTTGTCGAATTGATTGATAATTCATCTGAATTATTAAGGACAATAAAAGATTTGAAAATTGAGAAAAAAACTATTAAGGAAGAAAACAAACGAATCCTGAAAGCTCAGGAGGAGTTGAATCAAATCCTGCGGAATAATTTTCATAAAAATGATCAAGATAAAGAAACATAAAATAATGTTGAATCTGGAACTATGTCCTACCACTGTAATGATAAAAAGGTAAAATTGACTAATTATGACAATAGTTCATCTTCTGAATTTGATGAAACGACACATAAGAAAAAGCACAAGTATTTTAGTGATAGTAGTGACAGTGACTACTACAGTAAAAAAAAGAAGTACAGGCCCTATGAAGAAATTTCTGACGAGTTTAAAAAGATCAAACCACCAACTTTTAACAGAGAAATGGAAAAGAGTGAGACAGTCGAAGCATGGTTGTCTGGTATGAACAAGTATTTCCAGATGTATAACTACTCAAGTCAACTAAAAACTAAAATGGAAATATATCATCTAACTGGAAAAGCATACATCTAGTGGCAAGATCTGAAATGAGTTAAAGGTTTAAAAGAGAAAACTGTAAATTGGAGTAATTTTAAGAAATACTTTAAAAGAAAATTTATGTCAGAACAGTATTATGAGGAATGAGCTAAAGAGTTTTATGAGTTAAAGCTAGGTTCCATGGATATGAGAGAATTATGCAGCAAATTTTTTAATTTATTAAGGTATGTGCCTTATATCATTGAAGAAAATCCTAAGCTACAGAGGCTTATGAGCTGCTTTCCCTCTCACATAAAAGACAGGATTTAATATGATGGCCCTCGAACTCTTGAAGAGGCCATGAGGAAGGCGAATATCTGTTATGAATAGAATAAGAAAAGAGAAGGTATACCAAGATGGAAAGCAAAAAGGCCTAACAACTTTGAACAAAGGAAGAAGCAGTTCTCTTTTAATTGCAACTTTGGAAATAATAATTCACGTAATGACTCTAACAGAAAATTTCAAAGAAATAATTCAACACGTAATACACAGTCAAAATTTACAACTGCAAGAAACAATGATCTACCTAAAAAAATTGTTACAAATAATGAACAAAAAGAACATGTTAAATGTTGGGACTGTTAGGGACCTCATTATGCATCAAACTGCCCACTCAGAAAGAAGACTGTCAACAACATGCATACTATACAGGAGGAGGCTACTTTCAGTGACTTAGCAAGGGAAATGCCTAAGATAAATGCGGCTTTGGAGAACAGACAAGCCGATCATCAAAATTCCATGGTGGAAGTGGAAGGTATGCTGAAAAATAAACCCAGCTCTATTTTAATTGATCCTGGAGCAAGTCTTAGCTATGTGTCACCTGATTTAGTTAAATGTTGCAACACCTGATTTAGTTAAATGTTGCAATCTGAAAATAGATAAGTTTGATAAATCATGGTTGGTTCAATTAGCTACTAGAACGAAAAGAAAGGTGACTGATTATGTAAAAGAGTGTGAATTATTGATGAATCAGTTTAGGACTCATGTTAAACTGAATGTGTTACCTTTAGGTTCTTACGATGTTCTGATTGGAATGGATTGTTTAGAAAAGCATAGAGTAGTATTAAATTGCTTTGAAAAGACTTTTACTTGTTTGAATGACGCATGTGAAATTGTAACAGTAAAGGGTATTCCTAGAAAGACATATGTTAGACAAATTTCTGCTTTACAAGTTAAAAAGGTTGTTTGTAAAGGGTGTAAGATGTTTGTTGTAAATGTAATTAATGATGAACAACCGACTAACAAATATAAGTTAAAGTTGGAAGACATACCCATTCTAAAGGAATTTATTGATGTATTCCCGGAAGAAATTCCAGGACTACCTCCGAAAAGGGAACTTGATTTCACCATTGAGTTAGTACGGGGAGAGGTACCAAAATCAAAGGCTCCTTACAGAATGAATATTCTGGAGCTTAATGAACTTAAACTACAGCTTAAGGAACTGATTGATAAAAATGATATAAGACCTAGTGTGTCTCCATGGGGAGCAACTGTAATTTTTGTTAAAAAAAAAGACGGAACTATGCATTTATGCATAGACTACCGTTAGCTAAATAAAATGACCATAAAGAACAGATATCCATTGCCCCACATTGATGATATATTTGATCAACTACGCAGTGCAACAATATTCTCTAAAATAGATTTAAGATCAAGGTACCACCAAGTCAGAATTAAAGATGAGGACATCTTTAAGACTGCTTTTAGAACTCGCTATGGACACTACGAGTTCGTGGTTATGCCTTTTGGGATGACCAATGCTCTAGCATTTTTCATGTGTTTAATGAATAACATATTACATAAATACTTGGATAAATTTGTAGTGGTATTTGTTGATGACATTCTAATTTATTCTAAGACGAAAGAGGAGCATGATGAGCATTTAAATATAATTTTACAAGTATTAAGGGAACACCAACTTTACGCTAAGTTTAGCAAATGTGATTTCTTTAAAGATAAAATACAGTACCTAGGGCATGTGATATCCAAGGATGGAATCACAGTAGACCCAGACAAGATAAAAACAATTAATGAATGGCCTACCCCGAAAGACGTAACCGGTGTACGATCTTTTATGAGAATCACAGGTTACTATCGTAAGTTTATCGAGGGATTTTCTAGAATAGAAAATCCTATAACATCTTTACAAAAGAAAGGTAAGAAATTTGTATGGGATCAAAAATGTGAAGAAAGCTTTAAGAAACTAAAAGAGTTATTAACAACAACACCTATCTTAAAAATTCTTGATCCCAACAAAGATTTTATAGTGTGCACGGATGCATGCAATGATGGACTTGGAGAGGTATTAACACAAGAAGGTCACACGATTGCATATGAGTCTAGGAAGTTAAAGATTCATGAAAAGAACTGTGCAACTTACGACCTAGAGTTGGTTGTTGTAATACATGCATTAAAAATGTGGCGCCATCACTTAATCGGAAGAAAATTTATTTTAATGATTGATAATAAAGGATTAAAATATTTGTTGGATCAACCAAATCTGAACGCAAGGAAAGCTAGGTGGCTAGCTTTCCTTAGCGAGTACGATTTTGAGATTCAACACATTAAAGGAAAGGAAAATAAGGTTGTTGATTCCTTAAGTAGAAAATCAAGGCTAAATTTTGTTTCAGTAATCAGTACTTATAAAACTGATCTGAAAAATCAGATTAAGGAAAGAATCAGAATGGATGAAAAATATCAAAAATTACTTAAAAAGGTTGCTAAAGATAATGCTGAAAAGTTTATAACAGATTTCAGAATTGATGAAAGAGGGTTATTGCTGTATAAAAACAGACTTTATGTTCCTAATGTTGTTGAAATTAAGTTGTTGATTTTAAATTAATTGCATAAAAGTCCGTACTCAGCACATCCTGGTTACCAAAAGATAGTAACAATGCTGAGAAGAGATTATTTTTGGCCATGTATGAAAAGTGAAGTAGATGAATATATTGCTAGGTGTATAGAGTGTCAGCAAATAAAGGATGAACATCAACACCCAGCTGGATTATTACAGCCACTACCTATTCCATATTGCAAGTGGGACATAATTAGTATTGATTTTATTACTGGTTTACCTAAAAATCAGAAACATAATGATTATGTGATGGTAGTCGTGGATAAGCTCAGCAAAGCAACCCATTTCATACCTGTTAAGACAACATACAAGGCTGTTAACATTGCTGGAATTTTATGAAACATATTTTTCGTTTGCATGGTATTCCAAAAGTTATAATTTTTTATAGAGACTCAAAGTTTACAGGAAATTTCTGGAAATCTTTATTTTTTAGATACTATTTTGAATTTCAGTACATCAGTTCATCCACAAACGGATGGGTAGACTAAAAGAGTTAATCAAGTCCTTGAAAACATGTTAAGAATGTATGTTAAAGCTCAGCCAGGTAAATGGGAGGAATATTTGCATCTTGTTGAGTATGCTTATAATAATAATTACCAAAGCCCAGCAAAACTCAGTCCCTTTGAAATTTTATATGGAAGAAAATGTAATACTCTTATTTCTTGGAGCAATCCAGTTGACAGGTTAATGCTAGGACCTGATTTGTTAAAATAAATGGAACTAATCATGAAACAGGTTCAAGGGAATTTGAAAATTGCACAAGATAGACAGAAAAGTCATGTAGATCTCAAAAGAACTTAGAAAGAGTTTCAGGTTGGTGAACATGTGTTCCTTAAGGTAAAACCTAAAAAGAGCTCCCTAAGATTGGGAAGCTGTGCTAAACTAGCACCGAGGTATTGTGGAACTTTTGAAATCTTGTCCAAGGTAGGACTAGTGGCATATCAGTTGGAATTTCCACCTAATCTTAAAGTACATAATGTATTTCACATCTCTCTTTTGAAAAAGTATGTGCATGATGCTACTCATGTGATTAATTGGAATGATGTACATGTGGAACCAGAAGGACATTTTCTGGTGGAACCGGATTGTATCCTCGACACGAGAAAAAAATTTCTTCGTAATCGTACCATTGGATAGGTAAAGGTGCAGTGGAAGCACCTTAGTCCAAACGAAGCAACTTGGGAATTGGAAAGGAATATGCGGGTGGCATATCCAATGTTGTTCCAGGAGGAACAAGAGGATGACGAATAAGTCAACATCGATGACGATGTTGAACTTAAGAGGGGGTGTTTGTCACAAACCCAAACTCTAGACATTTTATGTTATGATGAAAACATTATGTTTTATTTTTATTGTAAATTTTTATGACTATTGACCAAGTGGGGTCAAGGATGACTATAATTAATTACTTTGAATATTTTATTATTAATAAATAAAAGTGGATACAAACATCCAAAGGAGACTGTTGAATGAGTGTTCACTGACAGACTAGGAGGAATGGAGTGGGGTGGAGAGAAAAATGACAGTTGGCAGCATCCACAACTCACTTCTAACTATTGCAGGGGGCAAGTTCCCTACTTTTATGGTCGTGTTCCCCAAGAAAGTGGAACTGAGCAGTTGGCTCATTTACTAAATAAACTGACCAAAGACCTAGGTATGCTACTTATCTACTCATCGAATTCAGCAGGAGGTTGTTCATTCTTACCTTGTGATAATTTATGAGCACAAGAGATTCGATGAGGGGAAGGTTAGAAGTGATTGAGTGAACTAAGACTACATTCTGAACTAGTGCATCCACATTGCTAAGTTCAATATTGCTAAAAGTAGGAAGTGCTACTGCTGAGTTGCAAAGGAATTTATTCCATTACTCCACATAGCATCTTCATCCTAGTGGTTCATTGAATAGGCTCGGGGGTCCTAAGGAAAGTAACTTGGCTGTCTTCAGGAGACGGTTGGGTGGAACAGACTCCTTTGGCGATTCATTTCTTCTACAGTTACCAGGTTCAAATTGTGTTATCTTATTTACTTATGTCAAGTTTTTACTAAGAATGTGATGTTAATATGTTATCAGTTTTCTATTTTAGATATTCTGATCTATCAATATATGTTTCATTTCTGCAATTTATCTATTCTGAAAGACCTTATAGTTGTCAGATTTATTTTTATAAATGAATAGTTAAAATTTGTCTAAAGAGTGATAGAGGAAAATTCCTTCCCTGCATTTTTCCACACATTGTTAAAATGTCGTACTCTAGTACAGGGAAGATAGAATTAGAATAGATTCAAATGGTAATATTGTCAACAAATTCGAAGTGTTGAATGATTAAACAAATCTACTTTATATTTTAACAAGTATATTGTTATTCAGATAATTATTACAGAAATTAACTAGAATCATAAGTATTTATCATGCATATGTTTAGCAGTAAAACCCTTGATTGTCATTCACAACAGTTTAATATACTAAGTATTTTCCTTTATGAATGCTAAGCCACAATGAATACACTTATCAAAATTAAATAATTTGTACACAAATACATAGAATTATTTAGATACTAACTTACTAGTTAAATATATATTAATGACCTGTTCGAGCATCGATTTACTTCTTAAAGCATCAACATAGATTATCATCATAGTTTAAAACAATGACTTTACAAACCCTAATAATAGCAAATTTCCCATATTTTTGGATATGGCATTTATTGCGAGTAAGTAGACAGTATTCATGTATTTTTACAGCATAGTAATAGTAGTTAAAATATTTGCAAAATAATTTCAATTTGAGGAATCACTAAACCAGACTAGGGTTTGAAACCGTCAGCATACACTTTTCAAAACACTATAATAATATACAATAGGGTGTTAAAACCCATCCGTACAGCTTTTTGTATTGCAAACAAAGTTTAATGTCTCACATATAATAACATAAGATTAAAAGCTCAGGTCCACAACCTTTAATTACAAACAGGCTTAAAGAAAAACCAACCTTTCATCTACCATCATCGACGGGATTTTGTCCAGAGTTATAAACAAACCAAATATTAAAATTACTTAACATAACATTATCGAAGACCGCCAAGAGAAAACCTACGGGTTTGGCACTTCGAGACATAACATAGATATGGGAACAAATCTTTAGGTATTTATATAACAATACTGTAATGCAGGACATGGTCGAGGGTTTGATCCTTAGCAAAACCATAAGCCACATATAAAAAGAAAACGCAATAATCATTATAGTAGGGTTTCAAAACCCAGGCTCACTTCCATCCTTTAACAAACATTTAAAAAAAAAAACATTACTGTAATACACCAGTGATAGTGGCCTTTCCCTAAGCACATGAAGTGTTAAGTATCGAACCAAAACCATACTCGCTTCTGTACTGAAGAACAATCCTTTAAACATAAAAACATTTTATACACAACTAGCATTAAAAAGGCAATCATTGGAAACCAACGAGAGCTTTACAGCTCAGGAGTGAAACCTCCCAATCTAAACTTTGCCCTTCGGCATGTTAGTGTGGAGCAATGCCAACCGTAAACTCTACTTGGAGCATTTCCGAACTGTAAATGCTAAAGGCTTATAAATTGGCATCAATGCCTTAAAATTCACCATTTCATCACTTTACAGAGTCTAAGCGTGGAGAGCGAAGGAGGAACAACCGAGGCTTACCGTGGTCAATATGCAGTAGGGTACCCTCCCATGAAAGCTCTGTCAGGAGACAAGCAACCGGTTCACCTTGCAACCCAAACCACAACAGTGGGAGTTAGTTCATCATGCAAAAACTACGATTTTTAAACAACGATAAAAGAAGACAGTGTTTTACCAAAAAAAATTACCTGCGAGGCTACAGCTAAGAAATTCGAACCATTCCAGCCAAACTACTGTAATGCCAATCTTCACCATCGAACCAGCAAAGGAGAACCGCATACAATGTATTACAATCACTTTTTGATTCAATACTCAAACTCGTAAACTCTATATACATTTCAGACTTTAATATTTTGCAGGTGTAGGGTCTCAGCATGGAAACCCTAGGAGAGACTGAAGCCATGCTCTCAAACCCTAGAAAAATTGCAAAGCTTGTTATCCTCACCCTTAAAACTCGCAAATGAACTGATACATGAAAGGTGATGGGATTATCAATGTTGGGTTAGGGTTTATCCCAAATCCCAAGACATCAACAAGATCAACGGTGTAGATCTAGCCAGAAGGAAATGCCAACAATATGATCACCAACTCCATTTAATAGAATTTAAAATCACAACTATCAGCGTTGAGTTCCTGCCAACGATGTTTTCTGTAATATCCCTCTAAGATTTATAAATGTATAATGTAAATTATTTATGAGGCCCTGGTGAGGAGCTCAAGGCCAAGGCCCCACCAGTGGACCTTGAAAACTTCGTTAATTCTTTTCTTAAGTTATAAGTTGTAAATTGAGAAAAGAAGATGCAACGGTGCAACTAAGCGTCGACAACTAAATCATTGCGGAAAGGTAAAGTCGAGGGAATCCTTGATAATCTAAACGTTAAGGCCTAGGACCCTATAGGACATAATGGTTGGATCTATGAGTATTAACCAAGACCTTCGTATAATGTCCTAAGTCGAGGACGATAGCCTTTTGTTACAAACAAGTAGGCAACCTTGACGAGTTACGTCTTAATATAACGCCTTATGTATGGATTATAATTTGACGTAATTCATTTGGATAGCCTTAAGAGCTCGAGGCTCACGCATGGCAGTTTTGTGTTGACACTTGTTCGGACGGGAATATTTTTCTGTTGTTAGTAACAAGTGAAGAAACGCATGATTTTGAGAGAAAACAATTTTGAAAGTTTTTAGGGTGTTGTCTCCTTAATGGAGCACCCAAACCCTCCATCATCACCTACTTTAAATAAAACTCCGATCGGTGATGCTGCCACTTGTAACAATTGGTACGAATTCTAGTAGCATCTCCAAATCGATTATTTAATGGAGAATCAAAGCTAGAATACGATTTAGGAATTTGATTCCCTTAGTGGACCCCGAAACTCCACCTCGAGACCATTTGGTTTTGTGAAGAAGCCAGTTGTCAAAGATGAATGATTTTGTAGACTAAATAGGATACTGTCGCTTAGTGGAGGGGAATCATTGCCATTTGTTAAGCTACGGTTCATTTCGTGGAACAGGGGGGATTTCTTTCCATCACGATCTGTCTCAAGCGGAGGGGGGAAAGGCTAGCTTTTGGGGGGCCGTCTCTTTAAAGGAAAAACCCACGCATTTGGTAGGGGACCAATCTACTGCGAAGGGAGTTTGTGAGTAGGTTAAGGTTTGATTAGCAAGGCGACTGACGAGGAATGGATGGAACAGAAGCAATCTAGTATGATTGGAATTGGTCAGCCTGGTTTTCGATCTGATCGTAAGTAATTTCAGTTTAACTCTGCGTCTTCATTATGTAGCTCTCATGGTCAATCTAGCGGGAAAATCTTCTGATCATTGTCTTGTAACTTTCGATCGGCTTAGAGGTGAGTCTTTCTTTCGAAACCCTGTACATATATAAGTCTAGAACAAAGGACGACTCCAAGAGAGCGTCTGATCCCATTGTTCTGAGTGGGATGATTTAATGCAGTCGTTTTGGAAGGTAGGAAGAAAACGCATCCATGGTTGTGCGATCATACCCTAGACCTTTGAATAGTTCAGGATATTATTTGTTCAGGGAAACGTTTGATCCATTCCTGTGGTACGATGGAGATCTCTGCGTAGTATGATTGCTAAAATAAAAGCATCAATCTGATTTATGCAGTCCATTTTAATCATTGTAGTCTTGGTTGCTCGTTAAAGGGGATATCCTTGAAAGTATCGGTTGATTCAGTATTTTTAGTATTGATTTATTTCTGTTCAGGTGCGAGATAACAAAATCTTGCTAGATATCCATTTTGTTATGCATTAGATGAAATCACAGATACGATTTTATATTTATATCGTTTCGTCGATGCTTGGAATGTAGAAAGAAAATGCACCCCTGTTTGTGTGTTATACCCTAGATCTTCGAATAATTCAGGATATTAATTGTTCAGTGAAACGTCGATCCATTCATGTGGAACGATGGAGGAGATCTCTGCGTAGTATGATTGCTAAAATAAAAGCATCAATCTGATTTATGCAGTCCATTTTAATCATTGTAGTCTTGGTTGCTCGTTAAAGGGGATATCCTTGAAAGTGTCGGTTGATTCAGTATTTTTAGTATTGATTGATTTCTGTTCAGGTGCGAGATAACAAAATCTTGCTAGATATTCGTTTTGTTATTTTGTCTGCATCTAGATTAAGTCACGGATACCTGATCTTCACGATAACCGAAAATTGTGGTTATGGGTCGGATCATAATCTGTCTATTCCGGATCTCTATTCTTATTCAGAATATTGATGGTGTGTTGAAATTGTGTTTAAAGTATCACTACTTATCCTTAAAGGAGAATGACTAGCCTGGTCCCGAATTGCACCAGAGATAAATCTCTGTTTCGTTTAACATCCTCTATGGCAGGGGCTTGATAAAGTGGGGAACATAATTCGCAATAGTACGTTGCACAATGTAACCAAATTTTTGGAAGAATATTACATGAGTAACAAGTTCTTGTGGACGTAGCCCGTGGTTTTCGGGTGAACCACCTATATCTGGTCTCGATCGTATGTGTACCTTATGTGTATTATGTGTATCTTATGTGTTTGTTTTCCTTTATAATGATGATCGGAAAAGGGAAGTGTTTTCATAAATCTGTCCAAGTAAGTTATTAATAATCATTATGAGCAATGTAGATATGTTAGAAGAAGCTTATGACTTGACTTGAGTATTACTATGGTGAAAACATGGAATACAATGTTTCATTTTGTTGTAAATATATTAAGTGGAAAAGAAGAGGTTGTTTAAATACGGTTGTCATGGTAGAGTATTTGTGATTTAGATAGATGAATTGTCATGTCTTTTGATAACTAACCGCTACAATTGTTGATGCAAGAAAGGATAATAATACCTATTGGAATGTAAAGGGTACTTATAGAATATTGGGGTAGAATCTTGGTAAGGTTATTACCTTTTAAATATTTACTCGTTTATGGTGTTTTTATTTCTGGTTGGTTATTCAAAATGCTAAGGCATAACCATAGGAAGGTACGTAAACTTTAAATCAAATAGGTGAAAGTCGAATGAGTTTATCACATGAAAAATAAATAAAAAATTCCTCTAAATTCTGACTTGGTTTTGTGGAGATGTGACATGTGGCATATGGTATCAGAGCGCATGTTACAGCACTCGGGCCTATAGTGGGCTCACCATGAAGAAATGAGTTTGATGAATAAGGTGAGGGACTCCATTTGAAAATAAGTAAATGGGCAGTTCAAGCTGGGGAGGAGGTAACTCGCAGATCGCTTTGAAGTACAAATTATCCACTCCATTTGCTTGAGGTTTGCATTATAGAGTGTGACCATTCTACTGCCAGAAAATAACGATCGTCGAAGGATCAAAAAGGTATGTGGATTGATAGAAAAGCTCATGACGTAGTTTTTACTGGCTCTATTCGACTGGCTTTCTGCTTGCATCGAAAAATTGAAATCAGAAAGTATTCAGATCCATTCTTTTAAAATAATTTTCATATCAAAATTTGTAGTCCTCAAGGTTGTCGTAATTCCTTGGAGGATTGGAGTTAAATTTCCCAAGTCCTAATTGTCAAAAGAATTTTTTTGAATAGCATGAAATCCCCATGTCGATTCTGTCGCCTTAAGGTTGGGCATATATTGCAAAGGTTTCCCTTATTCTATGTTTAAGTAAATAATATTATGGTCTGAGACCCTGCGTGGTAAGCGAGGAGGCATTGCCTCAAAGGGGAGAACCTAATGTAGAACCAGTTTTGACGTTTGAAGGGTTGATGTCACTCGAGAATCACAGTGAATATATGCATACTTTCTGAATCAAAGCTATGTAAAAAAAAAACCTGCGTCATTTTGCTGATGATGGGAATGGATTGCTGCGAAAGGATCTCTATAGCTAAACTGTATAACGCGTATTTCAGGTTTTTAAATAAATTCCTAAATCTTTTTAGATCTTTTCCTTATCTCCGTAGGAATGTACAAATAAACTCTACGTGAATATCCTGCATCATCTAGATCATTATTTGCGTTGTTGTAGGCATGAGTGGGCAACCTGATCTTCTTAGATATTTTCTTCATCACCGTAGGATTTCGTGGCCATTCTGGAAACTTCTTAGACCATCTCTCCTGAAGGAATGCGTTCCTTTGTTTGAAAATAGCCTCAGCGAGTGATATTTGCGATTTTGGGTTTATTCCAATCTCCAGATGAATGAGTCTTCGTGCGTTTTTTTTTATCAGTTGTTTGATTTCTACTAGTATGGCATTCTGGATTTTATTGGTAGATCTCTTTGCATCACATTATGTCGCAGCCAACTCTATATTTGGGTAAAAGCGGTCTTTGTACATTGTTTATCCTTTAATATTTTTATAATGCAGGACCACGAATTTTTTCTGTTAGTTCATGATTTGGTCTTCTCTGGCATCCATATGTTTCCTTGAATCCACAGTAAACCTTCGATCTCTCTAGATGCGTAGATGTGTGCCTTATACGATTTGTGAAATTAATTTCTTTTCAACCGGATAGATCTGCACGCAGTGCATATGATAGCCGAATTCTTGCTTTTAGTTTAAAGTCTGTATAAACTTAATATGGAGGCAACTCTGCATCTTTCTTGAAGATATCTTATGATCAAACCATGACCACACAAATGTTATTGACAGGGTTTTTAGTTAAAAATTCTGTACAGCATAGGATAGATGCATCTCTGCATTTTTTGCAGGAAAGATAGCGGAAGTTCAAATATTGGATCATGTGAATGCTATTGATGAAGTTTTAGTTTAAAATCTAAATAGAGTAGGTTGGATGCAAAACAATGCATCTTTTCATTGAGAGTAACTTATGTTTAAACTGGATCATGCGAATCCCATTGGAAGAAGTTTTTGAGGTTTAGATATATTTTAAATCTGTATAACAAGCTCTGCAAATTAAGTTAAAGACAGAGGGTGCTTTTGTGTAAAAAGAGATCACACATCTTTATAATATATATATAGATATATATTATGCAAAGTGTCTTCTATGGAAGTTCCAAAAAGAAATCTAAAAGAAAAGAGAACATAATAGCCACTTTTAGATATGTCCAAAGAAAAGGAAACTTTTACCTTAGTTAAACATCTACCATGTTACCTTTTGTCTCTTTTGTAGGTCTTTGATCTCTTGTGTATGTATGTACTTGTGTTGAGATTGATTATTTAAATGTGTATCTTGTGGATCATTTATTCATATGTTTATATATTGAATACCTATAATTTATTCTTTTAGATGTGATTCATATGAGTCATTGTGGATCTATATGAGGAGCAATTATTTTCAAGTTAGAAATCGTCGATTGTAAACAAGATGGATGTATTATCATTTGCATGACTCTAAGAAAATGGTTGATAAAAGTATGATTTGAAGTTAATTTTCTATTTGATCATGCAGCGTATGTATGGTCAGTAAGACATTTAAATTCATTAAAAATAATTTATGACTTGTTTAAATCGATCTTCGTATATATATAGTTACTACAGAGTTTGTTAGATTCCATTTGTGTTGCATAACACCGGTTAGGATTGATGCATGCTGAATGAAAACCAACGTTGATCCCTGGCAACAGGGTCTATGTATTTTATTGACCTAACTCTATAACCGAAACTCGCATTGGAATGAAAACAAATTGTGTAGATGACTATTTTGATAGTGCATCGGGAAGGGCAACAGATCCATAAAGATTTCAACCATGTAAATGTGTATATATGTATTTTATTTGTTGTCAAAATCTTAACACATGAGATGTGTAAGTTCTACTTAGACTGTCGGGATTAGATTCCCGTTCAGGACTTCATTCTTACTTATATTTTCATGCAGAATATATCTCTTAGCATTTACAGGTCAAGTATATTATACTTGAGCAATCTTCCATACGGGTGAACGATCCCAGAATCACATTGCTATTCTATGCAGCACAGAGAAATCAAAGCGAAGATTCGCTTGTTATCCTTCTTTGTATTGATAAGGTATGGAGACCTCTGCACAACTAGTTTTAACTCACGACTGAAGTTTGACGTGTGCCTTAGTGGTTTTTAAATAGCTTAAAACCTCTTGAGGTGAGTGCTTGTTCATTCTGAAAAAACCACTCTGCGTATGCCTTTTAATTATATTGTTAAAAAACTTAAATCTATGTTGTCGAAATTGCGCCCAACACCCATGAAGAAACTTTGTTTACAACAGAGATAGCATTAACTTCTCTTATATAGATATTGTTGCATAAAAGTTAATATTCTGATTTTTATGTTTCATACAAATTGGATATTGTTATACTGACAAGGGGATTTGGCAGATGGTCGAAACTCGGTGGAACTTGTTGGAAGAGCGTATCATATTATGCATGCATAGCTTAGTGGAGAAAAGAGCTTCACAAAGGAAATTGTCTTTGAAAATGCTTTCAAAAAAAAAAAAAAAAAAACTCCTAGTGAAAATACTCACTTCATTTTACTATGTCAAATGTTAGAACTGAATTCGTCAAAGTAATAATAAGGTTACGAAATGTAATATGATGAAATAATCGATAATTTGAAGGAGATTCTTCTAGACTCAAGCGAGGAGGCTTGAGGGGAAATAAATTCCGGGACTCAAGTGAGAAGGCTTGAGGGGAATTATGTAAAAGTGCGTTAAAGGCACTAAAACACTCCCTAGAAGTGAGGGAGTTGACAGCCGCCATGATTCTCGAATGAATCAACAGGCTGTAAAGACCTAGGCAAACTATAACAAAATGCATATGAGGGAGGCAGGACGCTGCTTAGTATGCATGGGAGAAAGTATTGTTGTGTGAGCACTGTGGTGTTAGACAAAAAAATCTCCGAAAGTATTGATGTGTGAGCACTGGGGTGTTAGGCAAGAAATCTCCGAAATGATTGTTGCGTGAGCACTCGGGTGTTAGGCAAGAATTTCGTAGATGAAATGATTGATGTGTTGATTAAATTAAACAGTCTACAATTCTTAGAGAACAGAATGTAAGTGTGTTTATGATCATAAAAGCACAAACAAAGACTAAAGATATTCCATGAATTGCAAATGATATGCTGCAATAAAATATTTATGAGTTTGATTATGAAATTGATGATAAGTTTTTATGGTTCTTGAATTCTGGTTGTGTAGACGAGATCGAGAGGAACTTGTAAAAGAGTCATGAAAGTGCGAAGGAGGACGAACAGAAATGACAAAACACGGAAAGGTTGACTACAAAAGAGAGAACAAACTGCTGAAAAGAATGAACACCGAGGACGGTGTTATTTTTAAGGGGAGGAGGATGTATTATCCCTCTAAGATTTATAAATGTATAATGTAAATTATTTATGAGGCCCTGGTGAGGAGCTCAAGGCCAAGGCCCCACCAGTGGACCTTGAAAACTTCGTTAATTCTTTTCTTAAGTTATAAGTTGTAAACTGAGAAAAGAAGATGCAACGGTGCAACTAAGCGTCGACAACTAAATCATTGCGGAAAGGTAAAGTCGAGGGAATCCTTGATAATCTAAACGTTAAGGCCTAGGACCCTATAGGACATAATGGTTGGATCTATGAGTATTAACCAAGACCTTCGTATAATGTCCTAAGTCGAGGACGATAGCCTTTTGTTACAAACAAGTAGGCAACCTTGACGACTTACGTCTTAATATAACGCCTTATGTATGGATTATAATTTGACGTAATTCATTTGGATAGCATTAAGAGCTCGAGGCTCACGCATGGCAGTTTTGTGTTGACACTTGTTCGGACGGGAATATTTTTCTGTTGTTAGTAACAAGTGAAGAAACGCGTGATTTTGAGAGAAAACAATTTTGAAATTTTTTAGGGTGTTGTCTCCTTAATGGAGCACCCAAACCCTCCATCATCACCTACTTTAAATAAAACTCTGATCGGTGATGCTGCCACTTGTAACAATTGGTACGAATTCTAGTAGCATCTCCAAATAGATTATTTAATGGAGAATCAAAGCTAGAATACGATTTAGGAATTTGATTCCCTTAGTGGACCCCGAAACTCCACCTCGAGACCATTTGGTTTTGTGAAGAAGCCAGTTGTCAAAGATGAATGATTTTGTAGACTAAATAGGATACTGTCGCTTAGTGGAGGGGAATCATTGCCATTTGTTAAGCTACGGTTCATTTCGTGGAACAGGGGGGATTTCTTTCCATCACGATCTGTCTCAAGCGGAGGGGGGAAAGGCTAGCTTTTGGGGGGCCGTCTCTTTAAAGGAAAAACCCACGCATTTGGTAGGGGACCAATCTACTGCGAAGGGAGTTTGTGAGTAGGTTAAGGTTTGATTAGCAAGGCGACTGACGAGGAATGGATGGAACAGAAGCAATCTAGTATGATTGGAATTGGTCAGCCTGGTTTTCGATCTGATCGTAAGTAATTTCAGTTTAACTCTGCGTCTTCATTATGTAGCTCTCATGGTCAATCTAGCGGGAAAATCTTCTGATCATTGTCTTGTAACTCTCGATCGGCTTAGAGGTGAGTCTTTCTTTCGAAACCCTATACATATATAAGTCTAGAACAAAGGACGACTCCAAGAGAGCGTCTGATCCCATTGTTCTGAGTGGGATGATTTAATGCAGTCGTTTTGGAAGGTAGGAAGAAAACGCATCCATGGTTGTGCGATCATACCCTAGACCTTTGAATAGTTCAGGATATTATTTGTTCAGGGAAACGTTTGATCCATTCCTGTGGTACGATGGAGATCTCTGCGTAGTATGATTGCTAAAATAAAAGCATCAATCTGATTTATGCAGTCCATTTTAATCATTGTAGTCTTGGTTGCTCGTTAAAGGGGATATCCTTGAAAGTATCGGTCGATTCAGTATTTTTAGTATTTATTTATTTCTGTTCAGGTGCGAGATAAAAAAATCTTGCTAGATATCCGTTTTGTTATGCATTAGATGAAATCACAGATACGATTTTATATTTATATCGTTTCGCTGATGCTTGGAATGTAGAAAGAAAATGCACCCCTGTTTGTGTGTTATACCCTAGATCTTCGAATAATTCAGGATATTAATTGTTCAGTGAAACGTCCATCCATTCATGTGGAACGATGGAGGAGATCTCTGCGTAGTATGATTGCTAAAATAAAAGCATCAATCTGATTTATGCAGTCCATTTTAATCATTGTAGTCTTGGTTGCTCGTTAAAGGGGATATCCTTGAAAGTATCGGTTGGTTCAGTATTTTTAGTATTGATTGATTTCTGTTCAGGTGCGAGATAACAAAATCTTGCTAGATATTCGTTTTGTTATTTTGTCTGCATCTAGATTAAGTCACGATACCTGATCTTCATGATAACTGAAAATTGTGGTTATGGGTCGGATCATAATCTGTCTATTCCGGATCTCTATTCTTATTCAGAATATTGATGGTGTGTTGAAATTGTGTTTAAAGTATCACTACTTATCCTTAAAGGAGAATGACTAACCCGGTCCTGAATTGCACCAGAGATAAATCTCTGTTTCGTTTAACATACTCTATGGCAGGGGCTTGATAAAGTGGGGAACAGAATTCGCAACAGTGCGTTGCACAATGTAACCAAATTTTTGGAAGAATATTACATGAGTAACAAGTTCTTGTGGACGTAGCCCGTGGTTTTCGGGTGAACCACCTATATCTGGTCTCGATCGTATGTGTACCTTATGTGTATTATGTGTATCTTATGTGTTTGTTTTCCTTTATAATGATGATCGGAAAAGGGAAGTGTTTTCATAAATCTGTCCAAGTAAGTTATTAATAATCATTATGAGCAATGTAGATATGTTAGAAGAAGCTTATGGCTTGACTTGAGTATTACTATGGTGAAAACATGGAATACAATGTTTCATTTTGTTGTAAATATATTAAGTGGAAAAGAAGAGGTTGTTTAAATACAGTTGTCATGGTAGAGTATTTGTGATTTAGATAGATGAATTGTCATGTCTTTTGATAACTAACCGCTACAATTGTTGATGCAAGAAAGGATAATAATACCTATTGGAATGTAAAGGGTACTTATAGAATATTGGGGTAGAATCTTGGTAAGGTTATTACCTTTTAAATATTTACTCGTTTATGGTGTTTTTATTTCTGGTTGGTTATTCAAAATGCTAAGGCATAACCACAGGAAGGTACGTAAACTTTAAATCAAATAGGTGAAAGTCGAATGAGTTTATCACATGAAAAATAAAATAAAAATTCCTCTAAATTCTGACTTGGTTTTGTGGAGATGTGACATTTCCATTACAAGCTTAGCATCGTATTTCATGCCTTTAACATATGGTTCAAAGTTTTCCAACGTTAGAATATCTTTCACACCGTCTACAACGTTGGATCAATATGCATATAGGTCGTATGCATGTAGCATAGGGTATAGTTCGATATCATATAGTAATAATATTCAATCAATAGTTTATCAATACAATCATGGTGGGCGCAAACGAAAAGTATATAAAACACATGCATATAGATTAACATTTAAAAACATATAGTGCATGTTATTTTTGCAAATAGACTATATCATTGTTACCTTGGATAAAAAATATATAGCACATATAATTGGTATGCCTATGGTATAAACATTTACATTATAATGAATAGTATGGGTAAGTAGATTTCTACCTCTAGATGTTAAATATAAGCAGAGAAACACACGCCATTGACTGATATTTGAGTGATTAAAATTCTGAGTGTGATACTCTTCGCTAGGATAGGTCTTACCCGAGTACAGGTTAAGAATCTTCTTATACTCGAAATTAACATCAAAGGCGATTTATGATACAACTAAATTCCAAATTGAAGTACTTTTGATATGCTTCAGTAGAACCTCTTTCTTACCTATAATGTGCATGTAGAATTGAAGAGCGTTAGCTATCAACGGCTAAGTAAGCCTCGGGGCGTGCTTAAGGGCCCCTTCATTACATTAAGACAAGTAGTTAGTCTTTAAAATCGAATGATTGACATAAAACAAATAATGACGATGTGCACATAGAACAAAGAGTCAATTCAATTGCAAAACATCAAATACTTATTGTAAACATTGTAATATTAAAACCTTCTGACAAATGAATTACAATACAACACTTAAGTAACTTCTTACAGAGAGTAAGTTAAACAACGGTTATGGCAATTGATGTCACTTATAAGTATCGTAAGCCTTTAATCACCAACAACAACTGGTAGAAGTTGTCATCATGGAAAACTAATTGATCATTGTTTAGATTTTTTAAAGTTAGCACTATTAATACTTCCGCAAAACAAATACACGCATTTAATGCTTTTGAAAAATTTTAAATTTTACTAAATTTTTGGGGATGTTACAACTTAGCAATACTTTACTTTGCATAAATGAACTTCGCACTTCACACAAATTTACTTTGCAAACTTCTTTAACTTTACGAAGATTAACTTCGCACAAGTTAACTTCGCATACTTCTTTAACTTCGCATAACCCAATCTTAAACAAACTTTATATTAAGATATTTCTTGCTAAAACATAAGAGCAGAAAACATCTAAGTGAAACTTATGTCGAAGTTTTTGCGCATTAAAATATAACTTTTAGCATCGTGAAATATGTGGAAATCTTGATTTGATTTACAAACCGTAAATGTAAACAACATTTACATAGGTAAATATGAAGAAGATGCATGGCATGCGAAAAATCAACATTCTTGAGAATGAATACATAAAACTAAAGACTTATATACTACCGTAGTAAAACAGAGCAACTTTGCCGCACTATAGAGAGATGAGATTTTACTTGATCTTTCACTTATTACAGAGCTTGGGCTTGTAATACATTTCACAACCAATTTCTTCGTCTCCTTTCACTCCTACATCTCTATCTAATCCTCTTTGAATGAATCTCATTTATACACAAACTTGGTTTTGCTTCACCTGGAAGTTACACAGTTACATTAATCAGTGCAATTAATTTCTACCTAAGAAGTTATTGACTTACGAAATACAGACGTGTTTAAATAAATACAAGGAGACGTGAGCTAGATTGGTTGCAGACTAACTGACATAACATACTGACAAAAAAACTGACAGAGTGACTGACAAAGCCAGTGCAGATTAGATACCCAATCAACTCTTAATTATGATTTTCCAACAATCCCCAGCAACAACAGGATGCTTTATGGTCATCTTTTCTCTACAGTTTATCGTCATTTTCATAGCACTTCTCGTTTGGCTATTTTTTTGTACCACTTCCATTACAAACCAGTTGATCCCCAGCAACAATAGGATGCTTAATGGTCATGGTTTCTCTACAGTCTATTGTCATTTTCATAGCACTCCTCATCTCGCTATTGTTTTGTTGTTGTTATGGATATTGCAGCTATGTTTCTCTTATGTTGTTAGCATTATCCCAGCTTTGTCACAGTCTTAAAATCTCATAATTGGCAAATAAAGAGTAAGGTGATTTGTACATCACATACCGACCTCAGCAACGAATTGCATATGTAACGAGATGCAAACATAATTCTCGATAGGATGGGGGCAATTTGTTCTAGGGGGTCAACTGTTGACCTCTCCCGTGATAGAAAATCAATTGACATCAATGTGCATGACCACGCAGCATTTACTCCATTATCGGGAGCAGGGGTTCAATTGAATGGGTTTCCATCAAAATTTCCAGGCAATATTATATTTCCTATGAATATGGAGAAAATGGAGAAAGAGTTGCAATATCATAATTCATTTTCATATCAAGAGATGTTATTTTATGAGAACATGCATTCTAGGAATGCCTAAGGAGAACTAGAGCAGTTATCAAGGGTCCCTTCAATAAGTTCCAACAGTACAAAGTCAAAGCCTATGGCAGTGACCAAAATAGGAGTAACCAAGGTGTGAACGCTCATTTCATTTTCAATTGGATTTTATAAATCTTTTCTACTTAAGTTTATATTATCTTTTGTAAAACATTTATTTTTAGAAAAATGACTATTTTACACACGAACCCACAAGATTCTTAATAGAAATATAGTGTTTTGATACCCGGTACAAGTGATATACTATTTTTTATATTCTAAATAAGTCTAAGGAAATTTACTTTCATGCACCACTATAGATCATTCAGTCAACAAGAAACCTGGGATGGTTAAGTACATTTTCTGTGCTTTTGATTTATAGTCATGTTTTTTGGCTTGAAGTGCTGCAAAATGAGATATTCATCATGTTGAAACTTTTCAAGCAAACACACATACACTTGGTGTTGTTTCAAAATGGTGTTCCTTAGCTTTACATGTCAAGGATGAGGGTGTTATAAACACTTGTTTTCGTTTTAAAGTGAATTTCTTTGGCTTTACATGTCAAGGATGAGGGTTTCTATGATTTCAAAACAAATCTTATGACACCTCCTCATTTGCTAATGAAAGTGCATTCAAATTGTGTTATGTAAGCCATCAATCTTCCTATTTCAATGCATATCTCTTATGGAATGATATCCTATAGAAAATTTGAAATGGGATTTGAAGAGTTGCAATGGCAGTTTAGCATGCCTACATTCCTATTCATTTACCTTGTTAATATGTAATTCAACAGTAACTCACTCCATATTGAAAATAGAACAAGGGTTCCCCCACCTCCATCCTGCTTCTCCTAGGGATGTCTATGAATCTGAGGGAGTGTGGATTCAGTTCTTAGAATGGGAGTTGACCTCTGAATCTAGTCATGGAATTTAAAAATCATTAATTTAAACATGACCTAGCTTAGTATTTCAAAGAATTATTCTTCCAACACAAGCATTGGAGACATTTTCATGAACATAAAAAAGTAACAACCATGACATGTCAATAAAGAAAAGTAAATTATTTGGATATCAATATTTTTCCCACTCATACTTGGGAAGTCTATATGTGATTTTGTTGTAAGATTTTGAGGTGTTGATCAATTTTGACTACTTCAATTGTTATCACCCCAAGATAATATATATTTTATATGATATGGTCATTAAAGAATAGGGCTTAAAGATGGAAACATATTTTTGAGAATAAGTGTTCTTCATTGTCATGAAATTTATGCCATATTTATACTATGCTTCTTCAGCCATATTTTAGCAAAGAAAATTGCAAGGTATAAATGACAAATGTCATGTTTGTTGAATTTTCAATAATGAATGGAGTGGGTTCAACTTCTTATTAGAATTGACATTTTGCCACCAATACCCCTTGGTTAAGGCTCAAATAGATTCTACGTCATCAATATTATTGTAGGTGGATTAGAATCTATAAAATATGATGATATAAATAAAAGGAAATGGAAATCTACCCATTGGAGAGTGAATGGAGTGAAAGGTGCAGGCCTTTTTTACCATGCGAACATATGTTTGAGAAAATATTATCATCTGGTTTCTATTTATTCTTTTTTTACATTCATATCCACTTGCATACAACGTCATACTTTCCATCGTATTTTTCCTCTTGAATGCTGGCGTGTATTGCTCTTAGAAATTCGACTCAAAGTGGGTAAGATCATCTTACATTGCCATGACTCATATCGCCTTTGATTTATCACCATTTAAATGTTTCATTGCATATCGTTGATGAGGGATCTAATGTTTCATTGCTTCCATCCTACTAGTTGGATGATAGAATATAATGTGTGGCACCCTGCCAACCTCAACGAAGAGCTCTAGGCTCAGTATTCCCTCTTCAAGATTTGAACTCTTGCCTACCTGTGTTTTTGTAATGTCCCTAAAAACAGTAAAAATTTAAAAAAAATTCTCTTACTACTAATATTGTCTAAACTGATAATGCATTGCAAATTAACTTCAGTACTGGGAGGTTATGTCAGTGTTTGTTTGAAGCAATAAGAACTAAAATATAAGAGAGTTGGTTTTACAAATTATTTTTTCTACGGAAGCGACGAAGTAAGGTAGTATGAGGTGTATACACCTTTATAGCAAGTATATATGCTAGAATGATACTTAAGGTTTTTCCTTCACCTTTAAAGCTCAAATGTATGTTGATTTCATTTAAATGTTTAAACTGGTTTATTCAAGCATGATGGACTTTATGAAAGAGAGTATGACTATCTCTGATGACTTTTGTGTTGGTAGCCATGCCCCGGTGGTTCTGCCGAGAGGTAAGGGATGAGTACTTGGGTTAACCAGGATTACTTAGAAAAATTGCTAAAGCATCTACTCGGATTATGTTTGCAGGTACAAGAGGGTTCCTCCCTAGGTTACCTACAACAACTACCTAGCAAAGTCCTATTCTTGTGAATTAAGTTTCTATGGTATGCTTTGAAAAGATATGCATTAATATTAACAAGGAGTTGCACTACCAGAAAATTTGTAACTATATGGTTTGGATAAAAAATCTAAGTGTTACTGGAAAGGTTGTTGCTAGCTTTAAATGCCACCCAAGTGGTCTTCACGTGGCTTACTTGCCAGCTAGAAGAGGGTTTTACCTTGGTCTTTCTCGACTCTAATCGTCATTTCGTGGCTTGGTTTGAGGGGTAGCCTCTTGCTACTGTGACTGGTTTGACAGTGCTCTGACTTGAGCTACGCTCAAGGTCAGTGCACTCGTTGCTACTGCAAGGGAGATGTAGGGCGTTAAGTTTAAGTGACAAGTAACCTCTTTCATAGCTTAAGAATTTCTTTCACCAATTAACCTGTAAAAAAATATTTTTTTGTTGGTTTAACTTGTGTCTCCTTTCATGGATTTATTGACAGGTTTACAGTTTTGGGTATCCCCAGCATTTTGGGCGCTAGTGAAGAGGTAGAAAGATGGGGGTTTGGCATTTTACCGGTAAGCTCAGGTCCTCTCAGTATCCGTCCCTTCTCTTGGCAGCTATGGTTGTACTTCTCTATAGCCTTGTGCTCTTTTACATTGTGACTTCATTGTGCCCTTTGGGCTCACTGTAATCAAATTTGAAGTCTCGTTGCATCGCCTTTGGTTTGACCAGTAGTTGAAAGGAGATCGTTTTGGATGAAAATGGGGTTCTGGACCTGATCAATGTTTATGATGATTTTATTTTGTTGTTGATGAGATAAAACCGTGAGGGTTCATGTTTTGATACTGTAGTTGACTATTTGGCTCTATAAAATCTTTTAAAGCTTTTTAATGGGGAAAAGAATACCCACCTTGTGTAATTTTGGGGCTTTGAAATGAATACTGGTACTTGGATCTTTCACTTGTGTTTCTTATTGAGCATGTATTGGTAATGTTTATGGTACTTAGATTCTGTGTTTTCGTTTTGGTATGAAGAGATTTCTAGTTGGTATTTTATGTACAATGTTGAGAGCGTAGCTCTGTTTTGAATGCTTGCTGGCCAGTGGGTGACTCCGGTCTAAATGAGGTTTTCATTCTCTGTGGGTTGATTCCATTTAATGGAAGACTGTTTCAAAATAATAACGTGGTGTTTAGGAAAAACATTTGGAACTCTATCAAAAAGGGGTTTCATTTAAAATCGGGATTTAAATTTGGAAGATACTATAACCCTAGATAATGAAAAACGTGATGAATGGTTTGTTTGCTTAGGAGTTAAATGCTAAGATTTCGTGCTATGTATCTAAGACACCTACGATTTTAATTGCTTAGAGTTGGATGTGTTGGTAGGGAGATTCGACACCGTCACTAGCGTTTTTTTCTTAAATGTTTTTGGAAAGGGAAGGTCTATGTTGACTGTGTTTGTTTCAGGACTAATCTTTCGTGAGTCTTAACTTGGAAAAATAACTGTTGGTTTACTCGCTTCTTTTACTATTGAAAACAATCGAAATGCTGGAAAACTCTAGATAGGAGATTTATTTCATTGTTTTGGAAAATTATATTGATGTGGTTGTTTTATTGCGCATCTACCAATGCCAGTGAATTAAATGTTTGACTGTTGGCAAAGGGTTTCAAAACCTGGACTTGTGTTTTATTTATCCCTTTTTTAAAGGATACTGAAATGAACTGTGTTTGCTTTTGTTTGGATCCAAGAAGATCTGCGTGGTTCCTATCTTGGGATTCTAATGGTTTAGTTTGTCCATTTGATTTTTTGAGTTTGGTTTTTAAAGAATAAAAAGGGTTAAACCCTAGCTTTAGAAATACATGTAAAATAGAAAGTGCAGTATTAGTAATACGTTTTTGTTTTGTATAGAAGTTAAAAGTTTGGAAGTTGGGCCTGCGTTACTTATAATGTTCAAGATAGTGAAGGAGTCAGGCCTACACTACAAATCATTGGTTTCATGATCCTAAGTTTTGATTCTCTAATGAATAAAAGTTAAACCCTAGCTTACTGTTATTTAATAATTTAAATGTAGAGTAAGAGGATAATGTGGTTTCATTTTGAGAGGAGGTTGCAAGTATAGACATTTATAAATAGTAGTTTTGATAATAGAAATTCTACCTATATAGGTATCTTGCATAGGCTAGCTAGGATAGCCCTGCAATATCCTTGAAACATTTAGGGAAGAAGCTTGAATTAAATAGAAAACATTAAATGGAAAATGATCCTAAAAATGCAGACCCTGAGAGCCCATGCCAATTGGCCCTTGCTCTATGAAAGTAAAGAAATAAAGTACATAGACATAATTGCTGCATAATGAATCCTATTTTAAGTTCCTAGATCTTAATTGAAGTGTATGGAAGTTTGTAGTTCATACCTGGTTCTTGAAGCTTGATCCTCTTTTGCAGAACCTGCACACTCAAACACTAGTTAATGGAAAAATATATGGACCTACTTGACCTGTAGGATTATTTTTAACTACATAACTTTGGAACTATCATGTTCCTCCCAACCATGACCCT
The DNA here is from genome assembly GCA_027924585.1 of Larix kaempferi. Classification (NCBI taxonomy): domain Eukaryota; kingdom Viridiplantae; phylum Streptophyta; class Pinopsida; order Pinales; family Pinaceae; genus Larix; species Larix kaempferi. The sequence continues at coordinate 22,050,014 of BSBM01001346.1, forward strand.
GAGACCATTCCTGGTTCTAACTGGATCCCCCCAAGCTGGTTCCAACATGGAGTAAGAGAAGTAGAGGTCCTAGGCTAAGCTGTTGAATCAGATCTGGAAAATATAATAGGTTGCTTTGGTTCTGCAGAGTAATTCTTTATGTTCATAAGAGAATGATAATAAGAAGATGATCCCTCTCTTGGGATCTTCCCTTCTTTATATAGGTGAGTTTTGTTTGCAATATAGTTGTTTGAAATAATAATATTTTGTTTTTAATTTAATTAAAGATATCTTTAAAAGATATTTTGCTAATTGTTTACACCTAGTTTATCTAGGGTCTTTATTTTATTATAATTTAGATGTAACTTAAGTTAACTCGTAATAATAAAATAATAATACTATTAATAATATTAATAGTAATAACAATGTGAGAATTATCCTATGCATAACCTTTATGCATTTTATTTATATAAGTAATATTTTCTTTTATGTAAATAATAATATTATTATTATTAATAATTTTAATAATAACTGCATAACCTTTATACATGTTATTTACATAAGAATAATTAAATCTAATTATTCAATAGTTTAGTTATGGTAACTTCTTTGATTTAATTATTTATATACCATAATACTTCTTTTAAACATTAAGTACAAGGTCCAATTCTTTGGACAGGGTCTTGGTAAGTTTGGATAGTTGGCTAGGTTAGGTACCTCTAGGTGTCTCTCTTGCATGTTGGATTCCCTCGTTTAACATGGTATTTCCCGCAGTCCTTGATGATAGATAGAAAATGATTCATTTAATCAATTTAAATAAATGTGATGAATAGAAGTGTTATTCAGAGTCTTCTCGACTCAACACTTTTTAAGATCAAGTAACCCCGAGTGCTCTTCAGAGCTTTAACTCAACACTCTCACATGGGCGTTATGCTAGTGCAATTCTAGAACATCCTACTCAACACTAGTACTAAAATGTGGTTGTGAATCACATCTAGAATGTACAAATGGCCTCGAATGTATTCATTATCAACCTTGGAGTGCTACAGGGCTTATGTTCAACACTCTATGTACATAGGGGCTTACACCCAATACGTAATAAAAATCCTCTAGGTACATCGGGGCTTATGCCCAGTACGTAGGTCATCCATGTGTTCCTGAGTCCACGCTCAACACACTATATAAATCAATCATGTGAATCATAACTCTGCACAGTATGTAATAAAAAGGTCATCTCAGTATATTAGGGTTTGTACCCAATTCACATAATCAAAACAGAAATCAACCATTAGGGCTTTCTTGCCCATTATATAACAATAATGCATCAATTAGGGTCCATGCCCAATATGTAAATCTATAAAAGAATGAATCATGTGCACTAGGGCTTATGCCTAATAATCAAAATAAATCATATGTGTTGGGGCTTTAAGCCCAATATATAACATCATAAATAGTTAGTCAAAATTCAGTATATTACATCCATCCCCGCTTAGAACAACACCATCCCGGTGTTCTAGGGACTGGAAATGAAGTCATGAAATAAGGCGGGGTATGCCTCTTTCACGGTTGTCTCATTTTTCCAAGTAGCCTCTTCTGGTCCAAAGTGCCTCCATTGCACTTTCAACTGGGTGATGGTCCTTCTTCTAAGTTGCACCTCTCTCTTGTCCAGAATGTGGAGCGGCTTCGGCATGAGCTCTCCTTCGGGTTCCACCTGTAATAAGGACCAATCAATCACATGCTTAGTATCATATACATATTTCTTTAATAAGGAAGCATGAAAAACATTATGAACTTTTACATGAGCTGGTAAGGTTAACTCATATACTACTGGGCCCTTCTTGGCCAATATCTCAAAAGGTCCACAAAACCTAGGGGCTAGTTTCCTGCATCATCCTAAGCTCAAGGAGCTTCGTTTTTCCTTCACTTTTAGGAAAACATGTTCACTGACCTAGTAGTCTTTGTCTTTCATTTTCTTATCCACATAACTCTTTTGGTGGTCTTGTGCCTCCTTCAAATTTTGTTGTACCTTGGAGACTAGCTGCTCCAAGTCTTTTAGTAAGTCGGGGCCTAGCATGAGTCTATCTACTGGGCTATCCCAAGTCAAAGGTATCCAACACTTCCTGCCGTAGAGTACCTCGAAAGCACTCATCTTGGCAGAGGTTTGTTATCCGTTGTTGTATGCAAATTCTGCGAGGTGAAAATAATCTTCTAACTTTGTGGGGTTGTTCATAACATACATCCTGAGCATATCCTCAAGGATTTGGTTTACTCATTCTATTTGTTCGTCGGTTTGGGGGTGGTACGCGGTACTGAACTGTAGTTGTGTCTCCAAACCATAGAATAATTCCCTCCACAAGTTCCTAGTGAACTTCGTGCCTCGATCGAAAATGATCTCCTTGGGTATCCCATGCAATCGGAATATCTCTTTTAGGAAGATGTTCGTGATGTGTACGGATTTGTAGGTAGACTTTACTGGTATAAAATGTGCGGCTTTGGATAACTTGTCTACTACTACAAAGAGGGAGTCATTCTACCTCCTACTTTTTGGTAAACCCATTATGAAATCTATACTAATGACCTACCACTTCCACTCTAGTATGGGTAAAGGTTGCAGTAGTCCCGAAGGGTGTCGGTGTTCTTCCTTAACTAGCTGACACTCTTAGCACTTAGCAATGAATAAAGCTATGTCGGCTTTCAGTTTAGGCCAAAAAAAGTGTTTCTTTACTACCGATATCATCTTTTGATATCCAGGATGTCCCGAATAGGGATTCTGCTGGAATTATGTGAGGATGTTAGGTCTAATGTCTCTATTTTCTGGAACATAAAGTCTCTCTTTTGACCATAGCAGTCCCGATTCGTCTATCTTATACTCTTTTTGTTGTTGGAATAAACTATCCTCTTGGATCTTTCTAAGGATATAGACATAGAATCGGTCACTTTGATATGTCGTTCTAATCCTATGGTGTAGGTCTGAGTCAGTTTTACTCACGGTCACCTCACATAACATATGAGCCTGTCGACTTAAAGCATCGGTGATCTTGTTCTCCTTTCCCTTTATGTGTTTTAGCTCAAAGTGGTACTTGTTAAGGAAGGCTAGCCACCTGGCCTGTCTGGTGTTTAGGTCTAGTTGGTCAAATAGGTACTTTAGACTCATGTTGTCCGTCTTTAATAGGAATTTCTTTCCCATAAGATAGTGCCTCCACATCTTCAAGGCCTGGATAATGGCAGCTAGTTCAAGATCGTGGGTAGGGTATTTTTATCATGTTCCTTCAACTTCCTTGACTCATAACAGATAGCGAAGTCATTTTGCAAAAGGACTCCACCGAGCCCTTCCTTGCTTGCATCTGTGCAAACCACGAAGTCCCCATCAGGGTCGACAATCCATAGGATGGGTGCACTCGTCAAAATTTGTTTTAACTTTTGGAAACTTTCCTCGCATTTTTTCATCCAAAGAAATTTGGTTGTTTTCTTCTGCAAGGTTGTCATAGGACAAGCAATTCAAGAGAAGTTCTCAATGAACTTCCGGTAGTACCCAGCTAACCCTAAGAAGGATCTTATGTCGGTTATGCATGTGGGGGTAGGCCATTCTTCTATGGCTTTAATCTTTTCGGGGTCAACTACTATCCCTTTCTCCGAAATGATGTGCCCTAAGTAATGTATCTGGGGTTTGTAGAAATCAAACTTGCTAAACTTAGCATACAGTTGATGTTCTCGTAGTATTCGTAACACTATCCAGAGATGTTCTTCGTGTTCCTCTTCGTTCTTGGAGTAGATCAGAATGTCATCAATGAAGACTAGGACGAACTTGTCTAGCTATTTACTAAAGATGTTGTTCATCATGCACATAAAGTTGGCAGGTGCATTAGTCAGCCTGAAAGGCATTACAACAAACTCGTAATGGCCGTATTGGGTTCGAAACGCGATCTTACTGATTTCTTCATCACGGATTCTCACTTGATGATATCCGGATCGTAAGTTGATCTTTGAGAAGATCTTCTCTCCTCCGACTTGATCAAACAAGTCGTCAATTAGAGGGAGTGGGTAACGGTTCTTGATGGTCAACTTGTTGAGTTGGCAGTAATCGATGCACATCCGCATTGTCCCATCCTTCTTCTTGACAAAGAGTATCGGTGCTCCCCAGGAAGACACACTGGGTCAGATATAACCTTTCTCGATCAACTCTTGTAACTAAATCTTGAGTTCCACCAATTTAGGTGGACTCATGTGGTAAGGGGCTTTGGAAACTAGTACGGAATCGGGTGTTACTAGAATGTGGTTGTGAAGCACATCTAGAATGTACAAATGGCCTCGAATCCGGTATTCATTATCAAGCTTGGAGTTCTCCAGGGCTTTTGCCCAACACTCTATGTACATCGGGGCTTATGCCCAGTACGTAATAAAAATCTTATAGGTACATTGAGGCTTATGCCCAGTACGTAGGTCATCCGTGTGCTCCTGAGTCCATGCTTAACACACTATATAAATCAATCATGTGAATCATAACTCTACACAGTATGTAACAAAAAGGTCATTTCAGTATATTAGGGTTTGTACCCAATTCACATAATCAAAACATAAATCAACCATTAGGGATTTCTTGCCCAGTATATAACAATAATGCATCAGTTAGGGTCCACACCCAATATGTAAATACATAAAAGAAATGAATCATGTGCACTAGGGCTTATGCCTAATAATCAAAATAAATTATATATGTTGGGGCTTTAAGCCCAGTATACAACATCAAAAATAGTTAGTCGAAATTCAGGATATTACAGTTTTTTCTTTTTTTTTTATATTGTAAAGCTTCAAGTTCAAATGTATCTCCATGATTATTAGGAATTCATGTTTTCTCTATGGTTTGGGAGGTTTGCATGAGACAACACTCTGCCTAGTTCTATCTCCTCCTATAGAGCATTCTTGGAGATAGTTGGAGATTGTTATTTGTTGGTTTTATATTGTGCTATTCCAGGAAGAGCCTTCGAGGTAGGTATTTGTTGCTTCAGGATTGTTTATTATGCTATTCGTTTTGCATTTTTCAATCTAACGATTGTTTGCAAAATGGAACTATATGCTTCTTCCTCTTTTCTGCTACAATAGTTTATATTTCTTGGCGGAAATAGCTTCACCGGAATCACCACTACAGACGAGGCTAGGCATGAAGATGTCACAAGTTACAACGACAAAGCTTGGACAGTGAAAAAATTTCGGTTCTGTTTTCGTTGGACGATTCCTTGTGATTTATGAGCTCCAAAAAATGAGTGCTCAGTTTACAAGAGGCCTTGGATCTCCTAGCGTGCAATGTGTCAACAAATTTAGATGAGGTATATAAGTGTTGTCATGTGTCAAACAAGATAAATTTTTAGCATTATTGTCTAGATATTTTGGATCTATGGTAGCTTGGATTTGGCATTTGCATTTATTTGGTCAAGCAACAACCAATGCGGTCTTAGAGTGTCGAATAGACATAAGCATTTTCAAGTTTTTCTTAGATCTAATCTGTTGTGAGTAGAGAATTCTATATCAGAGTGCTCTTTTTTGGATAGTTCGTTTTGTTTCTTTGGCACATTTTCACTAAGTGTAGATAGAAAATAAAGAATGGGACAAAGAGGTGGGTAGCATTGACTAAGAGCATACACATCTAGTTCAAGAAAGCCTAGGAGTTGGCAATATTATGCAATGGTGTTGTGTTTTTTTTGTTTTCTGTCTCAGGAAAACTCCAAACACCCTATATAAGCACATGCATCTCATCAACTAATGGGAGAATTGGAATAGTAATCTAACTCTGTCCCAACTCTGCGGTGATGGCATGGACTAGTCTAGAGTTAAACACCATGGACTACAGTTGTGGCCTAGTCTTTTCTTTTCCGTGGTTATGTGGGATTGTACACCTTTAGGGTTGAAGAAAAATTATGTCAATGTGGTGATTCCTTGAACATAAAATAATGGTCGTCTCTAAGCTCATTGACCTTCCCTCTGTCATATCCTATGTTTGCAAAGGACATTAGTCATTAGTAGTTAAATAAATCTTAGCTTTGGATTGGTGTCCATGCAATCATCACTTCCTTACCTCGTCATGTGGAATAAATTTAACCTGCAAGAATTTCCTGGCTATGCTGGTTGTAATTGTCGAGATTTTCATAATGTCGGTTTCTTTGGTTGGATTCATAGACGCTTACTCCAGGGTTTCATGCCCATTATGGATCTACTTGTTTCTAGGTCGCTTTCCCATGCAGATGCATTGTTTGTCAGGTCAGGCTCGAACCTGATTAAGGTTTCTTGTCAGTTTTTCCATTGTCGGAAATCGTTTAGTGGTTTTCTAGCGGGAGTAGGATTAAATGGTTTTCAGTACATGCCCTACAGAATTATTGTACAACTGCAGTATTTGGCATGGCTTCATGTTTTCAAGGTTCAAGGAAGGGTTTTTTTAGGGTGCTGGACACGCTTTGAATGCAATTTCCATTGTATTTGGTATGGTTCAGTGTCTCTTGGAAGCAAGAAGGGTGAGGAGAGGAGTTATTTTGCTTGGTATCAGAATTTTTTGTGTCTCGGTTCTGGTTCTTCGTTCGTCATATTTTCCACCTCTGATTTTCTCTTGCTTCGAGTTGTTTGGAGGGATTCTAGTCCAGTCAATTTGCACTGAGAAGTTAATGTGTGGGAATTTAATGTAGTTCGATGACCATATATTGCATGTGGCCAAGGGAAAGGCATGTTTTCATTTTTTTATTTTGGTCCTAGATGTTGGAGTGTGTGTGCTTGATGCGGTGCAGAACAACACATCAGTGGAGGCGGTTGTAGGGGAACGCCAGTGAGGTAACTCGTTCATTTTTTGCTTCCTTTGAGAAAAAAAATGAGGTCGTGGCTCTACATTTTGCTAAAAATGCATGTTGATGTGTCTGCTTGTCTTGTGATTTTGTCTACTCAGAAAATTCAATAGTTTGTGCTACAAAAGCTTCTTCAATTTTAGAGTGCCAATGTCAAATGATTTATTTTAGTGTTTCCCTTGTTATTATGCACTTAGACCTAATTCAATATCTTGTGCTGAAAAATGTGCTTATTTTTTCCAGCATCAAGTGGAGTGTCAAGAATGTCTGCAATTTGATTGTGGGGCTTGATCATTTCATGCAGTTGTTTATGCTACACAATGTGCATCGATTTTAGGGCATTCACTATAATATTGAATGTATTTGCAATTTGGTCATACGAATTGATCATTGCATCATTAAGAATATGTTTTTACTGCAATGTAAAAAATGCATGCATCTTTGTTTCCTTGTCACAATGTTAAATGATTAATGCAACCATTGTTTTCTTGAAAATAGTGCAAACCGAATTTCTTCTTCTTGGCTAATTGATATTAGGAAATGTGGATTCCTTTTATTTTAGAACTTCGACTGTGATCTCAAGCGTGTTTGCAATTTTATATATAGCTTGAACATTGCCAATTAGCCCACTAATTCTATTGGAAGAGGCCACAAGAACATGTTTTCTGTATTTTTCTGTCACAGTGTCAAATGATTTATGCTGGTGCTTCTAATGTTATTATGCACTTAGACCGAAATTTAGTATCTTGTGTTGCAAATGAGCTTTTGATTTAGAACATAAACTGTAGTATTGAGTATGTTTTCAATTTGATCATAGACCTTAATCATTGCATGCAGCTTTAGATGTTTCAAAATATACATGAATTTTATAGCATGCACTGTAATATTAAATATATTTTCAATTTGGTCATATGAATTGAACATTGCATCGGTCACAATATGTTTTTACCACAATGTCAAAGATGCATGCATTTCATATTGTAGCTTTGCTTGCCATGTTGTGAAATGCAAAATATGCCCATATGCCAATACCTACATGGAATCTTTGCAATCTACAATGTAATTATTGCAACAACTAATAGAACCTATTCCATTGAGTTAGTTATTTTCTCAAATTTTTATGTCAATTATGAGACCTTGAAATTATGTAGCATTGAAACTCTTTGTGCATTAGAAACAACCCATTTAGCACTCATTTACTCCAACTGAATTGTCTATTGAAATTGAAAGCATGGATATAGCTTAAGTGTCATGAATAACTTTAGTCTAAAAAAACCTTGAATATAACTTGTAATTGTTTATTGAAAATGAGTGAAAATACAAGGATTCATGTAAGGAACTACTCTTGAACTTAAAATTATGAGAAAGTATAATTATCAGAACTTTATGCCTTTGTTGAACAACAATGCATATGTGCAAAGATTAGCTGAGAATTCACTTCTTTGTTTGGATTGTTAGCTTTATTTTGGCAAACCAAAGAAATGAACTTACTTTGAATTCTATTTGAGTTTTATTTGAGGAGCACCTTCTTATCTTCTATAAGTATTATACGCTATTCATATTTTAAAAGAATAGTTATGTGTCATCTTTGTCACTTGTACCTTTTGAAGTAGAACTTGTTTTTACTTTTTCTACATCAAAAAGTGGTTTTGCTTGCAAGAACTATCTCATTGCCGGTGTATTTCTTCTTTTTTCTTGTTATATGCAAAATATAATGTGCAATATAATATTTGTATTGTAGGAAAAATATGCTATGCAGATACTTATTCAGATATTGTATAAACTTGTAATTGTTATGTGATTATGCATATGATATTTAAAGATATTTGCTAGCTTGTAGTGATCTATAGTTATCAAATATCAGGGATATATGTAATTTATAGTTATCAAATATCGAGGATACATGTAATTTGATGTCATATCTACGTAAAAGTTTTCTTTATAGAAAAAAATTGTTATCATAACCATATCTCAATAATTTCTTTGTATATAAATTTTATCTATCAATCCTTGCTATGGCATGGACATTTCCACTCTTGTATTAAAATTAAATAACTAAAAAAAAGTAATTGTACATTATATAAATATTATGTAATATATCTATAAAATTATATTATATTTTTAAGTTATGAATCCCCACCACTCGATTTTACATCCGTATAAAATCGAAGATGTATGTATTGTGTTTTTAATAGACCATACACTTAATGAAATATGTTAAGTAAATAGAGCTAGAAATTTGTGCTTTTATTAAAAATAATAATGATGATTTAATAATTTAAAATATTTATTAAATCAGCGAGGTTCTATGCTGATTATCACTGTCGCGGAGTCCTGAAGTGCGTGAGACGACAGAAAAGAATATAGAGCTCAACAATATTTATTTCTCAATTTATTGTTCTTATTCTTTTGTTCTTTAAAGCATCAATATCATATCATTACTGTCGTAAATGAATATCACCTTTTCTTACATGAATTTGACTTAAATAAATTCATATCAAATACTTATTTTTAAATTAAATTTTTTATTTATATATTGTTTCAAAATTTAATAAAAATAATTAATAGATTACTATAATTAATTTTATTAATTTTGTTGTTTTCATAATTATATGATTGTTGTTTTCATAATTATATGAACGGAGGTATTTAAATAATGGTATTTAATTGAGAATATTTATTTAAATATACTTATTTAATTTATAAAATGTTATTTAATTAATTACATTGAATTTGAAAATATTTAAAAAATTATTTTTTAATCATATATAAAGAGATTTTAATTGTTTTATTTTTAAACTTAAAAATATAGTCAAGGAAAATAAGAGCATAATTAATTATCTCATTAAAAACACAATGTTGCCCTTCATTAAAAACACATAAATAATAAAGTAGCATTATAAATTAATATTATTAGTATTAATATTAAAGTAAAATTTAATAGACTAAATGAAATGTATATTATTATTAATATTAAAATAAATTTTAATGAGACAAGATGAAATGTATGGAGGTCGTTAATATGCATTGAAATTTTATCTTATTCTATAAATTTTGTTTATGTAGAGATTTAAATTTAATAAAAAAAATTAGGAAGTATCCATCTTTTTTTACTTTCTAGGATTGTAATAGAGGTTCCAACTAATCTTGTGAAATCTTTTTTTCCATAAAATGTTGTAATGCAATCTAACCATTGAAGAATGTATCCATGTTGCAAAACTAAGTCAACATGAATGTCATAATGGACATATATTTTTGGTAACAAAGTTAAGCAGTGTTAGAGTAATCAAAAGGGCTTGAAATTTTATCTTATTACGTAAACTTTGTTTATATAAAGTTTTATATTTAACATAAAAATTTGAAATTAAAAGCAAAGGACGACAATTCACTACATGAATAACAACAATAACAAAGTTCAAACTATGTTGGATTATGACATTCATCGAGGCTTATGTTGGATTGCGACATTCCTCCATGGTCATGTTGCATTATGATTATGTTTCTTAATGGATTTTGTTGCATTATGATATTCATATTTGGAATGTTTTTCAAGAGTTTAGTTATGTTTGATACATTTCTTAATGGTTTTGTAGCATTGTGACATTCGTCAAAGGTTTTATGCTACACTCATTAAGGAAACCATAGTTCATTAAAGTCAACCATGTTAACTATATTGAAGCATGGTTGAACAATAATTAAGTAGGGTAAAATATGGCCACATAGTTCAAAGTCAACAATGGTCAAATGCTCATGCTTGCACTTATCACATTGATATTTGGAATGTTTCTCAATGGTTGGCTTTAGTTATGTTTGGTACATTCCTTAATGTTTTTGTCAAAAATATGGCCACATAGTTCAAAGTCAACAATGGTCAAATGCTCATGCTTGCACTTATCACATTGATATTTGGAATGTTTCTCAATGGTTGGTTGTAGTTATGTTTGGTACATTCCTTAATGTTTTTGTCACATTGTAACATTGATCAGGGGTCATGCCATACTATGATGTTCATAAAGACTTGAGTTGAACCATGACTCCTCCACGATTATGATTTATTATGGTTATGTTCCTTAAAAGGGTGATGTTGGATTGTGACATTGTTTCATGTTTATGTCACATAAATTGTGGCATTCATATTTATAATCTTTTGCAAGGGTTTAGTTATGTTTGGTACATTCCTTAAGGGTTTTGTTTGATTGCGACATTCATAAAGGCTTATGTTGAATTGCGACTTTCATTGAGGCTTATGTTGGACTGTGACATTCCTCCATGGTACATTTTTAATGGTTTTGTCGCATTGCGACATTCATTGAGCGTTATATTGGATTACGACATCTGTTAAGGCTTATGTTGGATTGCAACATTCCTCCATGGTACATTCATTAATGGTTGTCTCAATGTGATGTTCTTAAAGGCTTATGTTAGATTGCAACATTCCTCCATGGTACATTCCTTAATGGCTTTGTCGCATTGTGACTTTTATAAAGGCTTATGTTGGATTGTGGCATTCTCCCATGGTACATTCCTTATTGGTTTTGTTGCATTATGACGTTCATCGAGGCTTGTGTTGGATTACAACATTCATCGAGGCTTATGTCGCATTGTGGCATTCCTCCATGGCACATTCCTTATTGGTTTTGTCGCATTGTGACATTCATCGAGGCTTATGTCACATTGTGGCATTCCTCCGTGGTACATTCCTTATTGGTTTTTTCACATTGTGATGCTCATCGAGGCTTATGTTGGATTACGACATTCATCACGGCTTATGTCACACTATGACATTCCTTAATGGTTTTGTCACATTATGACATTCAATTATGGTTATGCTGGATTGTGATGTTCATTAACGCTTATGTTCGATTGCAACATTCCTCCATCATCAAGTTGCATTATGGTTATGTTCCTTAATATCACATTATGGCATTCATTAAAGAGTATGACACATTTCGGCAAAATATGGTTTTGTCGCATTGTCACATTCATTGAGGCTTATGTTGGATTACAACATTCATCGAGGCTTATGTTGGATTGCAGCATTCCTCCATGGTACATTCCTTAATGTTTTTGTTGCATTATGATGTTCAAAAAGGCTTATGTTGGATTGTGAGTTTCCTCCATGGTCATGTTGCATTATTGTTATGTTCCTTAATATCACATTGTAATTTTAATAAATGAGAATATCACATTTCGGAAAAATATGGTTTTATCGCATTATGACGTTCATTAAGTCTTATATGTTGGATTATTACATTCGTTAAGGCTTATGTTGGATTGCAGCATTCCTCCATGGTATATTCCTTAATGGTTTTGTCGCATTATGACGTTTAGAAAGGATTGTGTTGGATTTCAATATTCATTGATGCTTATGTTGGATGGTGACATTCCTCCATGGTACATTCCTTAATGGTTTTATCGCATTGTGACATTCATTGAAGGTTTTGTTGGATTACGATGTTCTATGACATTAATTGAGGATTTCATTAGATTACGATGTTCAACAAGGCTTATGTTGGATTGCAATGATTGATCGATGCTTATGTTGGATTTCAAAATTCATCGATGGCTTCCTTAATGGTTATGTGGCATTGAGACATTCATCAAAGCTTATGTTGGATTAAAATGTTCATTGAGTCTTATGTTGGATTGCAACATTCCTCCATGGTACATTCCTTAATGGTTTTGTCGCATTGCGACATTCATCGAGGGTTATGTTGTATTACGAATTTCATCAAGACTTATGGTCATGTTGCATTATGGTTACGTTCCTTAATATCACATTATGATGTTCATCAAAGAGTATGTCACATTTCGGCATAATATGGTTTTGTCGCATTGTGATGTTCATTAAGGCTTATGTTGGATTATGACATTCATGAAGGATTATAGTCCAATATAACTATAAAATTATAATTAAACAAAAGTAATTTTCTTTATTATTACTTCCAAAATATCATATTTAATTATTATTCAATATTTATTTTATTACTCTAATATAAAATTACAATTAAATAATAATATATTCAAATATATATTTATTTTATTATATATTACAATTTTTTTTTCTTTTGTTACTAATTATTATATTTATTTTTATTTTTTTTGCAATAGGGGAATCAACAACTAGGGACGGGGTTGGTACTCGCGTGACATGGGGTCTGGGATCCAATCCCTCTACCACTATACACCTAGGTGCACCCACACAACCTGCAAGCATGAGGCATGGGTAAACTGGGGTGATTTGAACTCGTGACCTCCATTTACAACATGTCTTTCATATCAAGCGAATCGTCGGTTGAAATACACCATTGCAGACTATTATTATATTTAATAATTATACTACAATTTTTATAAATATATATAGTTATATTCTCATATTACTTTTATTATATTAAATTAACATAAATATCTTATTACTTTTCTTATATTATTTTTAAAATTTCCATATCCCATGAATATAAAAATTATTATAAAAAACATTCAATAATTGATTTAAATATAGCTTATACATTCATATAACTTTTAATCTACTAAATTAAACAATATTCTATTATTATTACATTCATTATAATGATCTTTAATAAGATCTAGTAGATTATAATCTAGTAATATAACAAATATATATCATTCAATATTTTTATATATATTTAAATGTAATCATTAAGTAATTAAGTCTTATATTAGAAAGAAATAATTAATTTTAATATTATTATTCTTGAAAACACAATAATATTAATTTAATTATTTATAAATGTCTTATTACTTTTCTTACCTTATTTTAGATAAATATAATATTTAATTAAATTTATAATATAATATTATAGTTAAATATTATTATATTAAATTAAACATGGTTAATTTAATATATATATATATATATATAATTCTATTTAAATATTATTATTAAATAACAAAGTATTATTTTTTAATAATATATTATTATTTATTTAGTTAATTAAATAACAAATATTTTTTTAATATTAGTATTTATTTAATTAATTAATATTATTATTAACTAAAGAACAATCAATTATTTTTTTTAATTAATTATTATAAAATAATAATATTGTTCAATTACGATGTTTTTTAATTCTACATTATTAATAAGCAAACAATTAAAATATGTATTTGATTAAAATTATTAAACAATATTATTCTATTAATTATTTACTATTTAAATTAAATTAAATAATAATAATAATAATTGTTATTATTATTTGTTTTTTTATAGAAACGGTTAATATCATTGATAATATATAAAAAAGGAGGTTACAACTGAGTGAGGCTGATCAAATTCCTTCTCTATAAAAGAAACAACAATCAAGCCTACTTCTTTAAGATTCTGCAGATAGATTACATATTCTCTTCCAATTCCAAGCGTATTGTAACTTCTAATATATTGTCCTAATACTAATATGCAGAAAAACAAAAAAAACAAAAAAAAACAAAAGAACAAAACAAAAAAAACAAAAGAACAAAAAAAACAAAAAAAACAAAAAAACAAAAAAACAAAAAAAACAAAAAAAAACAAAAAAAACAAAACAACAAAAAAAACAAAAACAAAAAAAACAAAAAAACAAAAACAAAAAAAACAAAAAAACAAAAAAAACAAAAAAACAAAAACAAAAAAACAAAAAAACACAAAAACACAAAAAAAAAACAAAAAAACAAAAAACAAAAAAACAAAAAAACAAAAAAAACAAAAACAAAAACAAAAAAACAAAAACAAAAAAAACAAAAAAACAAAAACAAAAAAACAAAACAAAACATTTCTAATAGTCTTGCTTTTACAAAAACTAGACATTAAGCCCATCCAGAGATACTTCAAAAAGACTTATGCCTATACAGTAAACCACAGAGTGCCTATAACCAACTCTAAGTAGCAAAGAAGTCAATAAAATACCACTAACTAGGACCAACATCCTTGATTGCTCCCACCAAGTTTGTAGTTGGGTTCTGTTCATTACAGAGGTACACATAGTTTCCAGTAATCTCCACATATTTTTTGAGTTTATCCATTTTTCTACTGATGACCTCCAACTCACTTTCAGTCACCTTGGCCTTCTTTTTCTTGTGAGGATAAACTAGTTCCAGAGTTTCCTTAATATCTTCAATATTCCCTGCCATGTTGTTGACCTGAGCCTTGATCTCGTTGTGTGCAGAGAAGGCGAAGTTGTACATCTGGGAAATCACTTTCCTGAACTCCATGTTTTCACCTCGAACCAGACGCACCTGCAACTCCATGTCTTGAGTGTGATCCATTAGTTCCACTTCAAAATTCGAAAGAGTACGAGTCTCATCACGGCTAATCACATTCCCCACCCCTATGTTTCTGCGACATGAACCTTGACTGAGGTCATGCTCTTCATAAACGACCCAGTTGTCATTCTTCTGATCACCCGTACCATGCTCGAGTCTGCATCCTTGCTCCCTCATGCAATTCCAACCTCAGGAATGACTTTCGCTTCCATGAGTGCACCCAAAGCCATGACAAAAGTGCTCCCCCGCACATCCAGAGCCTTGTTTCGTCATTTCCAAGTCAGAACAGAGAAAAAACCTTAAAAGACCTAAGCTTATTCCAGTTTTAGAATGCAACACCAAACGGAGAGAACAACGTGCTCTAGAATGAATCGGAGGACAGAGATTTAAAAGTTTGAAACGGTCGCATGTTGAGCAGATGGCAGAACTGCAGGGAGCCATTACTTCAAGCATGTAATGGCTCTGATCAAGGTTTAGAGAATCCATCATATCTCCACGGGAGATTTCCAAGAAGTTTTTAGTTAATGTGCTTCCATCCGTCGTGATGATATGCCTATTGAGATTGACATGGGACTTACTCCATAATCTAGCTCTTGGACTATGGGATCCATGTAGTTTTGGCATGGTCATTAAATTATTTTCTTTAATAGCGATTAAATTATTTTGTTTAATTAATTATTATAAAATGATAATATTGTTTAACTAAGCATTATTATTAATCAAACATTTAAAATATCTATTTCATTAAAATTATTAAACAATATTATTCTATTAATATTTTATTAATCAAAAAATTAAAATATCTATTCAATTAAAATCTTTAAACAATATTATTCTATTAATATTTTGGAGATATGTGTACGCGCCCACCCATTACTAGCAACAACCACATTATTGTTTTTACCTATGGTATGTGTCCAATTTACGCCTATTGACGTATTTAGAAACATTAATATTATTAATGTGGTTGTTTCTAGTATTATAATTTTAGCAATGAGAGTAATTTTAATAGTGTTGTTATACTATAACTTATAACTTATTTGCACTCATGATACAGGTAGTGAAAACTTCTTTATCTCCAGCATTTTCTCTCTTTTGGAACCATACACACCAATATGTTATTTCAATATCATTCTCTCTTTTGGAACCATACACACCAATATGTTATTGCAATATCATAAATGTCTCAAAGCTCTTTCCCATGAATAAGTTATGTCCAACATTTTCTCTCTTTTGGAACCTTAGACACCAATATGTTCTTGCAATATCATAAATGTCTTGAAGCTCTTTCACATTATTAAGTTAGCCTCATAAGCATAGTCAATCCTTGTAGAGTTTAGGGTTTAAAGGGTCACACAGCTTACACCTAGTAATAGCTTCGAAATTCAAGTAGTTTCAAAACTAAAATCTAAAACATTTATCTGTTAGAATAATAATGGAGAAATACTTATGTTAGTATATTGTTATGCTATTAGTGTACGTGTAGTTCCAGATCCACTATTGTAGAAATCTGTTGGAGGCTCTCTAAGCCTATATATCTGTAACTATTATCTATGAATAATTAAGCTGTGTTGAGCGTTAGTCTCAACTTCAAAGTTTGCCCATTAGGGCCTGCTGTTTTTTTCCTCTGGTCATTTAATTTGGTATCAGAGCCATTGCGGCCTGTTGTGGGTGCCAGCTATTGCTCTGGTTTTTTTGGGGCTATGAAAGCCATGAGGACTGTGTGGCGAGTTAATTTGGAGAAGGTATGTGCGAGCATGTGACCTGGGCATTGATCTTCGTTGGTGTGAAGAGCCCATTGTGGCCTATCCTCAATGCTGAATGCTATCGATGTAAAGAAAGGGGCCGAATTGAAGAGCAGGTGCAAAGGTGAGTCCTGTGGAGGAACCGAGTTCTTGATCTAGCGCATCAGCTGTGAAGTGGCGCTGTGAAGTGGAGCAGTGAAGGGGATCCCGTATCATTCTGAACGAGAAACAACGATCCAGAGCTGAGTCTTTTGGCATGCTGTTGAGAGCCCACTGTGGCTCGCTGTGATTATTTGTGAGAGAGATACTGTTTGTTGGAGATCGCTACTGATCATTGTTTGCTGGAGATCACAATTTAGAGTCATTGTTGTGAGAGAGTCACCTTCTACTATGAGAGAGACGCTGTGCTAGGATCGTGAGGAAGACGCGGCTGATAACTATGGCGAGGATTCCCCTCAGTCAGCAAACGTGAATCTGTGAAGTTGATTGCCAGCAGTAGATAATTGTCCACTTTGAAAAGCTGAGTGTTGAATATCGGCGCTGCGTTGAAGGAGCAGGATGTGGGGTCAATAAGGATCCACCACAGAGGAAAACATTGTTGCAGTCGTGGACGGAGATGGTGCTAAGTGCGTGCATATCTGGCAGGGAGAGAGACTGCCAAAGATAGATCGTTGCTGCGAAAATTGAAGGTTTTGTTGCTGCGATCGTCAGCGTTGAAGGTAATTATTCTATTGAAGATGGACTTCCTCATGAGACTTTCTTTTGAAAGCATCTTTGCAGATGAAGAAGAAGATGTGGAGATTCCATTGGAGCAAAAGCAGATTATTAGATATATGGAGAATGTAATTGCCTTGGATGAGATGCCCATCGATATTGTCCCCTCGGTCTCCACTATTACATTCGCTGAAGCGCCATATTTTCAGAATACAATGACTAGTGTACCTGCTAATGTCACTGTTGGAATTTCCAGGCTTAATGATCAATCAACCTTTGATTACAAGGTTTAGGATTATGAGTTAGAATGCATACGTGTTGATTCTTGGGTGAATGATTTGTCCATCAGAAAAGTGGCCAACACAAGTGACAAGATACTTCATGAAAGAATTTCTGCTAGTGTTTATTTGTCTACTGTTGGTTTGGACAAATCAATTGAAATGATTAAGAAGATTTCTTCTGACCGATGTTTGCTGATCAAACTCGTTGATTCCAATCACAAACAATTGTTCTCAATTGGGAATAGTTTTTTATCATGGTTATCTGCACGATTCAAAGAAGGAGTTGCACGATTCATAGGGGAGCCACAAATCATGCAAGCATATTTGCTGAAAGTCCATTTCTCCATTAAGGGGGAATGTTAGAATAATAATGGAGAAATACTTATGTTAGTATATTGTTATGTTGTTAGTGTACATGTAGTTCCAAATCCACTATTGTAGGAGTCTGTTGGAGGCTCTCTAAGCCTATATATCTGTAACTATTATCTATGAATAATTAAGTTGTGTTGAGCGTTAGTCTCACCTTAAGTGTTTTCCCATTAGGGCCTGCTCTTTTGTTCCTCTGGTCATTTAATTTTATCTAATTTAATGAAATATTTAGAAAAAAAATTAGAGCAACATGCATAAAGATACATTGTCTCTTTTCCTATCAGGCTTTTTCTGTTGATAAGTTTACTTTATGGGTATGTTGTTTTGATAATTCACATTTCTCAAAATAGTTACTCAATGTTACACTTTAATACCTTTATTATTAAATATTTACTACACATTTAATACTTAATAATGAATATGTCATTTTCGTATTCATCTATTATTTTATTATTTTATTATTTAGTATTCACTTATTTTTAATTAACTTTTATTAAGAGGTAGGTATTAAACAACTATGCTAATTTCACTTATTCAAAATAGAAAATAAAAAACTTTATCATTGAATTAATAATATCAATAAATTAACAAGAAAAAATTGTGTTGCAGCAAATTCTCTTCATAGATAAAAGTATCGATGACAGAACTGATATTGGTGGAACTATTGGAAAGCAGTGATCCTCTACAACAATGACAAGTGGCAGTTGTAGGGGATATGATAGGTAAGCCTTGGGACACAAGGTGATAGTGCTCTACTAATCCTAAGGACACAAGGTGATAGTGCTCTCCTATGTTGAATCTTAAGCTGCCAAAACAACTACATTACGCGCAGAAGGGGAAATGTTTAGTTTTGGAATACTAGTTAACAAGCCTCTGATAAGCCATAGCGCACTGGTTACTACAAAAAAGCAGGACATTTCCCTTCTTACCTCGATTGGAGCATGACATTGCAGAAGGGGGCTAGTGCTGCTCTTGAACTAATGATCGATGATGTCGAATCAAGCCAATAACTCCAATGGTCCATCATTTCATCCCCCTTTAAATCAAAGGAAATGAATGGAAATTATTGTTTCACTGCCATTGAACTAGCTAAATAGAGATAGAGAAGAAAATTTTTAATTTTGAGTTTTTATTTTTTTTTTACTTAAAAATAAAATTTTATAGCATAAAGAAAAGTTTAATATTATTTAAGGATATAGAAGAAGACTTATTTAGTATTTTATTATTTTTTAAAACTTTTAATGAAGATTGAGCACTTTAATATTATTTTTGAATCCATTGGTTTTATTTTAAATGCCAGGTTAAAAAAGTTTTGACCAATATCAAGTCCAGTGAAAGTTCCACCTTTGACATTACGATGCTAAATAGATTGCTAATTCTATTTAGAAATCACAGTCGCTGCAAATCTTAGTGTGCATTACAGAGAGTTATAGACGAATGGAAAATTTTCATAGACCAAAATTAAAAATTTATAAACCAATTTATATTTTAATAGAACAAAATTATATTTATATACATATAAAAAAATTAGTTTAAAATAAAATTAAAAATATACATATATATATATTTCCGATTTTTAAATTTTTATGGATTAAAATTAAAATTTGAAAGACCAAATTTAAAGTTTAATAGAATAAAATTAATTATATATATATATATATATATATATATATATATATAATTAACTTCAAATTAGTTTGGTAGCAACCGTAAGCCCCTCGGGTCCATTTGGACTCACAAGGTTCCGTTGATTCTCATAAAAAATCGCAAATAACATTTAATTTCAAATCAATCAATGAATCTTTGGAAGTTTGATATTGGAAATATGATTTCTATATCTGATTTCTATACTGTCAATGCCCCTAAGAATTAGCAGTGAGAGACACACAATTGAGCCTTATTGATTGTATGGAAAGTGGTTCGATATATCTGCTTCCGAAGAGTCAGGAAGGGCTTAAAAGTCATTTAGAACATCATGTATTTCAAGCATATCTCTCAAAAAAATTATTTGCATTGTGTGACATTGCAGGCAGCTTGTGAACCCCTTTGAGCTTTAGGCTGCATTTGCCTTTGCCTGTCATAGATTCCCCGATCCTCTATTGTTTCAATTCTCACAAAAATAGCAATTATCTGAATTTGTTATTCAATTCATGGGACCCTCAGAGCATAACAGAGGATCTATGGTTCCTGCTATTGTCTATTATTTGTCTTTGTGTAAGACTCATAAATCTGCTAACACATCTTTAATGGCGGAATCACCCAATGAGCCCAATAATATCGCCATGTTTTCTCGAGCTTATTTTGGTGCATGCGCCATTAGAGGCAAATTGAGCTGTGGACCTACTCATACTATTGTCGCTCCTCTCGATGTTGTCAAATGTAACATGCAGGTATAGCTCAAACAACGCTTTATACTCTCACATATTCATCTCAGTTTTAAATTTTAGATCTATCCTCGGTATCTTCTTCTTCCTGGGTATCCCATCTTTCTAGCACAAATTAACAAGATAGAAAGTTTAATCTATTACATTGTGTTTCTATTTGAAATATATTTTAATATTTCTTAAGATGATTATGGGAATGGAAAAAATTTGAAGTTTTAACCTCGATGATCTTAAATTGACCCTGTAAAATATAAGAACACGTTTACTAGCTTGAACAACAAGGAATTAAGGCGTTATTCAAGGGTTGGGCATCAACTTGATATGGAATCTCTACAGAGCAGGAATGTCAAACAATATTGTTGCCCGTGGTAGTTTTATAGAATTATAATTTATAATTTTATTTTATTTATTTTAAATTTTGATAAATAAAAAAATTCTCGAAGGATTTATGTCCCATCAGAAATAATTAAAAAATTATAATTTTGTATATTAAAAATTCATAAATCTATTTTAATTTTCAAAATATTATTTTTAATATCAAAATTTTGTTAAACATTATAAAACATTGCAAAATTTTGTATCTGAAAAAAGCAAATAATGCTATTTAATGTGGTTTAACTTTCAAATTTAAAGTATATCCATGACTTTGCAAGTAATAATAATATCAATAAACTAAAAATTAAAACAATTTTTCGGGGAAAATTTCAACACCTATTATTTCAGAGAATCAAGGTCTCACCAGCATTACATTCATTACATAGTAAAAGTCGGCTTCTAAGGACCTAGGTGAGGAGGACAACAACATTCCTCCCAACCACCCAATCTACACTCAATTGACATTGTCGATTTATAAATTGACAATAAATAAATAAATTGTCAATTTATAAATTTTATAGTAACTCATTATTTAGAATAACTATAAATTTGATCAATTATTGTAATTAAAAGTAGCGATTTAACGGTCAATCTATTGGATAAGTTGAAAAAGTAAATTAACATAAATCCATTTTAAATTAAATCTATCAAACACCCAAGTATAATTTTTTTATCTTAAATTTATACAATAATTCTAAACTTTTTGGATTAGCTAAAAATAATACTTAAATGACTGAAATAATCTTGAATATTTTTTAATAAATGAAACTTGTAAAATCATGTACACTAATTAATTTCTTAAATCTTAATCATTTATTTTTAGACAACTAACAAATTGAAAACTGCACCCTCCCTAGGAGCATGAAATGGAACAAGAAAAGACAACACTAGGTCATAATCATGCATGCACAAGGATGAATAGGGAAGCATATGTATCAACGGGTTCAAGTGAACAATACGAATATGCAGAGAATGGCCACGAAGATATCTAAGTGCATAGGTCTAAAATAACTAACTAGTTTGAGAGAGTCCACATATCTTGCATGAGAGGCAGTATGCAGATTAGAAATAACTAGTTTGACAAAAATCTCTAACTAACAATTCTCAACATGATCTAAAATAATACATCATCAATACAATATAATGTGACTTTTGTTTTATATTTTAAAAAATTATAATGATTTTTCTTATTCACTTATGATTCTTGATTTTTTATGTTAATAGTGATACAATTTACCATAATCACAAAAATTAGGTTTTCATCATAAATGTTATTAATCAAATTACAAAATAACATAAAACTTGCAGAAAAAAATAACTCTATAAATTGAAAATGATAAAAAGTCAATAAATAAAAAACCTCTTCAAAGAGTTAACTCTTTCTAAAAATATATCTAATAAAAAAAATTACATAAAAAGATTCTGCATTTTCCATACTTTGTTTAATCTACATTGTTTATACTAAGAAATTACTTATCTAAGCTCCCAAGCTGTTTGCATATTCAAATACTAAAATATAGCTAACTGGATGAACATTGCATCGGTTGACCTTATAAGGGAAAAAAACATTAATGGAGACTACTATAAATTCAGCCATAATAAATTCAACAAACAAGATCTATAAGTATATCAAAATTATTAGAAATCAACAAAGCACCCACCACTATACAAGCACCATTCCTAATTCAGATGGTTTCAGAGAATCTTTGATGCGATGATTGTAGAGATAATAATGAAGCCGTCCATTCCCAAGCCCAAATTTCAAGTCCTTCAAACATAAGTCGTTCTGCATGATGTCCAGAGCATTAAACACGTCATAATCTTTCTTCTTTGCCACAATGAGAACGTCGTTCATCAACTGTAGCAGAGGTGTCCGGGTTGACACATTATAATAGGAGTAAGCGGCCTTCAGCATGGAGTAATTGGCATTGCCAAGGATCGAGGAGGGGAGAGTGTAGAAGCTGCAGAAGTCTGTAATCTCATGAGTCTCAGGGTTTTCGACGACATAACTATCGATTACATCTTCAGTGGGAACCAGAAAGTGCTCCACATCATCTTCATTGAAATCTGGGGCGACAACAAACTGGGACAAATAATTCTGCAGAAGCCGTGTGACTGCAGGGACATCATGTCTTTCCATTGCTCTGAAACCAGGAGTAACAGTTTTGTCTGGCAACCGATATAATTTTATGGTCCTGCTCATAGTCATCCGATCTCCGAGCCTGGAGAATCCAACCTCGATAAGCTTCTTAGGGTTTAAGGACCTGTGCCAGAGTTGGCAAGTGGCAATAGGAGTTGGGAGGACGACCCCTGCAGTATAGACAGCTTGCCATATGTTCTCCAAATGCACCCTCCTGGTAACCTCCTTGATCAGAACAGGGGCAAGTCTCTTTGACCGAAGCTTCTTGTGGATACATAGGAAATTGATCTCTGCCATCATGACGGACCGATCTCGAACCCTAATCCTGGCAGGGACCCCTGTGATGAAAGCCACCAGCTTCCTGGTGCTCTTAACCCTAACCCCGATATGCCAACTCTTGAAATAGCCAGGAGGCATGAGAGCCCATCTTAAGAACTCCTTAGAGTAATCAAATCTAAACATATTATCATCATCCTCCACATAGTTATTAGTCAGGAGATTGTAAATCTCTGTAGAGGTCTCGTGATTATTGATATCACAAGTACACCACTCATACGGGCTTGGCAGATTATAGGGCTCCTTCCTAACCTCAGACAAATGGGTGGGATCCTGTATTGTGCCTTCAGACAAGTCATGATTCTGAATGTCCTTGAATTGCCCTACTGGCTGTGTTTCCCAAAATTTGTGTTTTATAGCATTTTGTGCCTTCGTGCTAAGATTCTCAATGGACCCATTAATCTCAATGGGCAACGTCTCATCTGGGCTTTCCCCACGCGATTCAGGAGAAGATTTGCTGCCTACCATATCGATCGGCGATCCAACAACTGTTCAAAAACTGAAAAAGAGAAAAAAGAACTAATACCATCAGGAAAACATGAAGACGTTTATAAATTCATAGGAGAACCCTTCCACCAAATGCCCAAAAACAAAAGGATCCAATAACAACAAAAAACGAAAAAGAAAATGGCAATCCAACAACAAAACTGTGAATAGAATCATCAACTTACAGGCTTTTCGAAGGTTGTTTTCGATGTTGCCCCAGATTTTGCTTCTAGATTGTCTACAAGTGCCCTAACAAAGCCAGGCCAGCGAGCCTAGTTAACAAAAGCCGGCGAAAGCAACCAATCTTCGTATCTGATACCCTGCTGACTAACTTCAAATTGCGAGAGTATTCGCCACAAACAAACGTTATGGTAGGCGTGTCAGCCGGCTCCAAAAAATAATGAACAAATTATGGCAACACTTGTTTTATCGATGAGAAAATGACCCAAAGATCTCTTATATAGATTGATTGTCCCAAATAAAAAAATGGCATGAGGCTTGTCGTCTCCACGCCCTAAATGTTTCTCCCCTCACATAAAGAATGGCATGAGGCTTGTCGTCTTTAAGCCCTAAATGCTTCTCCCCTCCCATAAAAAAATGGCTTTTTTTAATTTATTGTTTATATATAGAAACTTACACTATTTTCAAGTAAGAGTGTCAAAATGACCTCTACCTCTAGCATGCTTTATCTTATAGTGAACGTATGGCATAATGTTGGAACAAAGCATGAAAAATTCTTTCTTTAGATAATTGCTTTGGCTTTGTGCCTTTTCCTAATCCATTTTTATAAGTTTATGTTTTAATGAATATAAAGAAGCTTCTTATGAAGAATTTTTTAGCGGGTTATTTTCTAGATAAAATTCCTTCTAATGGTATGATTAGGGCTTGGGTCCGAAAGTTGTGGGAACTTTATGGTTGGCATAGCAAAATGTATGTAATATGATCAAGGATTTCTTCATGTTCACACTCAAGGAGCCCTCAAGTTGCATAAATGTTATGCAAGAGAAGTATTAATCCATCAAGGTGGGAATTTGACCCCTTTATTGTTTTAGAAGCAATCTTCATCTTCATTTTTTACATTCATTGGTGTGGAGAGTCTAGCTACAAACCAGAGGTTCTTGCTCTTCTCCCTACCATGTGTAACTTCCCAAGTACCTCTCTGAGTGGTGTGACCAACCTGGGGTCAGTGTCATGTACCCATTATACTCATTTCTTTATATATGCTAAGTCGTAACATACAATAACTCGTACAAAAGTAAGCAAGTTATCACTTACCTTCCCTCGATGTAAGACTTACTTAGTTGTGATGAATTAACAACTTCCACTATGTTAGTCACAGCTGTGATTATTAGACATGGCTTATGCATTTAGATACATATGACTACCATCTTGAATGACTCGTCCTTATACCAGTTATGGCTGGAAGTGAGGCTATCAACTATCTTAGAAGACTCTCAAGCCATTCATTTGATGGTTAGTTCTACCACCAACTTGTCATTGATTATTTAACTTAGAGAAGGAATACACCCACTCTGGTACTCACCTCGTACTTATTTGTTTACCTACAAGGGATCATCCTTCTATACAATAATTGGGACACATCATATCGTTCTTACATGATAGCCATTAAATGGGTTGTGCTACCTTTATTTACATTGCTCCATGGTGCTAGCTTTCAATCGTCAACATACATCTAGTTATGTCATAGGCATACCTATTTAAAAATTGGGTGAGAGGTGCTACATTTTTCAATTTTTTATTTAAATTTATTATCTACGGGCATGATTGAAAAAACAAAATATTCTTCGTCGCCTCTTTTAAACAATGGACGAGATCTCAAGAATTAACTTTTGAGTATATTTTAGTTCTGGGTTATTAAAAAAAACAGGTTATTGCAAGCATTTAGCAATCCAAATTCTTGCATAACAACTAACACTTGTGAATCTTTAGTTGAAATCTCGCATTTCACTTCAATTCATTTATCCACCTCCTTATTTATGATGATATAAACACAAAGAGGCTTACATTAACAAGGATATATGGAGACAAACATATTGTATGTGTGCTTGCTCCACAACACTTGCTTTTGCAATCAACGCTCTATTCCAGGCATGCTGGGGAAGGAATACTTTGTGACATATCACCACATTTCTCAATGGGTAGGAAACAGGAGAGACATCTTCCTTGACACTAAGGGAATCCTTCCAATACATGTACATAGGGAACTCAATTTTATTTCAAATTTATTTCCATTGTTACTGTAAAAAAAATATTTGTAGAGAATATGTCTTCGTCTGTGCTAAAGGATCTCTGATTGATTTTGGACAACAAGGAGATATACCCATATTAGATATTCTACTTATGCAACCCCAAAGAATAAATCCAAGGATTATGATCTTGTCTACTCCAAACAGACATAGAAAGGACATATTTGACTTTTCCCTACTTTGTGATACCTATGATGTTTTCCATCTTCAAGTGTTTCAGATGTGCTAGTAATAAAATTTTATACTACAAAATTAAGTTTGTTAAACTTAAGGGGCCAATTGGGTTTAATTTGAATGGTTGTGGTATGAAGTGTTATCCTCCCCACCCAAGTTCTATTCTTGTAAGTGAGATGTTGATCTCATAATGAGTATATTATTGTTATGGTATAGATTAATAAATTTTGGTATGTGTAATTGAATGTTTCCTTCTTATGTTAGTTATGGGCATATTTCCCAAGGTTATAAGAAATCGTCCCCTTTGCTTTCTATGTTTTAATCCTTTGTACCAATAATTGTTTACAAAAAGGTGCCCTTGGTGACTATCCAACAAAGTATCATGTACTAAGGGTGGTTAAAAGTGAGCAATGTTATATGTTTAGGTACATCCCTACTCAATATCACACTTAAAATGGGGATATGAGCTTAGGAGCATAAAGCTGTTGCTTGGACCTTTGTATGCATGTTGGAAATATGTTGGACAAACCCAATTGTAACTATGCTCAAAATCATGAAGGTAGGTGTCCCATAGTTTACTCTTGCTACAATGGGTATCGAGGCCACAGACCAATGTATGATGAACAATCTAAGTTCGATCATCTATTTGAGGATAAAATGATGTAGATACTACAATAAACATATGTCATTTATCATCGAGTTTAGCATTGTTCATTGTAGTGCATTTTCCTCAAGTTGTATCATTTTATCCTTGTAGAAATCAACATTAAACTACTTTTCATATTTAGCACCAAGTTTAGCACTGACCTTTGCGTCAATGGTCTATAGATTAAAATTTATGAAAATATAAAAAATAGTGAAAATGAAAAAATAGAATGAAAATGGGTGAGAGAACATTGACATTTGGATTTAAATCACTTACCAATCGTTGAGCCACATTCCTATATAAAAATATACCATTAAAAGTCCATATCCAAACTAAAATGAGAATAACATAGTGCAAATTAAAATTTGCAAAAAAAAAATGGAAAATGGTAAGAAAATGAAAGTATAAATGGAAAATGTTAAGGTAATTTTGGTTTTTAACCAAAGTCACTTTCAAAAAGTGAACTCTACTTAAGCTATATTCCCACAAAAATATACCATTAAAAGTGTAGATCCAAATTGAAACTAGCCTAATGCATTCATACAAACAAGTGAATAATGGAAATTTCAAATAAATATGAACATTTAATACTAAGTGAAAATTAAGTAATGAGGGAAAGATGGGTGCTAGGATTTGAACCTAGATATAGGAATGAAAGGATATTTTTTTGGTATACACCCATCAACCAGATTTGCACACTAAACATAACCCCAAAAATATTATTTTTTCTTCATTCTACATTAAACTTATAACCACAAAACAACAAAAAACATTAGTAAATCAATAAAGTGAAAGAAAGGTAAAAGAAGAAAAAAGGAGGAGAAGGGTAGGGATAAGTCTTTACCTTCCTAAGAGAGGTTCATCTATGAAACCCTAGTCTCCATACATAAAACACTTAATATGTAACTATTGAGCAAGCAACAACCCTTCCCTTTTATGAGTGTTGGCATGCTAGCACTCAAAATATGGGTGGCCTACCTTTGATTTAATCTTTGAATTATTCTCCTTACGTTTCTTACTTTTTTTTCTTTGTTCATTTTGAAATATTGCAAATCTTCCTAATATTTTGGACTTACATGAAATGCCATTATCAAAGATATTTTCTCATTGATGTTTCGAAATCCAAAAGAATTTTTTTTGTCGACTGATCACACTTGAAAGAGTGTTTTCCTCCCCCGATGTTTCACATTCCAAAAAACTATTACTTCTTGAATCTTTGCTCAAAAGGGCATTTCTCACCGATGAGTGTTTCTTGTTCAAACAGTGGCCTCAGAAAGTCATTTATTCACCAAATCTTTGGCCCAAAAAAACATTTCAACCAAAGTGTCACCCTCAAAAGGGCATTTCTCACCAATGAGTGTTTCTTGTTCAAACAGTGGCCTCAAAAAGTCATTTCTTCACCAATTCTTTGGCCCCAACAAAACATTTCCATGATGATGCATGGGACTGAAAAATCGATTTTCAAAATAAATTTGGGGGTTAATGTCCAAACTTGGTTTCAAAATGGGACCTTTCCAAAAGTTCCTTCCCACATCGCATCAAAAAACGAATTAGATAAATGATACACATCGTGCTCCAATTCTCATTTCAATGCATCTCATTCGAAATCACATTCTCCGGGCCTTATCTGTCGGAATATACCCCCTGCACAATGAAAAAGGGAATTTTAAAGGAAACAATGAATAATAGTAAATAAATAGATAATAACATAAAAAGTTCAATAGATGCAGTCACAATTAAAATGAAACAAAGCATTGTTCTCCACTCGACGTATGTGACTGCAATAACAATCAGAGAAGATTCAAAGGCCCATCTGCAAAATCCGACCGCCACCGAAACCACTCAAGTATAGTAAACGATTCCACCAGTGTCCCACCTATCAAGTAGGTACTGCCACCTCTTCAGCTCTATTGGTTGATTCCTTTCACAATAGTAAAAATTTGGGGTAAACTTTGAATGATTAACCATATATTTTTTATATTCCCCAAGGGGATTCTCACTCATTCCTCACCAACATAATTATTTGGGATACCATGGTTATATCTCATTCTTAAAATTAAAACCTAGGGTTTGGTTCTAAGTAAAATAATTTCAAAGGAGAAAACACCCCCTTTGCAGTAGAACCTTGGTCAATGAGAGCAATGACTTTCCTCGGCCTCCACATATCCTTTTTTTATATATTAGTTCTAGCCACCTCTCTTGATCTAGTATGTCACACATAAGGCTGCGACATGTCCTATCATAGTATCTATTGCTGCCCCGGGTCGAAATCGTTCAACCATGTCACATGTTGAAAGAGGCACTTCGAGTTGAGCCCATTGTAGCCACCATATATGATTGAACTGGATCACTAAAAGGAGAACACCTTCTAGCATATTTTTTTAGTGTTACAAGATTTGGGAAAATTGTTGAAAACACCTCCACTACAACCCTCACAATTGGCTACGCGAAAGTACTAGCGAAGGCTTTTAGCATAGGTTTTTTTTCAACAACCAGAAGTTTTACTGGAGGTTTCTACTAACATAGGTTCAGTGTGCCTATAGTAAATAAGCCTAAGTGCACTTATACCAAATATGAGCACCAATGTGCCTTCACCAAGGAGCACCAACACTAGTGTGCGTTCACTAATTAAGAGGAGCATCATCAGAGGTACACTTTCACCAAACATGAGCACTGGCACTGGTGCACCTCAACCAAAGAGGATCACCAACACCAATGCGCCTTCACCAAAGAGGAGCATGAGGACATGTGCGCCTTCAACAAAGAAGAGCATCAATGTATTTTTTTCCCAAAAGCACACTAGTGCACATGGGTCATGGAGGACTAGTGTGCCTACATTAAAGAAACATTGATGCACATATACCAAAGACGAGCACCAATGCACTTTAACCAACAATTAGCATTGGTGCACTCATACCAAAGAGGAGGCCATCTACAAAAACCTCATGAACGTGCAAATAGAGCGAGGTGATTTAATAAATACATGATTATTAAAATGTAGTGATCTAATAACTTTTATTTTGAATATTCCAAGTATTAGTTCTTACCCATGTTTATTAATGAATCTCTTATTTACATTTTTAAATGAAATATCTATCCAACATTAAAAAGGAATTATAATTTTAATTGTTTGAAATAACAAAGGATATGAAATAAGATCTTATCGATAAACCTAGGATATGAAATAAGATCTTATTTTAATATATGTGGCATGCCCTTAGGGGCAGTCTGAAAACCTGGGATAATTTAACCAAGCGAGGATGGGTTGGCCCGAGTATATGTTTTCTTTGCAGGAATTGTTTGGAATCTTCTAACCATCTACTGGTTGGTTGTGAGTTCACTAGAACTCTTTGGTCATAGACTATACTCAAGCTTCAATTAAATGAACATTGGGGTTAGGACACTTTTGGGATTTGTGCACTTAAATGGTATAGGAATTGTAAAAGTTTACCTTTCTTGCTTGCGGTGGTTTCCTAGGCTATGTGGAGGGCTATGAATGAAGCCATATTTGAGGACAAGAGTCCTAGTTTGACAAATTCATGCAAAAAGATTATGTTGGTGATTAAGGATTATTGTAATGATCCAGAAAAGGTATGTTCCAAACATGACAGTACACTTCATCTATCTTATCATAGGCCGGTGGCTTTCTTTGATGGATCATTGGTGGATGACTCTTGTGTGATAGGAGGAGTAATCTACATAAACAAAGAACATTTCTACACACTTAAGTTGAATTGTGGTAGAGGCACTAATACCAAAGCTGAATTGCTTGGGCTATGGAGTGTGCTCACTGTTTCATTTGCCTTTGGACTCTATGAATTGGCTATTTATGGATACTCTAGGGTGACAATCAAATGGGCCCAGGGTAAATGTTGTCTAAATGTGATCTCTTTACATCAGTGGTGTCACAGAACAACGGAGAAAATTAAGTTATTCAAGGACATAACATTTGAACATATCTATCGTCAACAGAATGGGATGGCAGAGAAATTTCAAAAGATGCTCATGAAGGTGCCGAAGGTTATATTAGATGGGATGAAATTATGGAGGAACAATGCATTACTTCAGGCAGTGTGAACCTGTTTGAGGTGTAGTTGTTTTTTGTTTTCCAGATGTATTAGCTCTGATGGGTGCTTGAAAATTTTGTTTATTTCCAGACATGGATGTTTCTATATCTTGCTAAATACTTGAAAAAAAGTATATTACATGAGTTATGCACTATTTGTACTATTTGATTCACTTTAATGAATACCATTAGTACGGTTTTTTTTGCTAAAATAAAACATAAAAATAATATTATGAAAATGTACAATAATTAATATTCAAGTGTTAAGCATTACAATTTATAGTCATGGAGCACCAGTGCGCCTACAGTAAAGAAGCACTAGTACACGTATACCAAAGATGAGAATTGGTGCACCTTAACCAACAATGGACATCGGTGCACCCATACCGAAGAGGAGCACCGATGACAAAAAAACAATATGTCGTATGTACATAAACCTTGTGAATGTGCAAAAACCTTGTGAATGTGCAAATAAAGGGAGGTGATTTAATAAATACATGATTATTAAAATGTAATTCTATAATAGTTTTTATTTTGAATATTAAACAAAAAATATAATTTTGATTGTTTGAAAACAAGACAAAAAAAAGATAAAAGCATATGAAATAAGGCATTATTAATAAACATAAAAATATTATTATATGAAAATGTATAATAATTAATTTTGAAATGTTAATCATTACAATTTATAGTAATGGTGATGAAACAATCCATACAAAACCAAGGTGAGTGTGAAACCACTCAATTTACCACTTAATGAGTGGATCTCTTGTAAATTACAAAACCACTCAATTTTTACATGAGAACATTACAAAACCACTCATCCACTAGAGATAATATGCATAACGTGGAGAATCAATGCTATCAAATCAAAGCAGAGCACTAGTATGCTCACACCTTAAAATAGGACCACTAGTGCGCTTATACTAGAAATCTGCACTAGTGCACCTTCCTCAAAGAGGAGATCCAACACCAGAGCACCTTCCCCAAATAGGAGCACTAAAATCGATGCTCCTTAACCAAAGAGTAACATTAGTTGCCTTCACCAAAGAGAAGCATCGGTATGATCACACATAATAGGAGCACCACAAATTGAAAATAGGATGTTGTACCTTAGCAATTTGCTAATGTATCGTTCCACGTGTGTGCAGGTGCTACTGTGAGGGGTTCCTCCCTTAAAGACCCTATTACCATGTTCTAACAAATCACAATCCTAAAGTTTAAAGGCTAAGGGTTAAATACCTTGGGATAGAGACCTTGTTACCACCATTTCGTTGCTATCTATACGACTCCTCACTATAGCGCTTGGATTAATATTAAACTAATAAATGACATTTGGTGGGTTATTAACTACCACATGTGATGGCGACTTGGGTTTGGTGACCAGCTGGCAAGAGAGTTTCAATTTAAGGTTTTTACACTTGCAATCGTTGTTCTTCATGTCATTTGGTTATGGACAGTCTCTTATCACGCCTGGAGGGGGTTTCCTGCCCTGACCTGAGCTACGCTCATGGTTAGCGCACCAGTTGAATGTTAGACGAAGAGGTGGAGAATATAACGTCTGTGTTCAGGTAGTGACCATTTCTTCTCATACTATGCTTATTCTACGCTTAGCCAGAACTTGATATTTGTCTCAGGAGTTAATTTTGTTGTGACTGTTTACTTGGCAGGTGATTGATGGTAGTTCCCTCTGCGTGGCTTACCAGCTGGTGACCAACATTATTGACTATGTTGGAAATGAGAGTGGTAAGTTCATGGTTCACCATCCCTTGTTCCTTCCTCTCACCTCAATGGAGGGTATGTTGTTTGTCATTGTTATGAGGAACTGTGTGAAGCCCCTTTTTCCTCACTGTATTTTGTAGGATTTCCTACGAAGTCGCCTTTGCCAGGACCGGTTAATGGATGTCTCTATTTTAATGGGACCAATCCTAGAGGGTTTCTGGTTTTAATGTATAAGTTTTTTTGGCCACTTGGCTCTATGAATACTCTCAAGGTTTTGTGATGGGATACAATGCTCACATGGTAAAGACATGGTTTTTTTGGAAAGAAGTACAGGGATGCATTTTCTATTGAACAGTTGAACATGTATTACTGATATGTAAACTATTGGATCTCTGCATTTTTATGTAATTGTATGGTTAATGCTTATTTTGAACTCTGCGTTGGTTTAATGTTTCTCTTACCTGGAGGAAATCGATTTGGGTTTCTTTAATGAAAACTTAAGAGCATAGCTCCACTGCATTCTGTGTTTCATTCAAACCTATGATGACTCTGTTGAATGTATAGTTAGTTTATTGCCTGGCGATTTGGGGTTTTCCCTCTGTCAGTTTTAATATATGGACAAACCCTATCATTTATTGGGTGATAGAATAGATCTTGACTTTGTATAAACTTCTGCGTTTATTTGAGAACTGTAGCGAAATCCCTTGACGCTAATATACATTTTGAAATCCTATATCTAAATGTTACGACTCTGGAAACTTCAAAGATAACAAGGGTTTGTGAAATGGGTATTGGTATCGATCCCTTGACCTACGTTTGTGTAATAAAAGAATGTGTTTAAATGTATCATTTTCATATTGATGTGGGCCCAACTCTTGTCGTGGAAAAGAGATCCCTTAAAGTTCTGATGAATCGTTTGGGTGGTTAAAGAGATGCTTAAAGACCGGAATCTATATCTAATGAAGTCGTATTGTTAATGTCTGCTTGGTTGTATACATAAAAGTAGAATTTGATAACTAGTGAATGGTTAAACTTTTGGAATTTAAAGGTAAAGAAAACTTATTGTATGCATACTCCTTTGTTATTCGTTTTGGTAGGCAGAGATTAACTTAACTGGTAATGTCCAGCTAGATCATGGGTAATAGTTTGATAAGAAGTTGTTAGCGATAAAGGCATTACTACTATGTAATAACGCTTCGCGTCTGTGGTTAAGGCATCGAGGCCGCAACTATATTTCCTTTTAAATCTAAGTAGAGTGTAATTGCAAAGACTAGGGGCTTACAACAATGCAATTTCCTTTGAAAAGAAAGTCATTCAACTATGTCTACGATTTTATTTCTCAGTAAACGATCGATTGAAACTGTAAAAAGAATTTGTCCCTAAATAGATAAGTCTGGAAAAGAAAATACAGTATGACTTGCCAGAAATAAAATAAGTTTTAAATATAGAACTTGTAAGAGTTTTAATCATCAGTTTACGAAAAGCTTGGGCATCCTAGAGTTTATCTGCTGACTTTGGGGTCTAGCACAAGCTAGCTAGGCTAGCGCTGCTAGACTCCTAGTTGACTCATTTCAAACTTAGTTCTAAATAGGGTAAAAGTTTTGTTTAAGGAAAACCAAAACTACTCCCATCGTAACCCTGTGAGCCCATGCCCTGAGGCCCTTGCTTCATGGGAGAGATAACATTATAAAAAAAATTGGGTAAATACAATGTTGTAATATAAATCCTAATATTTTAATTCTAGCTTCTATTGTAACTGAAATGGAGAGTTATAGTTCATACCTAGTTTTATTGAAGCTTGATCTTAGTTGGAAAGATTTTATTACAAGAACAATGCTAGAATTAAGTTTTTTTGTTTATTTTAGAATTCTAGATCCACTGTTTAATTCCAAATTTAATGAAATATGTCACACTCAAACAATAATTAATGCAAAAAGCTCATGGACTTGGCTGACATGTAGAGTGATATTTTAAATGGATAACTTTGGGACTACCATATTCCTCCCAACCATGACCCTTAGAACGTTCCTGGTCCTAACTGGATCCCCCCGAGCTGGTTCCTACATGCAATAAGAGATAGAGACCTTAGGTTCACTGCTAGTTCAGATCTGGAAAATTAAGTGAGACTACTTCAATTCTTCGAGCAGAAACATTTACTCTGATTACCATAAGAGAATGATAATGAAAAAGAGGATGATCCCTTCTCTTGGGATATACCCTCTATTAAATAGGGGAGTCTTTAATTATAGTTGTTTGAATAACTATTTTGTTTCTTTAATTAAATTAATGTCTTTAAAAGATATTTTGCTAAATATCTAGTCCTTGTTAAACTAGGACTTTTATTTGTTTTTACTAAAAGTGACTTTTAAATTAATTATTACATAATAATAATAATAATAATATATCATACTAATTTTAATAACACTATTAATAATACATATTACTAATATGATAATGTCGTAGTCATTTTATGCATAAACTCTATGCCATATATAATTAATAATAATAACATTATTATTAATACTTTTAATAATATTAACTTTGAGACCTTTTGCAAATCATTTACATAAGACTATTCTTTAGTCATTCCATAATTATATTATGGTTAATTTCTTTTTATTATTTATGTATATCTCAAGATACTTCTTTTAACATTAAGGACATGGTCCAATTCTTTGAACGGTCTTTTGGTAGGCTTGGATAGGCACCTCTAGATCTCTCTTTTGGATGTTGGATTCCCTCGTTTAATATATTAGTTCCCGCAGTACTTGATGATAGATAGAAAAGATTCATTTAACCAATTTAAATAAATGTGATGAAAATAGAAGTGTTATTCAGAGTCCTCCCGACTTAACACTTTTGAGATCTAGTAACCCCAAGTGCTCTTCAGAGCCTTTTAACTCAACACTTTCACATGCGTGTTACGCTAGTGCAATTCCAGATCCTCCTGCTCAACACTTGTGCTAGAATGTGGTTGTGAGGCACATCTAGAATATTCAAGTGGCCTGGGATCCGATATTTATTTCTCAAGCTTGGAGTGCTCCAGGGCTTATGCCCAACACTCAATGTACATCGGGGATTACACACAGTACATAATAATAATCCTTCTAGGTACATCGGGGCTTCTGCCTAGTACGTAGGTCATCCGTGTGTTTCTGAGTCCACGCTCAACACACCACATAAGTAAATCAAGTAATTCATAACTCTGCACAGTGAGTAAAAAAAGGTCATCTCAGTATATTAGTGTTTTGTAACCAATTCTCATAACAAAAATATAATCAATCCATTAGGGATTTCTTGCCCAACATATAACAAAAATGAAGTCAGTCAAGGTCCATGCCCAATATGTCAGTCTATAACAGAATAAATCATGTGCACTAGGGCTTATGCCCAATAATCAAGACAATCATATGTGTGGGGGTTTTAAGCCAAATATAACATCAGAAATAGTTAGTCCAAAATTCGGGATATTACATCCCTCCCCACTTAGAAATAACACCGTCCCGGTGTTCTAGGGACTAGAAATGAAGTCATGAAACAAGGCGGGGTATGCCGCTTTCATGGTTGTCTCATTTTCCCAAGTAGCCTCTTCTGGTCCAAAGTGCCTCCATTGCACTTTCAGCTGGGTAATGGTCCTTCTTCTAAGATGTACCTCTCTCTTGTCCAGAATATGGAGTGGTTCCAGTATGAACTCCCCTTCGGGCTCCACCTGTAACAAGGACCAATCAATGACATGTTTAGTATCGTATACATATTTTTTTTTAAAAGATGCATGAAAAACATTACGAACTTTCACATGAGATGGTCAGGCTAACACATATACCGCTGGGCCCTTCTTGGCCAATATCTCTAAAGGTCCACAAAACCTAGGGTTTAATTTCCCGTATCGTCCCAAGCTCAAATAGCTTTGTTTTTCCTTTACTTTAAGGAACACATGTTCGTCGACATGGTAGTCTTTGTCTTTTCTTTTCTTATCCGCATAACTCTTTTGGCGGTCTTATGCCTCCTCCAAGTTTTATTGCACCTTGGAGACTAGTTGTTCCAAGTCCTTTAGTAAGTCGGGACCTAACATAAGTCTGTCTATCTGACTGTCCCAAGTCACGTGTGTCTAACGTTTCTTGCCGTAGAGCACCTCGAAAGGGCTCATTTTGGACGAGGTTTGATATCATTGTTGTAAGAAAACTATGCGAGGTGCAGATAATCCTCCCACTTTATGGGGTTGTTCATGACATACATCCTCAGCATGTCCTCAAGGATTTGGTTTACTCGTTCCATTTGTCCATCAGTTTGGGTATGGTATGCGGTACTGAATTGTAATTGTGTCTCCAAACCAAAGAACAATGCTCTCCATAATTTGCTAGTGGACTTCATGTCTCGATCAGAAATGATTGCCTTGGGTATCCCATGCAATCGAAAAATATCCTTCAAGAAGATGTCTGCGATGTGGACTGCTTTGTAGGTAGACTTCACCAGTATGAAATGGGATGCTTTAGACAGCTTGTCTAACACTACAAAGATGGAATCATTCTGTATCTTACTCTTGGGTAAGCGCGTAATGAAGTCCATGCTTATTACCTCCCACTTCCATTCTGGAATGGGTAAAGGTTGTAGTAAACCGGAGGGGTGTTGGTGTTCTGCTTTGACCAGTTGGTACTCCTGACATTTCGCGATGAACATGGCGATGTCAGCTTTCATCTTAGGCCAAAAGTAATGTTTCTTTATTACCGATATCATCTTTTGGTATCTGGGATGCCCCGAATAGGGTTTCTGATGAAATTCAGTGAGGATGTTTGATCTAATGTCTCCACTCTCTGGGACGTAAAGTCTCTCTTTCGACCACAGTAGTCCCGAATTATCCATCTTGTATTCCTTTTGGTGTTGGAATAGTCTGTCTTCTTGGATGTTTGCAAGGATTTCAGTGTAGAAACGGTCACCCTTACTTGCCGTTCAAATCTTGTTGTGCAAGTCTGAGTCAGTTTGACTGACCGTGACCTCATAAAGCATATGTGCTCGTCAGCTCAAGGCATCTGCAATCTTGTTTTCCTTGCCTTTAATGTGTTTTAGTTCAAAATGGTACTCACTAAGGAAGGCTAACCACCTAGCCTTCCTGGCGTTTAGGTCGGGTTGGTCAAAAACATACTTCAAACTCATGTTGTCTGTCATTAGTAGGAATTTCTTTCCCATGCGGTAGTGTCGCCACATCTTTAACATGTGGATGATGGCGGCTAGCTCGAGATCGTGCATAGGGTAGTTTTGCTAATTTTCTTTTAATTTCCTCGATTCGTAGCAGATGGAAAAGTTATCTTGCATAAGGACTCCCTCGAGTCCTTCCTTGATAGCGTGTGTGCACACGAAGAAGTCCCCATTGGGACCCGCAATTTGTAGAATCGATGCACTAATCAATAGTTGGTTCAGCTTCTGAACGCTTTCTTCGCACTTAGCTGTCCAGATGAACTTGTTTTCCTTCTTCTGTAAGGTAGTCATGGGACATGCAATCTGCGAGAAGTTCTCAATGAACTTCCGGTAGTAGCTGGCTAAACCTAAAAACGATATTATATCGAATATGCACATAGGTGTGGGCCATTCTTCGATAGCTTTGACCTTTTTGGGGTCAACCGCTATTCCCTTCTCGAAAATGATATGTCCTAAGTATTGAATCTGGGGTTTGTATAAATCACACTTACTAAACTTGGCGTACAGTTGGTGTTCCCGTAGTATTCATAAAACAATTCAGAGGTGTTCCTCATGTTCTTCTTTGTTCTTGGAGTAGATTAAAATGTCATCAATAAAGACTAGCACGAACTTATCGAGGTATTTACTAAAGATGTTGTTCATCATACACATAAAGTTGACCGGTGCATTCGTCAACCCAAAGGGCATCACTACGAACTCGTAGTGGCCATAACGGGTCCGAAATGTGGTTTTGTTGATATCCTCATCAAGGATTCTGACCTGATGGTATCCGGATCGTAAGTCGATCTTCAAGAAGATCTTTGCTCCTCCGACTTGGTCAAACAAGTCGTCGATTCTAGGGAGTGGGTAGCGGTTCTTAATGGTCAATTTGTTGAGTTAGCGGTAGTTGATGCACATTCGCATCGTTCTGTCTTTCTTCTTGACAAAGAGTATTGGTGCTCCCCAAGGTGACACACTCGGTCGAATGTACCCTTTGTCGATCAATTCTTGAAATTGAATCTTGAGCTCCACCAATTCTGGTGTTCTCATGCGGTAAGGAGATGTGGAAGCTGGTACTGACCCGGGTGTTAATTCAATGGAAAAGTCTAAGTCTCGTTTGGGTGGTAACCCTGGTATTTTCTCGGGAAATACGTCTTTAAATTCTAT
The DNA here is from genome assembly GCA_027924585.1 of Larix kaempferi. NCBI lineage: Eukaryota > Viridiplantae > Streptophyta > Pinopsida > Pinales > Pinaceae > Larix > Larix kaempferi. Next base: position 22,089,120 of record BSBM01001346.1, read on the forward strand.
GAGGACTGGGAAGTCTTCGATCTTTTGTTCCCTATCAGTTTCTATGTTTTGGATATTGATGGCAAAGAGCTTACAACCCTTTTGGATACATTTCTTTGCTTGTAAGGTGTACATCTGTCTTACTGACACATTCTTGGGAATACCCCGAACCGTCTTTTGATTCCCTTGGTCATCCCTGCAAAGTAAGGACTTGTTCAAGCAGTCAAGTAGTATTTGTTGTTCTTCCAACCAATCCATGCCTATAAGTACATCATACGATCCTAGGGGTAAAATATTTAGTTCTAACCTAGTTGGGAAACCGTTCAAATCTATCTCACAAGTTTTAACTAACTCGGAGACCTTACGTTTGGTGCCGGTGGCTAGTTGTACCAGCCACAGTTTCTCGTGGTGCTCTCGGTTTAACTTACAAGTGTCCACTATCTTAGGGGAGATATAACTTCGGCATGCGCCAAGATCTATTTAAACTTAAATGGTTTTGTTTGAGATCTTACCCTCAATTTCAACAATGGTGGCCTGGTGATCTTCCTGTCGGCCGTCAAGAGCGGCATAAATCCTGGGTGTTCTTGACATGTCTCTTATGGTAGGGTTTGCTTGGACGTTGTGTAAAACTCCGTCCGTTTTGTTGGGGCAATCTTTGTAGTAGTGGGGCCCTTGGCATTTTCAACAAGAAATGGTTGGTGGGACAGCTTTTGCCCCTTGTTTGAAAGCTAGTCTATTGACATGTGGTGGGGGTGCATTGGGTCGTGCTTGAGGTCAGTTGAAGCCTCTATTGGGTGTAAAACTGTTGTTTTGTTTTCGGTACGGTGGGGGTCTAAAACCCGGTCTTCGGTTGTCTGAGAAGGTTCTGAACCTATCTATGTTTCTGTTGATGTTATCATTCCTTGGCTGCCCATGTTCATAACAAAGTCTTGCCTTATGTAAAGTCACATCTAGGGTCTTGGGCATGTCAAACTCTATCTTTTCTCTAAATTTTGGTGGTACACAACCTAAGAATTGATGTATCTTGACTTTTTCATCTTTGATGTATGGGACATAATGCACAGGGGCTTCACTAGAAGGAAATATAATATCACGTTCATTCATATTGGGGTATTAAATAGTCATGAAAACCTAAAAATTATATTGCGTATATATTAAGGGCCAAAGGATTTTTTTATTTAATGTAATAATACAAAAATAATTTGGGGTCTTTTTTATATGGGCAGGATGACAAATATATGCCAAATGGAGATGGCGGGATCACAACTAGATGAGAAATCGGGTTGAGGCAAGTCCCGGGCTTACCAGTATGCAGGGAAATCATGTCTTGAGGCATGCTTGAGGCCAAGGGTTTCGTGGTGAAGAGGGTTTCCAGTCGAGAGACAGTGGTCATTGACAGACAATTCTTACCAATAGCACTTGGCCATTGTTTACCAATAGCCTTGGGAGGCTCTAAGCCTCCAGGGCCTATTATAGGCCCTCGATAGGCCTTGGGGGCTTGAATACCCAACCACTTGTGCCTATTATAGGCCTTGGGAGGTTTAGTCAGCCTCCTAGAGATTGTTACAGGCCCTGGGGGCTTGGATACCTATCCCACAACAGGCTTAGTTAGCGATTGGGGAACTGCAACATGCAATCTAAATGTTGCACTATGTGCATTGGCTCTAGTGATATACAAGAAGTGATCTCCTATCTCTTCATTATACCATTAGATGTTGCAAATCATAATGATATGTGGTTGATTAATTGCATTGTGGGTGAAGTAATGTGCATCCATAATATACATCGAAAGAAGCAAGGTGCATTGTAGAATGCATGTGGGGTCATAAGAGGGATATCATATCAATATACTAGGTATAAATATAAAGGGGTATAAAAAATGTTAATGAAAAAATTGATACATACAATATATAGTGAAAATATGGGTTTTTTTTAAATTGGGAAGGCATATTGGGAGGGGGTTAAAAAAATGATTTGGAAGGTAATTTCCGATATTTAGTGAAATTAGGGATACTGTTTCATATGCCACGAACGAACGTGCTATGATGGCAGTTTATTGAGTGAAACCCCCATGACATAATGCAACATAACTAAAAATCTATTTATGAATGCTTCCATGGTTAGGGAGCCCATTTTCAATTCATGTAATTCCTTAATCTTCCTATCAAAGAATCTTTCAAACATAAATTTGTCTTGGAAAACTCTATTGAAAACTTCCCATGCCATGTCCCTCAATTCTTGTCCTTTGGTGTGTTTCAAGTCCTGCCACCATCTGGTTGCTTTACCATTTCGGTTGTAAATGGCTAATCGGACTTGCATTTCACTGGAATAGTTATGAACTTTAAAATACTTATTCATTCCTTGCAGCCACTTATTCATTCATATGTTGGGGCTCTTATCTTTCTGAATTCTCCTTGCAAATTGTCGTCACTTTTCCTCATTTTCTTGCAAGGAGGTGGTGAACTGTTATCGTTGGAAGAGCTCTTACAGTCCTCTTCCATTGATTCAGGTATGTGTTCTTCTTGTTCTTCTCCCTTAAGGTTGGCAGATTTCTTTGTGTGATAGTTTCCCATTTTAAAGGTGTTGGTTGAGAATGTGGGTTTCCCGTGGGGTTTTGCCCCTGCTAAAGTCTGAAGCAGAGATTCATTTATAGCTTGTTGTTCACGTCTTTCTTGCATGCTATCATCTCTGAAAATTTGGAATTATGCCTGTATATTTTGCATGGATTTCATTAAATTTGAATTTAATTCCACCACGATTTCTTGCTCTCATGGTGGAGAGTTCAGATTTCCATGTATGCTGCTACCTTTTTTTGCGCTCATTTTTTAGACAGTGATTGTACCCTGGTTGTCATAACAATGTTAAGAACTAACAGCATAAATTATAAACATATATTTCTGATTTCTATGTATCTACGGTGAGTGTTTGTAACACGTTTGTAATGAGCCCAATAGGCCACTTAGTATTTGAAACTGGGCTCTGATACCACTTGTAATGTCCCTAAAAATAGTAAAAATTAAAAAAATTCCTCTACTGCAATTAAAACCTAATTATAAATGATGTAGCCATAAAATTAACTTCAACACTAGAAATTGCTTCAGTAGTTTGTTTGTGTCAATAAAAATTTATGGTTCCCTAAGGTAGTCTTACTGTTTCAATTCTTTTGTTTCTGCAGAAGCGATGTGTAGGGTAGATAAAGTAACCCTGTTGCATGTGTACAAATGCTGGAGTAACTATTAAAATCTTCCTTCTTAATATTTAAGAATCAGACGTATATTTATGAATTGTCTAATTGTATCTCCATGCAAGATGGACCTTTGTTGATGGATGGTTGAGGTTCAAGATGGAAACTTGGTGTTTCAAAAAGACACGTACCCCGACAAAGCTGCCGAGAGGTAAGGGCAAGCTTTGGGATTTCTTGTCTTACTTAGCAATTTGCTAATGTATCATTCCACATGTGTGCAGGTGCTACTATGAGGGGTTCCTCCCTTAAAGACCCTATTACCATGTTCTAACAAATCACAATCCTAAAGTTTAAAGGCTAAGGGTTAAATACCTTGGGATAGAGACCTTGGTACCACCATTTTGTTGCTATCTATGCGACTCCTCACTATAGCGCTTGGATGAATATTAAACTAATAAAAGACATTTGGTGGGGTATTAAATACCACATGTGAAGGAGACTTGGGTTTGGTGACCAGCTAGCAAGAGGGTTTCAATATAAGGATTTTACACTTGCAATCGTTGTTCTCCATGTCATTTGGTTCTGGACAGTCTCTTATCTCTCCTGGAGGGGGTTTCCTACCCTGACCTGAGCTATGCTCATGGTCAGCGCACCAGTTGAATGTTAGATGAAGAGGTGAAGAATATAACGTCCGTGTTCAGGTAGTGACCATTTCTTCTCATACTATGCTTATTATACGTTTAGCCAGAACTTGGTATTTGTCTCAAGAGTTAGTTTTGTTGTGACTATTTAATTGGTAGGTGATTGATGGCAATTCCCTCTATGTGGCTTACTAGCTAGTGACCAACATTATTAACTATGTTGGAAACGAGAGTGGTAAGTTCAGGGTTCACCATCCCTTGTTCCTTCCTCTTGCCTCAATGGAGGGTATGCTGTTTGCCATTGTTAAGAGGAACTGTGTGAAGCCCCTTTTGGCTCGCTGTATTTTTTAGGAGTTCCTATGGTGTCTCCTTTGGCAGGACCAGTTAACGGATGTGTCTATTTTAATGGGACCAACCCTGGAGGGTTTCTGGTTTTAATGTATAATTTTTTTTGGCCACTCGGCTCTATGAATACTCTCAAGGTTTTGTGATGGGATACAATGCTCACATGGTAAAGACTTGGTTTTTTTGGAAAGAAGTACAGGGCAACGTTTTCTATTGAACATTCGAACATGTATTACTGATATGTAAACTGTTGGATCTCTGCAATTTTATGTAATTGTATGGTTAATGCTTATTTTGAACTCTACGTTGCTTTAATGTTTCTCTTACCCGGAGGAAATCGATTTGGATTTCTTTAATGAAAATTTAAGAGCATAGCTCCACTGCATTTTGTGTTTCATTCAAACATATGATGACTCTATCGAATGTATAGTAAGTTTATTGCCTGGTGATTTGGGGTTTTCTTTCTGTCAGTTTTAATATATGGACAAACCCTATCGTTTATTGGGTGATAGAATATATCTTGACTTTGTATAAAATTTTGCGTTTATTTGAGAACTGTAGCGAAATCCCTTGACGCTAGTATACATTTTGAAATCCTGTATCTAAATGTTACGACTCTGGAAACTTCAAAGATATCAAGGGTTTGTGAAATGGGTATTGGTATCGATCCCTTGACCTACGTTTGTGTAATAAAAGAATGTGTTTAAATGTATCATTTTCATATTGATGTGGGCTTGACTCTTATCGTGAAAAAGAGATCCCTCAGAGATCTGATGAATCGTTTGGATGGTTGAAGAGATGCTTAAAGACTTGAATTTGTATCTAATGAAATCGTATTGTTAATGTCTGCTTGGCTGTATACAGAACAAGAGAATTTTATAACTAGTGAATGGTTAAACTTTTGGAGTTTAAAGGTTAAGAAAACGTATTGTATGCATACTCCTTTGTTATTCGTTTTGGTAGGCAGAGATTAACTTAACAGGTAATGTCCAGCTAGATCATGGGTAATAGTTTGATAAGAAGTCGTTAGTGATAAAGGCATTACTACTGTGTAATAACGCTCCGCTTCTGTGGTTAAGGCATGGAGGCCGTAACTAGATTTCCTTTTAAATCTGAGTAGAGTGTAATTGCTAAGACTAGGGGTTTACAATAATGCAATTTCCTTTGAAAAGAAAGGCATTCAACTATGTCTACGATTTTCTTTCTCAGTAAAAGATTGGTTGAAACTGTAAAAAGAATTTGTCCCTAAATATATAAGTCTGGAAAAGAAAATACAGTATGACTTGCTAGAAATAAAATACGTTTTAAATATAGAAATTGTAAGAGTTTTAGTCATCAGTTTACGAAAAGCTTGGGCATCCTAGAGTTTATCTGCTGACATTTTGGGTCTAGCACAGGCTAGCTAGGCTAGCCCTGCTAGACTCCTAGTTGACTCGTTTCAAACTTTGTTCTAAAGAGGTTAAAAGTTATATTTAAGGAATACCAAAACTACTCCCATCGTAACCCTTTGTGCCCATGCCCTGAGGTCCTTGCTTCATGGGAGAGATAACATATAAAAAAAATTGGGGAAATACAGTGTTGTCATATAAATCCTAATATTTTAATTCTAGCTTCTATTGTAACTGAAATGGAGATTTATAGTTCATACCTGGTTATATTGAAGCTTGATCCTCCTCTACAAGACCTACACACTCAAACAATAATTAATGTAGAAAGCTCATGGACTTGGCTGACCTGTAGAGTGACCTTTTAGCTGGATAACTTTGGGACTACCATATTCCTCCCAACCATGACCCTTAGACCGTTCCTGGTCCTAACTGGATCCCCCCAAGCTGGTTCCTACATGCAATAAGAGATAGAGGCCCTAGGATCACTGCTGATTCAGATCTGGAAAATTACGTGGGACTGCTTCCGTTCTTGGAGCAGAAAAATTCTCTCTGATTACCATAAGAGAATGATAATGAAAAATATGATGATCCCCTCTCTTGGGATCTTCCCTCTATTAAATAGGGGAGTCTTGAATTATAGTTGTTTGAATAACTATTTTGTTTTTTTAATTATATTAATGTCTTTAAAAAATATTTTGCTAAATATCTAGTCCTTATTAAACTAGGACTTTTATTTGTTTTTACTAGAAGTGACTTTTAAATTAATTCTTACATAATAATAATAATAATATATCATACTAATTTTAATAACACTATTAATAATACATATTACTAATATGATAATGTGATAGTCATTTTATGCATAAACTCTATGCCATATATAATTAACAATAATAACATTATTATTAATACTTTTAATAATATTAACTTCGAGACCTTTTGCAAGTCATTTACATAAGACTATTCTTTAGTCATTCCATACTTTTATTATGGTAATTTTCTTTTAATTATTTATGTATATCTCATGATACTTCTTTTAACATTAAGGACAAGGTTAAATTCTTTGGACGGTCTTTTGGTAGGCTTGGATAGGCACCTCTAGATCTGTCTCTTGCATGTTGGATTCCCTTGTTCAATGTGGTAGTTCCTGCAGTACTTGATGATAGATAGAAAAAATTCGTTTAACTAATTTAAATAAATGTGATGAAAATAGAAGTGTTATTCATAGTCCTCTCGACTCAACACTTTTGAGATCTAGTAACCCCAAGTGCTCTTCAGAGCCTTTTAACTCAACACTTTCACATGGGCGTTACGTTAGTGCAATTCTAGAGCCTCCTGCTCAACACTAGTGCTAGAATGTGGTTGTGAGGCACATCTAGAATATTCAAGTGGCCTCATATTCGAATTTGTTTCTCAAGCTTGGAGTGCTTCAAGGCTTATGCCCAACACTCAATGTACATCGGGGCTTACACCCAGTACATAATAATAATCCTTCTAGGTACATCGGGGCTTATGCCCAGTACGTAGGTAATCCATGTGTTTCAGAGTCCATGCTCAACACACCACATAAGTATTTAATTAAGTAATTCATAACTCTACACAGTGAGTAACAAAGGGTCATCTCAGTATATTAGGGTTTTGTACCCAATTCTCATAACAAAAATATAATCAATCCATTAGGGATTTCTTTCCCAACATATAACAAAAAAGAAGTCAATCAGGGTCCATGCCAATATGTCAGTCTATAATAGAATAAATCATGTGCACTAGGGCTTATGCCCAATAATCAAGACAATCATATGTGTTGGGGTTTTAAGCCCAATATAACATCAGAAATAGTTAGTCCAAAATTTGGGATATTACAGTAGTCCAAAATCAATCAGAGATCTTATAGCACATACGAGGATATATTCTCTCCAAATAAATATTTTACGGTAACAACGGAAATAAATTTGAAATAAAATTGAGTTCGCTATGTAGATATCTTGGAAGGATTCCCTTAGTGTCAAGGAAGATGTCTCTCCTGTTTCCTACCCATTGAGAAATGTGGAGATATGTCTCAAAGTATTCCTTCCCCAGCATGCCTGGAATGTTGTGGAGCGAGCACGCATACAATAATTTTGTCTCCGTATATCCTTGTTAATGTAATCCACATTGTGTTTATATCATCATAAATAAGGAGGTGGATAAATGAATTGAAGTGAAATGCGAGATTTCAACTAAAGATTCACAAGTGTTAGTTGTTATGCAAGAATTTGGATTGCTAAATGCTTGCAATAACCTATTTTTTTTAATAACACAGAACTAAAATATACTCAAAAGTTAATTCTTGAGATCTCATCCATTGTTTAAAAGAGGTGACGAAGAATATTTTGTTTTTTTTTCAATCATGCCCGTAGATAATAAATGTAAATAAAAAAATTTGAAAAATGTAGCACCTCTCACCCAATTTTTAAATAGGTATGCCTATGACATAACTAGATGTATGTTGACGATTGAAAGCTAGCACCATGGAACAATGTGAATAAAGGTAGCACAACCCATTTAATGGCTATCAGGTAAGAATTATGTGATGTGTGCCAATTATTGTATAGAAGGATGATCCCTTGTAGGTATACAAATAAGTAAGAGGTGAGTACCAGAATGGGTGTATTCCTTCTCTAAGTTAAATAATCAATGACAAGTTGGTGGTAGAACTAACCATCAATTGAATGGCCTTAGAATCTTCTAAGATAATCGAAGCATGGTAAGTAGTCTCACTTGCAACCATAACTAGTATAAGGACGAGTCATTAAAGATGGTAGTCATATGTATCTAAATGCATAAGCCATATCTAATAATCACAACTGCGACTAACATAGTGGAAGTTGTTAACTCATCACAACTAAGTAAGTCTAACATCGAGGGAAGGTAAGTGCTAGCTTGCTTACTTCTCTACCAGTTATTGTATGTTACGACTTAGCATATAAAAAGAAATGAGCATAATGGGTACATGACACTGACCCCAGGTTGGTCACACCACTCAGAGAGGTAATTGGGAAGTTACACATGGTAGGGAGAAGAGCGAGAACCTCTGGTTTCTAGCTAGACTCTCTACACCAGTTAATGTAAAAAATGAAGACGAAAATTGCTTCTAAGACAATAAAGGGGTCAAATTCCCACCTTGATGGATTAATACTTCTCTTGCATAACATTTATGCAACTTGAGGGCTCCTTGAGTGTGAACATGAAGAAATCCTTCATCATATTACATACATGTTCCTATGTCAACCATAAAGCTCCCACAACTTTAGGACCCAAGCCCTAATCATACATTAAAAGGAATTTTATCAAGAAAATAACCTACTAAAAACTTCTTCATAAGAAGCTTCTTTATATTCATTAACATAAACTTATAAAAATGGATTAGGAAAAGGCACAAAGCCAAAATAGTTATCTAAAGAAAGAATTTTGATAGAACTTTTCATGCTTTGTTCCAACATTATGCCATACGTTCACTATAAGATAAAGGATGCTAGAGGTGGAGGATGTTTTGACACTCTTACTTGAAAATAGTGTAAGTTTATATATATATATAAACAATCAATTATAAAAAATTGTGATTTAGTGATGAAGATAGAGGACACTCTTACTTGAAAATAGTGTAAGTTTATATATATATATAAACAATCAATTATAAAAAATTGTGATTTAGTGATGAAGATGATGATCTCATAAGCCATAAAAGCACCAGCTCTTAGTGCAACTTAATCTTAAAAATTAATGTTAAAAATCAATGGATCACCAAGTCTCAAAGGATGCTAGAGGTAGAGGTCATTTTGACACTCTTACTTGAAAACAGTGTAAGTTTCTATAGATATAAACAATAAATTAAAAAAAAATGTGATTTAGTGATGAAGATGATGATCTCATAAGCCATAAAAGCACCCGCTCTTAGTGCAACTTAATCTTCAAAAATAATGATAAAATTCAATGGATCACCAAGTCTCATGCCATTTTTTTTTATGGGAGGGGAGAAGCATTTAGGGCTTAAAGACGACAAGCCTCATGCCATTCTTTATGGGAGGAGAGAAACATTTAGGGCGTGGAGACGACAAGCCTCATGCCATTTTTTTATTTGGGACAATCAATCTATATAAGAGATCTTTGGGTCATTTTCTCATCGATAAAACAAGTGTTGCCATAATTCGTTCATTATTTTTTGGAGCCGGCTGACACGCCTACCATAACGTTTGTTTGTGGCGAATACTCTCGCAATTTGAAGTTAGTCAGCAGGGTATCAGATACGAAGATTGCTTGCTTTCGCCGGCTTTTGTTAACTAGGCTCGCTGGCCTGGCTTTGTTAGGGCACTTGTAGACAATCTAGAAGCAAAAACTGGGGCAACATAGAAAACAACCTTCGAAAAGCCTGTAAGTTGATGATTCTATTCACAGTTTTGTGGTTGGATTGCCATTTTCGTTTTCGTTTGTTTTTTCTTATTGGATCCTTGTGTTTTTGGGCATTTGATGGATGTGTTCTTCATGTTTTCCTTATGGCATTAGTTCTTTTTTCTCTTTTTCAGTATTTGAACAGTTGTTGGATCGCCGATCAATATGGTAGGCAGCAAATCTTCTCCTGAATCGCGTGGGGAAAGCCCAGATGAGAAGCTGCCCATTGAGATTAATGGGTCCATTGAGAATCTTAGCACGAAGGCACAAAATGCTATAAAGCACAAATTTTGGGAAACACAGCCAGTAGGGCAATTCAAGGACATTCAGAATCATGACTTGTCTGAAGGCACAATACAGGATCCCACCCATTTGTCTGAGGTTAGGAAGGAGCCCTATAATCTGCCAAGCCCGTATGAGTGGTGTACTTGTGATATCAATAATCATGAGACCTCTACGGAGATTTACAATCTCCTGACTAATAACTATGTGGAGGATGATGATAATATGTTTAGATTTGATTACTCTAAGGAGTTCTTGAGATGGGCTCTCATGCCTCCTGGCTATTTCAAGAGTTGGCATATCGGGGTTAGGGTTAAGAGCACCAGGAAGCTGGTGGCTTTCATCACAGGGATCCCTGCCAGGATTAGGGTTCGAGATCGGTCCGTCATGATGGCAGAGATCAATTTCCTATGTATCCACAAGAAGCTTCGGTCAAAGAGACTTGCCCCTGTTCTGATCAAGGAGGTTACCAGGAGGGTGCATTTCGAGAACATATGGCAAGCTGCCTATACTGCAGGGGTCGTCCTCCCAACTCCTATTGCCACTTGCCAACTCTGGCACAGGTCCTTAAACCCTAAGAAGCTTATCGAGGTTGGATTCTCCAGGCTCGGAGATCGGATGACTATGAGCAGGACCATAAAATTATATCGGTTGCCAGACAAAACTGTTACTCCTGGTTTCAGAGCAATGGAAAGACATGATGTCCCTGCAGTCACACGGCTTCTGCAGAATTATTTGTCCCAGTTTGTTGTCGCCCCAGATTTCAATGAAGATGATGTGGAGCACTGGCTGGTTCCTACTGAAGATGTAATTGATAGTTATGTCGTCGAAAACCCTGAGACTCACGAGATTACAGACTTCTGCAGCTTCTACACTCTCCCCTGCTCGATCCTTGGCAATGCCAATTACTCCATGCTGAAGGCCGCTTACTCCTATTATAATGTGTCAACCCGGACACCTCTGCTACAGTTGATGAACGATGTTCTCATTGTGGCAAACAAGAAAGAGTATGACGTGTTTAATGCTCTGGACATCATGCAGAACGACTCATTTTTTAAGGACTTGAAATTTGGGCTTGGGGATGGACAGCTTCATTATTATCTCTACAATTATCGCATCAAAGATGCCCTAAAACCATCTGAATTAGGAATGGTGCTTGTATAGCGGTGGGTGCTTTGTTGATTTCTAATCATTTTGATATACTTATAGATCTTGTTTGTTGAATTTATTATGTCTGAATTTATAGTAGTCTCCATTAATGTTTTTTTCCCTTATAAGGTCAACCGAGGCAATGTTCATCCCGTTTGCTATATTTTAGTATTTGAATATGCAAACAGCTTGGGAGCTTAGATAAGTAATTTCTTAGTATAAACCATGTAGATTAAACAAAGTATGGAAAATGCAGAATCTTTTTATGTAATTTTTTTTGTATTAGATATATTCGAGAAAGAGTTTAACTCTTTGAAGATGTTTCTTATTTATTGACATTTTATCATTTTCAGTTTCTATAGTTTTTTTTTTTTTTAAGTTTTATGCTATTTTGTAATTTGATGTAAGTTTTATGCTATTTTGTAATTTAATTAGTAACATTTATGGAAACCTAATCCTTGTGGTTATGGTAAATTATATCATTATTAACATCAAGAATTAATAATCATAAGTGAATAAGAAGAATCATCATAATTGTAAAATATACTTTAAAATATAAAACAAAAATCATATTATATTATATTTATGGTATATTATTTTAATGAAGAAATAATATAATGTTTTTCTTTATTTATTAGTGTTCCAATAACCTTATCATGACCTTATAGATTTTAGGTCATGTTGAGAATTGTTAGTTAGAGATTTTTGTCAAACTAGTTATTTCTAATCTGCATACTGTTTCTCATGCAAGATATGTGGACTCCCTCTATTGAATTTAGACCTATGCATTTAGATATTTTCCTTGGAACTAGTTGCTCTACAGTCGAGTATGTGAGAGATCTTGTAATGTGATGTAACGTGGTAATCGGCCAATGGGAGAGATCTTGTAATTAGAAATTTTTGTAACATTAAAGTAGAAAGAAGTAAAGTAATAATGATAGTGAATATTATGGGAGAGATCTTGTAACGTGATGTAACATTAGTAACGTTTGTAACATTAAAGTAAAAAGAAGTAAAGTAAAGTAAAGTAAAGTAAAAAGAAGTAAAGTAAAGAGAGATCTTGTAAGGTGATCTAACATTAGTAACGTTTGTAACATTAAAGTAAAAAAGTGTAAAGTAATAGTGATAGTGAATATTATGGGAGAGATCTTGTAACTTGATGTAACATTAGTAACATTTGTAACATTAAAGTAAAAAGAAGTAAAGTAAAGGAAACAAAAAGTTATTCTCCTTAAGCTAGACTTGGAAAAAGCTTATGATAGAGTGAACTAGGACTTTTTGAGGATTATTCTAATACAGATTGGTGTACCTGCTAATGCATTAAATTGGCTAATGGTTTGTGTATCCACTATGAACATTTCTGTGCTGGGAAATGGAAAGCCTTCTAGTTCCTTCAGATGTAGTAGAGGAATTAGGCAAGGTTGTTCTTTATCACCATTATTATTCCTTCCGGTGATAGAGGGTTTTAGACTTTTGATCAAACAAGCTAAGAAGGATGGGTACATTAAAGGATTGAAGATCAATGCTTTTTTACAGATAACACATATACTTTTAGTTGATGATGTACTTTTAGCTGGTATTGATTCTATGTCTGAGTGGGTACATTATAGATATTTATTGGATCTATTTTGCAAAGCATCAGGTATGAAGGTAAGTCAGAAGAAATCCACATTTTATTATCATTGTTGGCATGTGATGGAATGACATACCTTGGATTTTTTCTAAAACCCAATGGTTACCGTATAAAGGACTGGTTTTGGCTTTTGAGGAAGGTGGAATATAGGATCTCCCAATGGTCTTATCAGTTGCTATCTATTGGAGGGAAACTAACATTGGTAAAAGATGTTCTTAAAGATGGTGGAGAGGAGAACTGCGTTAGTGGAATTTTTCTCGACGTTTCTAGCTGCAAAGTAGGGCTCATCATGAGAGTGTCTCACAGTTTAAATTAGGTATGGAAGATAGCATTTAATAAGTGTGAGGTTTATTTTAAAATTTTTAGGGTTTTTGCCGACATCCTAGTTTTTTATTTTTATTTTTAATAGTTTTTAATCTTTTTTTAATTAGTTCTAACAATTCTTTACCAATTAGTTTTTTATTAATTTAAGAGTAAAGTATAAAATCCTATGGCTGGTAAATTAGTTTAATTCAAATTTATTTAATTAAATTTAAAATAACTATTATTGAGGTTTAAAAACTTTTTTATTTTAAATTGTTCTCTAATTTCAATTCTTGAAATAATATTTTAATAATTTTAATATAAGGTTTGAAAATTAGTTTACAGGAGAGTCAATATTAATGATTAATTTTCTATTATTATTAATAATAATTTTCATGATTATCTTTAAAGAATTCTTGTATTCCTAAGTTTAAACTGAATTTCCTTTTCTAGGGTAATTGAATTAATAATTAATATTGAAAGAGTTTTTAAATTTATCTAACCAAGTTGGAGAAACATAAATTTGTAATTTTTAACTAGTTTGTTAAATAAATTTCTAATCTAAAATTTATAAGATTAAAATACTTTATTCATGAGGATTAAAATTTTCTAGGGTTTATAAATTTTTCAATTAAAGTTATTTAAAATTACCAGATTATTGTTTTTCTGTATGTGGATTATTGTCTTTGAGATGGCGAATTATGGGGCGCCAACACTCACTAAGCGTAAGGCCATCATCCCTATTTAAATTTGATGGGACCTTCTCTATCTCAATGGCCTCCCTGATTTTCCTCCTTCTATATTGTTCCTCCCTAGCGATGAGTTTTGTTTCTTCAATGCGTATTTGGTGGCGTGAGTGGTGGGCATGTTCAGCTAGTGTTGATTTCTGATGACGATCGTGTCTAATGTCTGTGCAATGTTCTTTGAGTCTTACTTGGATGGAGCGTTCTTTGAGTCTTACTTGGATGGATTCTTAAGGTTGGAGATGTTCTTACCAATATTCTAGTATATTGGTTTTCATTGTTACCTGTTCCAAAGAAAATTATAAACTTGATGAGAAAGTTACTTTTTAATTTATTGTGGACAGGGAGTTTAAGATCGGGTGGACTTGTTATGACTGGATGGGAGCAACTTTCTATACCTGTTAATTCAGGTGGATGGGGGATTAAGGATCTACATACTTTCAGTGAGGCTTTGAGGTTAAAAAGTTTCTGGAGGGCACTGTTTGGAAACACACTATGGACCAAAGTTGTTCATTGCAAATATGTCAAAATCAAAGTCTCGCACTCGCTCAGAACTCCATAGAAATTGTGCAGGGGAGTTTCACAGATTTGGAGAGGTTTCCTAAATGTGTATAAATGGCTTGCTTTGGACATTTGTTGGCAGGTTGGAAATGGGAAAGAAATCCCCATTGGGATTGATCCAATTATTGGGTTAGAAGACAGTGGTATACTTTCTGCTGGTGTGAGAGGGTTATTGAATGATGCACGTTATTACACTTTAGACAATGTGAAGAATGGGAGGTCTGGCAGTTACTGGTACAGTGGAGCTGTTTTAGGATTAACTGGTGATTTGGAAACTGAATGGGATTGCTACATAAAATCTTTAAATAATGTTGGATATAGGTTGAATCAAGAGGAGGACAAGTTAGTATGAAAGAGTAATGAAAGTCTTGGCACGGTGACAACAAAGACAACTTATAAATCCATAATAGAGAGGAAATGTCTTTTTCCAAAACAGTGGTGGTACAAATCCATTTGGACTTGGAGTATGCCATTAAAACTCAAATGTTTTGTGTGGTTTGTTTTTATGGACAGAGTGAAAACTTGGGAGAACCTGGTGAAGAGGGGGTGGATTAGGCCTAGCAGATGTACACTGTGCACAAACTGTAATGAAACCACTTCACATATTTTTATGGAATGCCCTTTTACATTGAATATTTGGGAAAAATTATGCAAAGCTTTAAGTATTTGCACTATTTGGAGTCATGGAAATTTTGAACAAAGTTTGAAATTTTGGATAAAAAACTGTGGAGAGCACCCTACACTTCCAGCTTTTATTTCTTGGTCAATTTGGAGGGTGAGAAACAAGAGAATATTTGAAGAACAGTCTACTACTATTGATGTTGTTTTCATACAGACCATGAGTTTTTATATTCCTTACAAACAACTGGAGAATCGTACAGTTCAAAGGAAGGTAAGGAATTTTAATCTATCCATTGATGACCTTGTTATTTTCTTTGATGGGGCAGCCTCCATGGGACTTTGTGCTGCGGGGGATAAAATCATTTTAAATCAAGATCACTACTTTACTTTCAGACATAGATGTGGTAAAGGTTCAAGAATGAAGGCTGAACTCCTTGCTCTCTGGTGCTTGGTGAGATTGGAAAACCAATTTCAATTTCCAAGACTCAATATCTTTGGAGATTCCAGAGAAACTATAAAGTGGGCAAAGGGGGAATATAAATTGAACATTCCTACCTTAACTCATTGGTGTAACAGAATTAGAGATGGGATTGATCAGATCAAGAACATAGTATTTGAGCACATCTACAGAGAACACAATCAGATGGCAGATAAAATGTCCAAACATGCACTTACAGGTGATGATGGCTATCTTCTCTGGGAAGAATATTTTGAGGAGGAAATCCAGGATCATGGATCTTTATATTTCTTAGATTAGATAGCTAAGCTAGAGACATAAATATATTCAGTACAGGTTGATAGTTTTTTTTTTGCTGAAAAATGATAGGAATGTATTTTTTTGGACAAAAGGTATGTAATATTGAGATGGAAAAGACTGGAAGACGAACAGGATCAGAGTCATATCAATTGACTGATCTATCATTGTACTATTTTAATTCATTTTTGAATATAAATAGTGTTCTTTTTTTCATTGTAAAAAAAATTAAAGTAAAGTAAGTATGGGGGAGATGTTGTAACATTTTAATGTAACATTTGTTACTAGCAAAATAATTAAAAAAATTCATGTTGGCTAATAAAATAAAAAATTATGGAAAGTATTTAAAAAAAATCCATGTTGGTTCATAAAATAAAATATTATGAAAAGTAATTAAAAAATAGATGTTTGTTTATAAAATAAAAAATTAAAACTTAAACCCGGATCTATCAATTAAGAGAGATCAAATTTCTTGAGTTTAAATTTAAAAAAAGAAATACACCTGAAGAAATTGGATCCCTCTCGGTGCTTGATAGATACGGGTTTAAGATGGATCTATGCTAGTATTGTTCATTTGAACCTGTTGATACGTATGCTTCCCTATCCATCCTTGTGCATGCATGATTATGACCTAGTGTTGTCTTTTCTTGTTGCCATTTCATGGTCTCTTAATAGGGAGGGTGCAGTTTACAATTTTTAGTTGTTTAAAAATTAATGATTAAGGTTTAAGAAATTAATTAGTGTACATGATTTTACAAGTTTCATTTATTAAAAAATATTCAAGATTATTTCAATCGTTTGAGTGTCATCTTTAGCTAATCCAAAAGGTTTAGAATTATTGTACAAATTTAAGATAAAAGAAATTATACTTCAAGAAAAAATAGATCCCTCTTGGTGTTTGATAGATTTAGTTTAAGATGGATCTATGCTAGTTTACCTTTTCAACGTATCCAATAGATTGACCATTAAACGGCTACTTTTAATTACAATAATTGATCAAATTTATAATTATTCTAAACAATGAGTTACTATAAAATTGATAAATTGACAATTTATTTATTTATTGTCAATTTAATCGACAATGTCAATTGAGTGTAGATCGCGTGGATGGGAGGAATGTTGTTGTCCTCCCCTATAATTCCTCCAAAATTCATAAAAATAATTTTTTTTCTAATGGAATAAATACTAAGATTTACTATGCGGAATATAGTTATTTTTGAAATGTTAATCTCCTTGTTAACTGTTTAACTACAATTCGTAATGACAACACTAAATTACAAGATTTATCATTTAAATTAATATGTCTTAAGCACTGATTACAACCTTCTTTTGACTACCTTTAATATGATGATTTAAACTTATGACGATGTTTTATAATTGAATTGTTATCCCTTGAAACACCAAGTTTCCATCTTGAACCTCAACCATCCATCAACAAAGGTCCATCTTTCCTGGAGATACCATTAGACAATTCATAAATATACATCTGATTCTTAAAGATTAAGAAGGAGGATTTTAATAGTTACTCTAGCATTTGTACACATGCGACAAGGTTACTTTATCTACCCTACACATCGCTTCTGCAAAAACAAAAGAATTGAAACAGTAAGACTAACTTACTTAGGGAACCATAAAATTTTAATGACACAATCAAACTACTAATGCAATTTACAGTGCTGAAGTTAATTTTATGGCTACATCATTTATAATTAGGTTTTAATTTCAGTGGAGGAAAATTTTTAATGTTTACTATTTTTAGGGACATTACAACAAGGAGATATACCCATATTAAATATTCTACTTATGCAACCCCAAAGAATAAATCCAAGGATGATGATCTTGTCTACTCCAAACAGACATAGAAAGGACATATTTGACTTTTGCCTAATTTGTGATACCTACGATGTTTTCTATCTTCAAGTGTTTTAGATGTGCTAGTAATAAAATTTTATACTACAAAATTAAGTTTGTTAAACTTTAGGGGCCAATTGGATTTAATTTGAATGGTTGTGGGATGAAGTGTTATCCTCCCCACCCAAGTTCTATTCTTGTAAGTGAGATGTTGATCTCATAATGAGTATATTATTGTTATGGTATAGATTAATAAATTTTGGTATGTGTAATTGATTGTTTCCTTCTTATGTTAGTTATGGACATGTTTCCCAAGGTTATAAGAAATAGTCCCCTTTGCTTTCTATGTTTTAATGCTTTGTACCAATAATTGTTTACAAAAAGGTGTCCTTGGTGACTATCCAACAAAGTATCATGTACTAAGGGTGGTTAAAAGTGAGGAATCTTATATGTTCAGGTACATCCATACTCAATATCCCACTTAAAATGGGGATAAGAGCTTAGGAGCATATCACTATTGCTTGGACCTTTATATGCATGTTGGAAATGTGTTGGACAAACCCAATTGTAACTATGCTCAAAATCATGAAGGTAGGTGTCCCATAGTTTACTCTTGCTACAATGGGTATCGAGGCCACAGACCAATGTATGATGAACAATCTAAGTTCAATCATCTATTTGAGGATAAAATGATGTAGATACTACAATCAACATATGTCATTTATCATCGAGTTTAACATTGTTCATTGTAGTGCATTTTCCTCGGACTCAAATCACTTACCAATCATTGAGCCACATTCCTATATAAAAATATACCATTAAAAGTCCATATCCAAACTGAAATGAGAAGAACATAGTGCAAATTAAAATTTGCAAAAAAAAATGGAAAATGGTAAGAAAATGAAAGTATAAATGGAAAATATTAAGGTAATTTTTGGTTTTTAACTGAAGTCACTTTCAAAAAGTGAACTCTACTTAAGCTATATTCCCACAAAAATATACCATTAAAAGTGTAGATCCAAATTGAAACTAGCCTAGAATGCATCCATACAAACAAGTGAATAATGGAAACTTCAAATAAATATTAACATTTAATACTAAGTGAAAATTAAGTAATGAGGGATAGATGGGTGCTAGGATTTGAACCGAGATACGTTTATAGGAATGAAATGATATTTTCTGGTCGACACCCATCAACCCGATTTGCACACTAAACATAATCCCAAAGATTTTATTTTTTTTTCATTCTACATTAAACTTATAACAAAAAAACAACAAAAAACATTAGTAAATCAATAAAGTGAAAGAAAGGTAAAAGAAGAAGGAAGGAGGAGAAGGGTAGGGATAAGTCTTTACCTTCCTCACAGAGGTTCTTCTATGAAACCCTAGTCTCCATACATAAAACACTTAATATGTAACTATTGAGCAAGCAACAACCCTCCCCTTTTATGAGTGTTGGCATGCTAGCACTCAAAATATGGGGGACCTATCTTTGATTTAATCTTTGAATTCTTCTCCTCATGTTTCTTACTTTTGTTCTTTGTTCAGTTTGAAATATTGCAAATCTTCCTAATATTTTGGGCTTACATGAAATGCCATTATCAAAAGGTATTTTATCGTTGATGTTTCGAAATCCAAAAGAATTTTTTTGGTCGACTGATCACACTTGAAAGAGTGTTTTCCTCCCCCGATGTTTCACATTCCAAAAAACTTTTACTTATCGAATCTCACTTAGTATTTCTCATCAATGAGTGTTTCTTCTTGTTCAAAGAGTGGCCTCAAAAACTCATTTCTTCACCAAATCTTTGGCCCAAAAAAACATTTCCACCAAAGTGTCGCCCTCAAAAGGGCATTTCTCACCAATGAGTGTTTCTTGTTGAAACAGTGGCCTCAAAAAGTCCTTTCTTCACCAATTCTTTGGCCACAAAAAACATTTCCATGATGATGCATGGGACTTAAGAGATTATTCCCACACTGAAAAATCGATTTTCAAAATAAATTTGGGGGTTAATGTCCAAACTTGGTTTCAAAATGGGACCTTTCCAAAAGTTCCTTCCAAAATCGCATCAAAAAATGCATTTGATAAATGATACATGTCGTGCTCCAAATCTTATTTCGGACGCAATCAATGCATCTCATTCGAAATCACATTCTCCGGGCCTGATCTGTCGGAATACATTCCCTACACAATGAAAAAGGGAATTTTAAAGGAAACAATGAATAATAGTAAATAGATGCGGCCAAAGTTAAAATGAAACAAAGGATTTCTTTAAACCTTTTATTGTTCTCCACTCGGCGTATGTGACTGCAATAACAATAAGAGAAGATTCAAAGGCCCATCTGCAAAATCCAACCACCACCTAAACCACTCAAGTATAGTAAACGATTCCACCATTTTCCCACCTATCAAGTAGGTACTACCACCTCTTCATCTCTATTGGTTGATTCCTTTCACAATAGTAAAAATTTGGGTTAAACTTTGAATGATTAACCATTTATTTGTATATTCCCCAAGGGGAATCTCACTCATTCCTCACCAACATAATTATTTGGGATACCATGGTTGTATCTCATTCTTAAAATTAAAACCTAGCGTTTGGTTCTAAGTAAAATAATTTCAAAGGAGAAAACACCTTCTTTGGAGTAGAACCTTGGTCAATGAGAGAAATGGATTTCCTCAGCCTCCACATGTCCTTTTTTATTTATTAGTTCTAGACACATCTCTTGATCTAATATGTCACACTTAAGACTACGACATGTCCTATCATAGTATCTATTGTTGCCCCGGGTCAAAATCGTTCAAGTTTTTCACATGTTGAAAGAGGCACTTCAAGTTGAGCCCATTGTAGCCAACACATATGATTGAACTCGATCACTACAAGGAGAACACCTTCTAGTGGAGGTTTTTAGTGTTACAAGATTTGGGAAAATTGTTGAAAACACCTCCACTACAACCTCCACAAGTGGTTACCAGAGCTTTTAGTGGAGGTTTCTAGCATAGATTCGGTGCACCTATAGTAAATAAGCCTCAGTGCACTTATACCAAAGATGAGCACCAATGTGCCTTCACCAAGGAGGAGTACCAACACTAGTGTGCATTTGCTAATTAAGAGGAGCATCATCATGGGTGCACCTTCACCAAACAAGAGCACTGACACTGGTTCACCTCAACCAAAGAGGATCAGCAACATCAATGCACCTTCACCAAAGAGGAGTACCATGACCTATGCACATTCACCAAAGAAGAGCATCAATGTATTTTTTTCCCAAAAGAACACTAGTGCACATGGGTCATGGAGCACCAGTGCACCTACATTAAAGAAGCACTGGTGCACTTATACCAAATATGGGAACCAGTGCACCTTAACCAACAATGAGCATCGGTGCACCCATACCGAAGAGTAATCTATGTACAAAAACCTCATGACCGTGCAAATAAAGCGAGGCAATTTAAGAAATACATGATTATTAAAATGTAGTGATCTAATAACTTTGATTTTGAATATTCCAAGTATTAGTTCTTACCCATGTTTATTAATCAATCTCATATTTACATTTTTAAAATTAAATATATATCCAATATTAAAAAGAATTATAATATTAATTGTTTGAAATAAAAAACGATATGAAATAATATTTTATCAATAAACATAAAAATAATATTATGGGAATGTACAATAATTAATATTCAAATGTTAAGCATTACCATTTATAGTCATGGAGCACTAGTGCACCTACAGTAAAGAAGCACTAGTACACTTATACCAAAGATGAGAACGGGTGCACCTTAACAAACTATGAGCATCGGTGCACCCATACCAAACAGGAGCATTGATGACAAAAAAAAATATGTCATGTACAAAAACCTTGTGAATGTGCAAATAAAGGAAGGTGATTTAATAAATACATGATTATTAAAATGTAATTATATAATATAATTTAAATATTCCAAGTATTAGTCCTTACCCTTGTTTATTAATGAATCTCTTATTTAAAATTCAAAAATGAAATATGTTTTGAATATTAAACAAAAAATATAATTTTGATTGTTTGAAAACAAAAACAAAAGAGTTAAAAGCTTGTGAAATAAGGCATTATCAATCAACATAAAAATATTATTATATGAAAAATGTATAATAATTAATTTTGAAATGTTAAGCATTACAATTTATAGTAATGGTGATGAAACAACCCATAAAAAACCAAGGTGAGTGTGAAACCACTCAATTTACCACTTAATTAGTGGATCTCTTGTAATTAGAAAACCACTAAATTTTTACATGAAATGTTTTGTTTGAGAACATTCCAAAACCACTCATCCACTAGAGATAATATGCATACAGTGGAGAACCAATGCTCTCAAATCAAAGCAGGGCACTAGTATGCCCACAACTTAAAATAGAACCACTTGTACACCTATACCATAAATGAGCACTGGTGCGCCTTCCTTAAAGAGGATCTCCGACACCGGTGCACCTTCCCCAAAGAGGAGCATCGAAATCAATGCTCTTTAACCAAAGAGTAACACTAGTTTCCTTCACCAAAGACAAGCACTGATACGATCACACATAATAGGAGCACCACGAATATAAAATAGGATGTTGTGAATAGAAAATATTTTTTTGCATGTACAAAAACCTTGTTGACCTCCAAATAAAAGAAGGTGAAAAACCCTATGGAAATGCACTCATGCTGCAAAAAAATGTATCATTTTCTTCTCTAAACTTGCCTTTCATTTGCTCTCCATATGTTTTGAAGAAAACTTATACAGGAAAATAGAGTAAAAACCCTCAAACCAACAAAAACAAACAACAAAACTAAATAAGAAATTGGGAGCGTTAGTGGGAAATGAAAAATAAGAGAAATATAATAGATAATGGGAACAAATAAAACAATGAAGAGGGGAAAAATGGTTTCTCGGATGCAATACTCCTCCTCCTCCTCTTCTCTATTGTAGAACCATGTGAAATGCTACATATACAATAGAATAGTCCACAATATATAAAAACATTCTCACAGTAATTATAGACTGCAACCGCTTAGTAGAAAAAGGCTTATGCATTGAGATCCCAAAGTTGAAATTCAAATCCAAAATGCTAGGCCAACAACAGATTCTTCTTATTAGAACTTCGAAATAAGTGTTTTCCATAAAGTTAACAATCAGAAGTTCCATTAAAGAAAAATATCCTCTCAAGATCCAAAACTCCCCCTTCTCCCATAAGGCCAACAATACATTTTATAAAGAATCGGAATGAATTTTGGCTTTCCAATGGATTTTAGCCTTCCAGATGACTCTTGGAATTCCTCCTTGACTTTTCAAGATCCTCATTGATTTTTCCTTTTCTCTAATTTAAATTTACATAAGCTTTACTTTCATGATATTAATTCAAATTATTTTTTCATTTTCCTCATTTTAATATACGATGCATGTTTGAAATAATGAAGTATGTGATTGTTTCCTTTTAAAACAATGAGGAGTATAGTTTTCTCTGCTTGAAATCAATTGAAAAGGGGTATGCAATTTCTATGTTCTTGGCATGTCTATCACAATTCTTCATCCATTATCCTTTGGTTGCATTTCCTCTTATGTTTAACTACTCTCCTTTCAATGTCACTTAATCCCTTTGAACACCAATACCTGGGTAACATCATAGCAAGACACATAAGAATATATACATTATTCAAATCATACTTTAGAAATTTTCATTCTACCTAAGTAAGTCAATTTATTAAGGTTTTAAAATTTACTTCAGTAATTCCAATGAGCGTCTTTGCTTTTATTCTTGCTACCAAGTTTCTGGGCCATTCTGCAACTCGACTTACTCCATTTTTCCACTAACAATGTACCCCTATTTTGATTCACAATATCATAACCGTTTCGCAGGTAATGTGAGAAAACTTATAATATTAAATTTTGATATCTCTTTTACACTTTTCCAATGGTATAAAAAACACCCAAAACGGAGGCCAAAGTGAAAATTTATGACCAAAACTGTGAGGTCAATCTTTGTAACTTTGGCCAATTAGAGGCTTGAACCTCCAAAATGTCGTCCAGTTAGGGACATAATGCTTCAATATGACTACCATTAAATTATTTAACCTTCTAAATTCCTACCATTAGAGACCTTAACCTCTGAACTGTAAACCCTTAGAATCCTTAACCTCTAAAACGTCGTCTTGTATACACCTTAAGCTCCAAAATATTGACACCTTGAGGCCTTGAGCTCTGAAATTTTGACCCTTAGAAGCCTTGAGCTCAAAAACGTTGGTCCTTATAGGCCTTAAACTCCAAAATAATGGCCCTTATATGCCTTACGATTTGACATTTTAGTGATGAAAAATAGCATTTTAGAGCATTTTTTTAGCAAAAAACTGGAAGAAAAAAGTTTTGCAACGAGATCATCTTGACAATTCTAAGTGTTTGGTCACTTTTCTTCAAGGAAAACCCAGATGATTTGGAAAATGATAATTTGCGGTTTTTCATGTAACTTTGAGACCAATCACAAGTTTGTAAAGTTAAACCTAGTGTCATCGCAATAATCAACACTTTAGTAACCCTAATTCCATTGTAATGACCCTAATGGCATAAGAGCATCCATAATGACATTCAACTATTCCTAAGCACTATTCAAATGTCCCTAATCTCATATGAAGAGTCCCTAATAGCTTTTACAAGCCCTAAATTAGTTTTTTGCGTCATTCCTGATTGATGATCCCACCTTACGACAAGCTACCGGTTATTTCTAGCTCATTTTTTAGTGCATAAAAATATAAAAAAACTCAAAATTCATGAGAATGAATGATCAGAAAAGAAGTTTTTTGGGTGTAACTCCTCGAACACACTCTCCATATGTCTCATCCATGTCCAAAAATGTACAATAAGACATATATGGAAGAGATGGGAGCATGAAGCATTCATACTAAGGTTATGCTGGAAGAATTGGTCATGATTCCTTAAGTTTTTAATCACTTACAAGAATTCAACATAATGAGATAGATCGATGATAAAATAATTTCTTATCAAACTTCTTGAGAACATACCATCCAACATTGTACCACAGTCAAGCTGAAATTGATGGAGCATAGTTAAGGGAGAGTGCATCCGGGTGTTTGATTATCAATCCAAAAAATTAAAGTGGGACCCAAGTTACATGACTTCATAAGTTGTTGAGGGAACACCAAGGTCAAGTCTACATATAAATGGTGTGAATTTATCAAAATATCCAAAAGTATTAGCTTCACAATGTGGCAACTAGGCCCACCATTTATCCATGTGAAAAGATAATCTCTTGGATCCTACCAACGTTAAATGTTGAACACTTCTTGATTATGAACATGGATGAATCCAAGATTATGGATTTTTTCAGCCTTATAGCTTGTATATTTACTATAAGTTTCCAACTCCAAAAGTGCATTTAACAGAGGAGTGGGTTGCACAAGTGGAGTTGAACATATACACTTGCATTAGGAGATGGTGGATTGTAGAACATAGATTCAAATCTTTGGGGAGGGTGGACCCTGCCTTACCAAGTGTCTAAGGATCCCATATTAGATGGAAACAATGTTGTTGGCTAGGTTGTATAGTGAAGAAGATGCATATCTATTTTATGAAGAACAGGTACCTGTGCTACATACTGTTACCACCCATGATTTTAATTTCAATTGGGGATCCATTCTATTAGATAATATGAGTCAAGCTATTATAACTGCATGGAACCCACCACCAAGGAAAATTCTTGAGTTCTATATTTTATCATATCTATTTGATGTGATTTATGCCCGAACTAATTTTCAAGCATGAGGTTGACATTGTAGCCATCTGAACCAGCCATTCACATTTATTGTAGTTTGTTATGGGAACAAAAATACATGAGCAGTTAACAAATATTTTGTGAAGAGTTTATAAGTCCTTTGTACGCACTCATTCATCAGCAACCAACTAACTGTATGCTTGAGGAGGCATTTGAATTTCTAACAAATATAAGAGATTGGTATCTTACCAAGGATTATTTGTACATGAATATTTATGGGTGCTCTTAGCCTCCACATATCCTCCCCTAATGAATATTTCCTACCACAACATGGAAAAAACCTTCTAGCAGAGGTTTTCATGAACCTTGCTAAAAAAAACCCATTCATCCATTTATAGTGGAGGTCGCTAGTGGAGGTGGAAGGGTGGATATTTTAGAGAAGGTTTTAAGTGTGCTAAAACACCAAACATGCACCAATTTGTTTTACGACAAGACACACTGGTGCATCACAAACGTAAGTGCACTGGAATAACAGTAGTGCACCCCTCTATGACATGCATCGATGATAATATAGCTTGATGGAAATAAAATAATATTTTATTTTTCCTGTCAATATTTAGCGATGCATTTTGTGGAAACAGTTGCACCAATGTTTGTGGGCATAACAAAGAACCCAAAAAAAAGGAAAAATAAAAAAATATATATCAAAAAAATAGGGTTCTATTCTTGTATTCATACGCATCGGTCTACCAACACAAAACATGCAGCGGTGTACATACGTGAAAAAAAAAAGAACCAGTGTGCATGATGGTAGACATAGCTTGATGCATTTTCAGAAAAATGGTAGTGCATGATGGTGAAATAGATGCATCGGTGTGGGAAATCCTATATAGCACCTACTAGGTACCAAAATTTGAATAGAATGAACGTACAAGGCTCTACATCTATCAAAATGCATCAATGTGAATCATTAAAAAATAACCGATATGGAAATATTTTGTTGGAATTTTAATAAATATCTTTATTTATTTTTTCCAAAAAACCATTTCCAGTGCATCTAAATGAAATAGACGTATTGGTGTGTGCAATATTGTAATGCACCTCACTGAAAAAACCTTTTTCTCATATATCCATTACGACTCTCTAGTGCACTAGATATATGATAACGCATCAGTGCATAAAATTGTGCCACGCATCGAATGAGATATAAAAGAATTTTAAAAATTTTGATTTTTTAGCGGAGCTTACTATGAAACTAAGCACACTAGTGTGTATCTATCAAATGCACACCAATGCATCATGAAATGAGGCGCATTGAAATAGGATTAAATAAAATTAAAAAATGGCATCGAGATCTCATTTTCTCATTTTCTCATTGTTGGATATCACCTTGGCCCACCCAAGCACCGGTGCTACTTTTTGACACCCACACTCACCATACTCAATGTGCCTCATTGGATTTCTCTTGTAATTTGATTGGTCATTGGAGTTAGAAATTTTCCATGCGATTGGAAAATTTGGCCTCTTCTATACATAGAAACCATGCCTCCTAGGAAAGCAAGAGTCTATATATTTTGTTTATTACCTTATCATTTAATCTTTTAGTGGATTAAAAATTGAAAATTTCTTTGAATTATGCTTTTCTTTCCCCCAAAAAAATTAACCTATGTGGTGTGCGTCATTTTTTTGTAGTAATTATTTAATGTCATTATAGGATAACTAACTTACTTTTTATTTGAGTTATTTAAATGGCTAACTAGTAAAGGTATGATTTTACTATGTTAATAGCTTATTTTGACAAAATTAATTTTTTTATTTAAAATATTCTAAAATTTATAGTACAAAAATTTATATAAATTTGTAATCATAATTTATTATGGGTTCCACATGGCTTAAATGTATGTATTTTTTAAGGTTGATTTAGTGTGAATTTAATGCTCATTCAAAATATTATGTGGAACAATAGTAACAATTTTCTTTAGAATGATGTCAATGTTTTTGTGTCATTTATTGATGTCAATGTTTTTGTACTCTTTTCTTAAAAAATGTTATCTTCATATCAAAAAACATATGAGTTGAAGAATGAACAATTTGGTCATAGTCATGTATTGGTAAAGTTACAAATAATAAGAGTTATCGACATTGGATGTTATTATTATAATTCCACTCTATTATTAACAAGAGCCACATAGGAGCATGTATTCCCTTCCAGAGTTAGAATTTGACGGGCATTTTCCCGTCCTGCAGCATTTTTCCCGTCAAATACGGGAATTTTTTGGTCAAAACGTTTTATTAGACGTTTAAAATTTTTTATAAACTGTCAAAATGATGGTTAATATTTTCTTTAAAACATCATTATACCTATATTAATATTTCCTAGGAGTAGGATCCTGGAGGTAAACAGTAGGAGGCCCGAGGCTATGCCGCTGTAGTGAATCAGTGACTAGTCTGTAAGTAGATTCTGGAGGTTGGCCTGCCACCTGGAGGTTGGGAAACAGGCTTAATCGGTTGATAGTTTACGTCGAAATACTGGATGAGTCTATGTGCAACGTTTTAGGTGAATTCTTACTTGTTAATTGAATGCAAAAATAAACGATGGAATGAATGGACCATGGTGAACCATGAATCAGTGATGGCTGAGGACCGATCTCCCTTCATTGGTAATTAGTAATCCCAACTGCAAGCATACTGCGGTCTGCATCCCGCTGGATTCTGGACTATTTACTCACTCGAACACAACATGCTGGAGTCTGGACTCATTCGTGGTCGATTTTGCCAGTTCCACCTAGGCTTCTAGGTAATATTACCTCATTGTAATTATTTTATTTTTTTAGGAGCTATGGTTTTTGTTAAGAATTAGACCAGGTTTTCCAACAAAATTGAAAACATATTTTTATTGCTCATGAATTACAGAGGTTAAACTATTTACAAGGCTTCATATCAGGAAAAAGCTTCGCATGCCCTTGAAAGGTTTTCATAGCTCTCTATTTAATTTCTCTTGACTCACTAGAGTCATTTCAAATTAACAAAAGCTCACACAAGTTATGTTTTAATCAGTACACAAATTTACAATTTGCCCCAAAACCACATTAAACAACAATAAAATGCAATATTCACAATTCAAAAAAAATGTAGTATCTTCAACTGCCACTACCAATCCATTCAGAATATACACAAAATAATTTCAAGTTTAACACACAATCATATCTTTCCCCCAACAATTGATTTTCCAACCTCATGCTTAAAGCAGGGTAGATGACTTTGCTTCCATTTATATTGCTACTATTGCTTGATTTGATTTGTGTCACAATGTTTTTAAAGTTTCCTTATAATGCATCAAGGTGAATTTATAGGAGAAAAAGAGGAGATGAGCAAAATCCTAGAAAAATTGTGGATGAATGTCATGGCTTATAGAGAGAGGAAATTGTGGTTGTCATCAGTTTTTTGGAAATTGTATATTTCTGACACTTTGCTTCCTTCGTGGCACTGTTCATACGATTTTTGGGCCAGGGAGAATTGTTCACTTCCAACGACTTCCAACGATTATGTATTCAATCTTAAAGAAATTTCCAATCCCTGCCTACCATTTGTAAAGATAATTCAGGATGGAAAAAAGATGGAGGAGAATTAAAATTTATTAATTATTTGTTGGGTTTAATTATTTTATTACTTATTTTTTAGGCAATGGTTAGTCATTATGATGATATATGTATGGATTTGGTTAAGGCGTTTACTATATTAATTGTTTGAATTTGAGTTCAAACCAAAATAACAAAGCAATAAAGTAAAATGTATTATTAATTATTTGTTAAATTTGATTATTTGTTTCGTTAATTTATTTTTTTTAAGAAACCAAAAAGTCAAAGTTAGGTTGAATTCCTATTAGTTATCACTTTTTCTACATTATATATAAATTTTTCCATATATATATATATATTAAAATCCTAGGCTCTATCAAGCGCCAAGAGGGATCAAATCTCTCAAGGTGCAAATATCTCCTTGAATAGCTCCTTGAGTGCAATACCCGAGCCACCTAATCCTAAGCTCTAAAGTCTCTAGTTTAAGTCTCATATTTACTTTTTACTTTGTATTATTCTTTTTTGTTTATGGCGGACATAATATTTATTACGTTTTACTTTGTATTATTATTTTTTGTTTACTTTGTATTATTTTGTTAATGGACAAACACTCGACAAACACTCTAAAATCTCATATTTACTTTTTACTTTGTATTAAAAGTAAAAAGTAAAGTCTCTAGTTTAAGTCTCATATTTACTTTTTACTTTGTATTTTTTTTTTTGTTTATGGCCAACATAATATTTACCACCAAATCCTAAGCTCTAAAGTCTCTAGTTTAAGTCTCATATTTACTTTTTACTTTGAATTATTCTTTTATGTTTATGGCCGACATAATATTTATTGCTTTTTACTTTGTATTATTCTTTTTTGTTTACTTTTTATTATTTTGTTACTCGACAAACACTCGACTCACAAGATCTCCCCCATACTGGGCTGTAGAGCGCCTCTCAGCGCAATTAAACATATTTTGTTGAATATATGAATTTTCTAGATTTAATTCTTTATTGATCCATTTTAGTTGATGGACTAAATTTGGTAGGCATTTTTTTTATCTATTTGTTAGAGAAAACAAATAATTATTTTTAACAATTTTTTAAGTGGTCAATTGTAGGCTATTCATGCTTTTTCTCATGTTCAA
The DNA here is from genome assembly GCA_027924585.1 of Larix kaempferi. NCBI lineage: Eukaryota > Viridiplantae > Streptophyta > Pinopsida > Pinales > Pinaceae > Larix > Larix kaempferi. The sequence continues at coordinate 22,119,450 of BSBM01001346.1, forward strand.
GTCGATGCTTCCATGCTCGTTGGAGAAAATGCCACACAACATTTTCTCCTTTCCTAGTACCACTATCCTTAGCACACTCCACTTGCTAACATGCATGCTTGCTCCACTTGCTTTCATTCATGGTCGCTCACCTACAAACATGCATCTAAGTTAAAAACCAAGCATTGGCATTGGGTGCAAGAACAAAAGAAGCACATGTATGCAAATTCAAACATACTTGTTTAATCAGTATTTGGGTGGTAGGCCTTGAAATTTGATTTCTTGAAATATGCATTATGCTTGTCTGTTGGTTCTTTTTAGGAATTAAACATGCTCCGATTGGAATAACTCTGAATTTTTTTACTGCAAGGTATTTAATGTAGGCACCAGTTAAAAACCAAGTGATATAGTTAGATTTTCTTTCACAAAGTTCATAATGTCTACTTTGCAATTAAATATGAACATTCCTTGCTCAGGGCATTCCAATTCATAACAACTTGAGTGGACCTAACTCTTAAGAACATGTGTTTCCTCCTAGGATATCATAAGTTCAAATTCATAGGGGGTAGGGGGGTTCCTACCCCAATGTAACCTACCTAGTACTTGAAACATTTTATGGTTGTGGAAAAACATTACTTTAAAACTTATTGTAAATTTTTATGTTATTGACCAAGGATGGTCAAGGATGACTGTAACTGAATATTATTATTATTATTTAATAAATTAAAATAGGAGACACTCATCCAAAGAGGATTGTTGAAGAGTGTTCACTGACCCACTAGGAGGAATGAAACTGTTGTAGAAGGAAATTGACAAGTGGAAGCATCTGCACTCACTTACTAGTTGTTGCAGGGGGGAACTTCCCTAAAAATGTGGTCATGTTCCCCAAGGATGGTGGAACTGAGCAGGTGGCTCATTAAATATTAAACTGACCCTTAAGACCTAGGAAATATTTATATAGCCATCAAATTTGAGCAGGAAGCCCACACATTCTGAGAAGAGACATAAATTTTTCCTTGTGCTACTGGAAACTATTTTTTTTAGCACAAGAGAGATTCGGTGAGGGGATAAGCTAAATAATGAGTTGCAGTGTAAGACTGTCCTATGTTGTTGAGTGCAGAGAGTGTTTATGCAAGTCTCCATGATTGTTGAGTTTTAGAAAGATTTTCACATACTTCTACACGGAATCTTCATCCTGGATGTTCACTAAACAGGATCAGGGGTCCTAAAGCAAGTAAGACTTGGCTTCTTTCAGGAGACAGTTGGGAGGAATGGCCTTCTATGGGTGTTTGTGTTACAACTAAATCTTGCTACCCTGAGACTCAGTGTAAACATCCTTGAAGTTCCCTGTGACTGGAGAGCTTAACTGACCTACTTTTCAAGGTCGTTGCAGTTCACCTTTGTGCAACATGCAACATCACAGGTTGTCCTCATGCAGACTACGACGATGACATTTAATTGGATAAAAGTCCATCTTCGATCCCTTTCTCAAAGCTGAGTGATGTGGAGCCATATCCCTACCTTATAGAGGAGTTGGAATTCGGTTTCCTAACCTTTAGGAAGAATCCCCTATCTCTCTCCTACCATATGTCAACCTATCATATCCTCCTAGTCCTATATAATTGAATCCCATCCCCATACCTAAGGGAGGAAGTCTATAGTATCTACATGCTGGTGAAATTAGCTTAGGAGAGATCTTTACTCATCTATTGGGAGACTCACACTTCATTGGGAGTCTTTGGCATTGGCTTGATCGGATAAGGATTGCTACGTTAAGTCATTGGTTGTAATCTCTTCATCCTATGTATTTCCCTTTTAATACAGTAATATAAGTGCTTTCCACCAAATCTCATTGTGTTAATGATATTTCATGTAGTTTTCCTGCTTAACTGCTTACTTAGATCTATTATTATGTAGGTTCATTTTACCGCTTGTGTTGTTGCATTTTTTTATAGGTTTTGTAGCTGAGATCTGAAGACCGTCGAGCTTGGAGCAGCATTCAAGGAGAAAGGATCAATGATATGAAAGGTAAAGCATCTAGTTCATTGATCTCTAATTAGATCTAGGAGAGTTATTTATGTTCTGTCTCTATTTGTTCTAGACTCGCGTTGAGCTAGGGAGATCAGTCCTTGAGTCCGCTCTTGGTAGATTGTCCATCAAACAAATCTGGCGACCATACTAGGGAAAACATTGTTTGTAGTTTTCAATTTGAATGTTATTTTCAGTTGATTTCTTTTGCAAGCTATCTTATTTGCCTCCTGAGCCTTGTTTCACCATCAGATCTTCACTTTGAAGAGCCTGTAGTCCTCCTATGAGTCTGTACTCATCATCTTTAAGCCATTTTACTGCTCATTTCTTGGAGATTTGTTGATCCTAGAGTTTGGATCTTGCCCGTCGCACTTGGGCAGTGGAACCAGAGTGTTGATTTGATCTATGTTCTCTTTCTTTTGGCCTATCGTTGTAACCCATCCACTAGTGTTCTGCGACATCGGCGCAATTCCCACACTGGTGACTTGCGACGGTCGCTCTATGTATTAACACAGACTACGTCGATCTATTAGAATTGGTATAAGGGCACTCCCCCCTCCATTTTTTGATTTGTGTTTTTATTTGGTGTGCAGACCCCTTATGTACTGCAAGATCCCGTCAGAGACTTATTATTGATTTGTGTGTTGAAGTGTTTGGTTTTTTTTGTGTGGATTTGCATTGGGTCCCATTTTGACGAGCTTAAGTTTGGTAGTGGTGGACACCTTGGTTTCCCCCATCTTCATCCGCTTGGCCTTGTTTTCCCTGCTCTCCTCACCTGATCTAATCCTTCCATTGGCTTGGATCCCAGACTTCCTTTGCACATGCCAATTAGCTTTTTCTTGCTTTTGGTTGATTGATTTGAGTGATCAAGTATTGTGAGTGTTTTGAGTGTTTTCAATCCATATGAGTGCTTCTCATTTTCTTGATATTTTCTGAATGTTTAGAGTGCTGCAAATGATCTTCTTTTCCATCATTCATGCTTAAAATATCATTATTATCAAGTTGTTATCTTGGCATATCATTGAAAAATTGAAGGTGCATCATTTTTACTTATTTTCAAGTGCATTTGGAAATTGTTGTAGAAATTTGTTCATGCGTTGGAATGTATCATTCATTAGTATTTTGCAAAGTTTGAGAGAAAAAGTTAATCATTTTTACTTTTCAGGAATTGTTAAGTATTCATTTTCTTGAAAAATTCAAATCAGATCAAATTTTGACAAAAGTGATTCCATGCTTGAAAGAATTGTATGCATTCTTGGTTTTTTATGCCTTTTAAGCCATCATAGTGAATTGGAAAGTTAGAGTGCTCTAGATTAGGAATTTCTCTCTTTTCATTGCTTAGTTGTAGTTTGATTCGAAAAGACAAAAAGAAAATGTTTAAACTTTGGTTTTATGCTTGTTGATTTTGTGTTTTGTTTGGAAAAATGGAAAAAGCGAAAAGAGTGTTTTTTATCAAATTTGATAGATTTGGGATTGTGTTGCATATTGTTGCTTTGGTAAAAGTCACTTTGAAAGAAATTTCTCCCTCTCATACATAGAGTTCATCAAAACAAAAGTACATTTTTTGCATGTAGTTAGGGATTGCATTACTTTTACATTTATGTACTCACCTCATGCATTCACCTAACAGTCCAGATAAAATTAACGGTAGAACTAGGGTAAAAATTTTAGTAACTTGTGTGTAAGTTAGAGACGTGTTCCGGCATCGTAAAACGTGGCAGCTGTCGTTATTTTCCTACATTGTGTCCCAAGGGTATTGTAGTATTCCACGTACTTATCGGTATATTGAATCTCTTTCACATACCAACCAGGTATATTGAAGCTCTTTCACGTACCCACCAAGTACTTTGTGTACTTGGCGTATATCGAAAGGTGTTTCACGTATTTGGCGTATATAGAAAGGTGTTTCATGTACTTGGTAGTATATAAGAAGGTCTCATGCCGTACGGTTGTGCATTAGACAACACCACTACGAATTTGAGCTCCCACATACCTTGCGTATATCGGGAGACACCATTAGGATTCCTGAAACCAACTGAGTTAACCTTTTGGCCGTCTTGGTGGAGCAATACACCGAGAACAGCACTCGGGGAGATTACTACGCACGTACTGTCCAGGTAGTTGGGTATTCAGGCAAGGGTACGGTCCCAATCCTCCTTGTCATGTTTTACTGTTGGACCCTACGGTATATAGCGATTTGTGAAGCCTTGATAATCCTGTGAGGTTCCGTACCTTTGAATCCACTACTATCACATAAGTTTTCTTGTGGCCTTAGTTTGTGTAGTTTTTTCTAGTCTGCTTTTATTTTATTTAGATACCCTTAGGAGAAACTTCTCTTTCAATCATTCTGGTTGATTTTTCTCAGAGAAGATACCATGGAATTTTGAACTTACTGCCCGAATATCCCGTTAACTAGGAGGTAATTTCAAGGGTAAGAATGGACCCATGTAACACAAGCGTGGCACTTGAAATGGAAAACCCTACTCTGAACGTTGGAGCACATTTGTTTCCTCCAAATCCTCCAGATTCATCTGCCTCTAACCCCCCACAGGGTGAAGAGGCGGGAACTTCAACTTCACAAAACTTACCTCTCGTGTTACCAGGAGAGCCTAGATCGATGGAATGGTTAAATCCACCCCAAAACAACCCTGCAGCAGTTGTTGGTCCATCAACAGCTTGTTGGACAACATCTCTAGGCCAACCAGTGGCTCATTTTTCCATTGCATCCCCACCTACCCAAACTACTCCAAAAAACACTTTAGCAACCAGCTGGCCCACTCTAGCCAGGATTTTCGGACCCATTCATGATCGCTTAGATCGATTACATTCCATGGGTGATGACGTTCGAAGACAAAGTCTCGCACAAAGGGCCAGGTTTAGAGAAATCCCAATTCACAGAGTATCTTTTGATTCACCAGAACCACCCATGCACAACTTGACCATCCATGAAACTGGTCAACCCTCACAGGAGACTAGTCTTGTTCCTTAAACAACCCAACTTGTTGAAGGACAACAATACAACACACCTGTTACTACTACGGTTACATTACCCGTTCCTCCCCCACCCCAAAACTCACGGGGAGGATACACCTTACCCATTACATTCCTCATGAGTAATGTTCCTACCGTGATGGGTAATCAACAACCTATGTTGAGTCAACCATTGACTTCTGATCAGCACGCTGCGGCTGAGGGGAAACCCCCATCTCATAACCTGAACCCTGAAGGAGGAGTCCCCGTTGGTCCTGTCGTTGGAACTACCCTCCCTACTACACCATCCACCACAAGAATTTCCCATGTTGGGGGACCATCCAATGTAATTCAACTACCATGGAGTCAAGCGTATCCAGGTTACATTAACCCTGTGCTGGGTCAATTCAATCCTGGAAACGCACTCTACGGGTTACCTTACCTCGGCAATCCATACACTCTATGGGGGCATCAAAATGCGTTGCGAGATAGACTCCCACCAACCTTCCCTCAAGTGCCACTACCCCCATTTGGTCCCCCTCCACCTCCAGTTGGAGGCGAAAAACCCCCATACAATCCTAGATGTGGTGGAGCTCTACCTTCTGGTGGAGGACCACCCCCTTCTGGCCATAATGGCCCACCCCCTCTTGGTGGCGGTGGTGGAGGAACTCCCCCTTCTGGCGGAGCTGGAGGAGGTGGAGGACCACCTTATTACGACAGTGGAAGCGGACCCCACCCCCTCCCAGCGGTGGCGGCAGACCTCCACCCCCCCGGCAGCGGCGGTGGACCTCCAACCCCCCCCAGCGATGGCGGAAAACCCCCATCCTACGGTTATGGACCACCTTATTATGGTGGTGGACCTACATTTTGTCCAGGCAGCGTACCCCCTTACGGTCAGTTTCCTCCGGGAACCCCTTACAACCAGTCGATTCAAGGTCCTACTGGTCCATACATGCCTTATCAGTACTATCAGTACCCACAGCTGAACCAACAACTACGATTTTTTGCTACTTTGGACTTACCCAATCTGTCTCGTTTGATGAATGATCCCATTTTCCATGGGCACAACTGGTCGCCCATTCTGATTAAGTTAACATTAGATATCCCCAAATTTGATGGCAAACCTGGTGAGGATCCTAAAAACCACGTGATGAAATACCACCTATGGTTTCCATCCAACTCCTTGATCAACGACTCGATCTGTCTTAGGTTATTTCAACGGACTCTCATTGGCCCAGCTGCCAAGTGGTATATTGAAATACCACCCAACTCTTTTCCCAATTTTGGTTCTCTTTCTATGTCATTTTTGACCCACTTCCAGTTTCCTATTCGCTATGAGACTGGTACCAACTTACTAACCTCTCTTTTCCAGAACACCGCAACTCACATCTTGGATCATATCCATGAGTGGCGACGAAGACGACGGCTCATTAAGGATCATATTCCAGACCAACTCTTAACTGAATGGTTCACAAAGTCACTTTTACCTATTGTAGCTCGAGATGTAGCTATGGGAGGGGCCGTCACTAAGGAACAATCCATTGCCCATGCCCATTACTTAGACTTGGTCTATGCTCAATATAGCACTTTATACAAAATTGTTCCTGACGCACCCCGTCCCACATTTGATCCTGCACAACCACCTAAGGGACCTCAAGTTGATGGCATCATTGGTTCCCTTACCACACAGCTTCCTATCCAAAATGTTGGATCGTCGAACCCTCAGGGTTCCTCCCCATCCCCAATACAGGCTACCAACAGCACTACCAAACCTACCACTCCCCCCTCCACCAAAGAGGTGAATTCTATGCAATTAGCTTCATCTCAGAAATCCTGTGGTAAGAAGAAGAACAATGGGAAACCTAAAAAATATTCTAACCAACACGAGCCCAAGCCCACTCAGGAAGACACCAAACAGAAGCGGAAGTTAAAGTATTCTTGTTTGTTGTGCGGTGAAGACCATTTCTCCAAAGAATGTCCTCACCGAGCTTAAGTGTAGAAGTTTCTCAAAGGAAAATCTACCCCCGCAGTTCTCAATGATCCCTTCCCCGCTCAAAATCAACAACTGATCACACACACCTCTCCTTCCCAAGGAGAGGCATCCTCTACCGCGCATGTTCTCATGATGCGTAGTGAGACCATCAACTTGAACACACGTTCTCGTTCATATGACTCTGTCCTGCTGAAGGAACCCATCGGAAGTAATACTGAAAAATCTTCCACTTCGATTCTCGACGTCACCATACTGCATGCTTCTCTCACCATTGAGAATCCCTCTTTAGAGTCAGTATTGCGTCCACCCAAGAGCACGATTCGAAGAGTTGTTTTCAATCTTAATGCTTGAGCCACTCAGAACTACAATATTGTAGAGGACCTAGCACAAGCTCCTTGTGCTATGTCGACGCTTGAAGTCTTGCAGAACTTCCCTAACCAGCACAAGACCCTCCTGGCTGCCATCGGTGCGGTTGACCCTGACTCGTCCAACACCATCATGTTTCGGCTGGAATACTTTAAACCGAGACTTTCCCATTAGTTTTCATTTCAAGTTGCCAGTAACACTGCTGGGAAGACAATCCATCGTACCGTTTTGGATGAAGGTGCCTCTACTTCAGTCATGTCGATTTCATGTTGGAGAGCCATTGGCTCTCCCGAGTTGAACCATTCTCCAACCACCTTGAAAGCATTCGACGGATGTGGATTTCAACCTCATGGGCTGTTACAAGCCTCAGCAGTCGAGGTGGGGGCCAAGACCGCAACCATTAACATGGAAGTAGTCGCTGCCCCATTAGATTATAATATTATGCTTGGTCATAACTAGTTTTACGCCATGAACGTGGTTGCATCATCTATCTTCCACATAGTACAATTACCCCACCAAGGCCAAATTGTCACAGTCGACCAACTGGATTGCTGCACACCTGACACTGCTACTCATCCAGGTGATAATGTTCTATTACTTGGACAATCTTTGAAACCGTATGAGAGCGTGGGGGTTGGCCTCATTAAGGACATCCCTTATGGGTGTTTTCCCAACTTTGGATATCCATAATCATGTTGCCATGGTGCACATGATCTCCTCGTGGAGTTCATCTATCCTCAACTTTGTTGATCCATGGATTATACCTGATGAAGCCACCACACACCTGATTGGAGATACTATGCCTCTTTCACCCGCTAAAATCACTTACGAGGTTATCCAGTCAGCCCCGGAGGACCACTTTACTATAGTCTCCACCTCTTATTCTTTGCGGTGGACATCGTCCCTACCTGACCCTCTGTTCTGTACTTTTCATTGTGACGATTCCTTTATGGAAGTCATGAGTACGGAACACCCTCTGTGGGAAGGCCTCCAGCATCGGTCGTCTTTCCTTCCTTCATTGGACAATGTGGAGAATAGAATCACCACCATCTTTACACCAGATGTCTTCCTTTCTCTCAGTCCCCGATACTTACATGTCAAACGGACTTTGAAGGAAACTTAGCCAACATTGAGTCTACCATTTCGGTTGACATATCGGTCACTCACGGTGTAGTGGAGCACATTCGTTTAGGCCTGAATTGTTCCCCTGAAGAAGTTACAACGTTTATGGCCTTGTTCAAGTGATTCCGAGACGTATTTGCTTGGACCTACGAGGAGATGCCTAGGATAGACCCCGCTATTGTTTCACATGAAATAAAAACATATCCCGATGTCAAACCAGTTCACCAAAAGTGTTGATCGGTACACACTCAGAAGACTGCAAAAATCAAGGCAGAGTTTGAAAGCTCTTGAAAGCTGGTTTTATCTACCTTGTCCCATTGACAGAATGGGTCTGAAACGTCGTCCCTGTTGCTAAAAAATAGGGTACCATTCGTGTATGCGTTGATTATCGGGATCTCAACAAGGCTTGTCCTAAGGACAACTACCTGACTCCCTTTATCGACCAAATAATTGAAAATTGTGCTGGAAGTGTCATTTTCTCTTTCATGGATGGTTTTTTTGGCTACAACCAGATTGAGATCCACTCGACTGATCAACACAAGACAAATTTCATCTGTCCTTGGGGTACGTTTTCTTATCGCAAGCTCCCTTTTGGTCTTAAAAATGTTGGTGCTACATTCCAGCGGGCCATGTCATATTCCTTCCACGATGTGAAAGACTTTGTGGAACCTTACTTGGATGATCTACCTGCCCATTCACGGCAACGCCAATTCCACATCGATCATCTAACTGTTGTTTTCCTCATATGAAGGCGGTATAACATCTGCTTGAACCCTTACAAGTGTATCTTCTGTGTCGAGTGTGGATTTCTCCTTGGTTTTATCACCTCGAAGGATGGGATCCACATTGATCCCTTAAAGGTGGTAGCCATCGTCGCTCTCCCACCTCCCACTAACATTACGGAACTGCAAAGTTTGCAAGGGAAGGCAACTTACTTAAGGCGTTTTCTCTATAATTTCACGTAAAAGACACAGGGTTACATGATATTGATGAAGAAAGACGTCCTATTCATTTGGGATGACCAAGCTCAACAATATTTTGAAAGTTTGAAACATGCTATCACGCATGCCCCTGTGCTCCAACCGCCCAATTACTACAAGGATTATATCCTTTATCTTGTTGCTCCTGCCACCACTATCTCCATGGTTTTGGTGCAGGAGGACCAAAACGCCCAGGAACATGTGACATACTACGTCAGTAAGGGTCTCATTGACTTTGAAACTCGCTACTCACATGTAGAGAAGCTAGCTCTCGTGACAGTTATTTCCGTCCAAAAGTTTCGACATTACATCTTTCTTCGCACCACCACCATCATCGTCGATTTGAACCCCATGTACCACGTTTTGAGACATCAGGTGCTTGGGGGAAAGTATTCACGCTGGATCGTGATACTGCAGGAATTTGACCTCCTATTTTAGAAGGCTAAGTCTAAAAAGTCTTTGGTGTTTGCCGAGCTAATCTGTGATCTTCCCCGAGATGATGTCGATTTTGAGTCCAATGATTCTCTTCCAGACAAATCATTGTTCCTCATCAGCACATCTGATTTGTGGTAGGGAGATATTACTTTATATCTTCAGACCCAACGTTTCAGCCCCCAACTCTCGCGGGACGACCATCGTTGAATATGCCACCATGAAAAGTATTATCTGATCATTAGTGATACTTGTACCATCGTGGTATCGATTATATTCTTCAACATTGTCTCACTCATGAAGAGGATGAACATGTCTTAAATGACTGTCATGCTGGGGCGTGTGGTAGTCATCTCTCTGGGATGGCTATAGCCCATAAAATACTGCGCGCAGGATATTATTGGCCATCTATCTTCAAATATTGTATCGAGGCCTTCAAAAATGTCCTCCATGCCAACACTTCCAAACTAAGAAGTGCACCCACCCCACCCCATTAGACCTGGTTATTTCCGTTGGCCCCTTCACTAAATGGGGCATTGATTTCATGCACTGTAAGCCTACCTCAATCGGGGGCATGGTTACGTCATAGTAGCCGTGGATTACTTTACAAAGTGGGCCAAGGCTATTCCTACATACACGGACGATGGAAAAACCTCCGCAGTCTTCATGTTCAATCATGTTATAGCATGGTTTGGAGTTCCTCAAGCTATAGTTACCGACCATGGCTCTCACTTCATGAACCATATGGTCTACGAGTTAAGCACTAGATTGGGTTTTCACCATGAAAACTCAAGGACAGTCCAATGGACAGGTCAAATGGACAGTCCACTACCCACAGTCCAATGGACAGGTCAAGGCCATTAACAAGGTCTTGAAAACTATGATCCAACGCATGGTGGGTATGCACAAGTCCAACTCGCATAATATTCTTTTCTCTGCACTATGGGCTTATCGAACTTCCGTCAAGACCTCCACTGGATTTACTCCCTTCCAATTAGTTTATGGATTGGAGGTTGTCCTACCAATTAAGTGTGATATTCTGTCCCTCAAACTCGCAGTTGAACTTCTCCCTAACACTACTGTTGAGGAAGAACGCTTTCTCTACTTAGCTAAACTCGATGAGACTCACCGCGATGCCGCTCTTGCCAACGAGGCTCATAAGAAACACATCAAAGCACAGTACGACAAGTCAGTAGAACCTCGCGTCTTCAGTGAGGGTGATTTGGTCCTCACATACAACCAAAGACATGATAAGCTAGGGGAAGGAAAGTTTGAGTCCATGTGGCATTGACCCTAAATAGTGAAGCGTGTTTTAGAGAAGGGAGCCTACAAGCTAGAAGACTATGACGGGATATATTTGGGTGATCCCTGCAACGGGCTCTACCTAAAGAGGTACTATGCCAGATTCTTTCATGCATAAGTACTTTGTATATACTGTACATGGCATGTGTTTTTTGTCTTGTGACGCTTTGATTTTTGTTGCTTAGGTGTTGTTTCATTTCTTATACCTTGTTCTGTCTGCGTGTGAAGATGGAAACTTGCTATGGATTCACGGATGTCACCAGCTGGCATACCTGTAACCTTGCTTCAACAGCCTGGGTGATCTATTCACCTACCGGCGAGCTTATCAGCTCAGGAGGAATGTGTCTAGGTTTCGCAACCAACAATGTTGTGGAATATCAAACAATCATTGGAACCCTAACTGACGCTCTTTCCTTGGGTATGGACCACGTTGTCATCCATTTGGATTATCAACTGGTGATCTCTCATCTTAACTAGGTTTACACCATCCATGATCCTACCCTACTCAGTCTCTATAGACGATCTCGTCTTCTGGAAAGGTCCTCCAAATCCATTCAGTACCTGCACATTCCATGAGACATGAACAAAGTTGCCGACTCCATGGCCAACTTCATCTTAGATTGGTACATTGAACACACATGAGCATATTCATGAACTATAAAAGCAGATATAACATTGTAAATAACTCATAACATAAGAAAACACATAAACAAGATCTCATATCAAACAAAAATGTATAAAGATGCCAAAATTTCTGTATATATATATAAATCGAGAAGAGTAGTGCCGGTACAAAATCTAAAGCCTTATAGCTTTCAGTAGTACAAAATCTGAGGCTCACATAGCTCTCAGTACGTACATAATAACATCACTAGGCCTGACGCCTAGCCTGTGCACCCCTAGGTCTCACATCCCTCGCATGTTGGACGTGGAAGCATTCAACTGCCCTCGCTACCTTGTGGAGTAGCTTACCAAAACGCATAGTCACACCAACTGTGTATCTCTGCATGGGCCTCCACTACTCATGTACTGCTGCGTCTGGAACGTCCAATGTCAACTCGGTAAGGTTCTAATAGACGTCATCCATCTCCACGATTGCATCATCCATGGCTGGGGATACTGGTGGTGCCTCTCCTCTCCTCGCGAGAAGCGAGACTCCCACCGGTCGAGAAGGACCCACATCCGCACACACATGTTATTAACTTGTCAGCACTCTCCAAAAAAAATTATAAATACACAAAATAAAAAGTACAAGGGTCATTGTTCTTACTGATGTCTCCCCACTCTACTCCCTCAGGTAGCGCTAGGTCTGGGTCCTCCCTGTAATCTGTACCACTGTACGAATAGTCCTCTATCATGAGTAGCTGGCCTTCCAACCATGTGAAGAATCCAGGACCGTACCTGATGATCGGACCCCCGGCACCATGGTGATCCATCACCTCTGTCCATCGGACCATGTGAGGATCCCTAGCCTATCATCCAAAGTCACCTATGGGTGTAGGAGGGGAACCCGCTCCAACAAGAATGAGATCACTATTGATCCATACCCGAACTTCTTAAGCTCTATGCACCGACACTTGGTCAGCTGAGCTCGTAGGTTGGTGAGGAGTCCCTCACACCAGTTGAACACCTTCAGAGACATGCAGTCCTCTGCATACAACATCTAGGACTTGGTATCTAGATGATCTTCTTGGCTCCCTGCTATCCTCACTATGGTGAAAAGTATAGAACACAGTGGACGATCGTACACCTCTTTGATGGGAATCTTCCCACTGTAGGCATGGGCATGTCGAGTATAGTGTTGGACAATCAAGTCGTCCACCGTCTGGTCACTCCCCCATGATCTAGTAAGATCCACATTGTCCCCCTTTTGGGACAATCCTATCAAAAATTAAATGTCATCCACATCTATAGTCAATAGGTGCTCCCCGATCATGAAGTACGATTGAGCTACATCCCAACTCCAGATCATATGCTCTAGCAGTAGCAGTTGGGTCCTCATGCCTTGGACCTGGAAGAACTTCGACAACCCACAGTTCCTCAATGCCTCCACACATAGCAGATCATTTGCTGCTTGTACATCATCCACTTCATGTTCGTGCTCACGCCATTCTAGAACCATGTTGGCGGCCACAAACCTATCAAAAGGAGCATTTGAACACCATTAGACCTCACTCTAACCATTAAAACATTTTCTTTTGGGCTAGGTTTTGAGTTGTTCATTGTTAAATTTTCATAATTTACTTCAATGTGATCTAGGATCTTAACTGATAGAACAACATGTACAACATATCTACAGCATATCAATCATGGACACAATAATGCAAGCACACAAGAGACACAGATTTTACTTGGGGAAAACCATAAAGGTGAAAAACCCCAATAACTTCCTCAGAGATAGATAGAGCAATGATACAACCAAAATACAATAGATAGTCTTCTCCTAGCAGCAGAGCCTCCTCCTCCACAAGTGCGCCACTTTCCCAAGTGTGAGTGAGAGAATAGAATGTGTAAAATGAGAGAGACACACTCTCTATTTATACACTAACTTGACTTGACCTTTACTCAACTAGGTCGGCCTCAACTTAACCACTTAACATAATGCTGACTGGGCCGACACCCAATAGGGTGGTCTAATAACCCTTTGACCCACATGGCCGACCCCCAATAGGGTGGTCTAATAACCCATCGACCCACATGACTTATACAGGGCCGACCCCAACAAGGTTGTCTAATAACCCATCAAGTATAAGTTACGACACTTACAATATAAATGACGACACTTCTGTATAGAGGAATAATAACATCTCTATAGGAATACAAACACTTCTGTATAGAGGAATAATACCATCTCTATAGGAGTACAATATACATATATGTGAAATACATTCCGAAGTTACATATACATCAACATTCATGGACATTTCCGCCATTGCACCTCGTCCTTGCAGACAGGGCGGCATCATCGCAAGACACCCTTGCAGGGTTTGCAACAACTCGGGTTCGTCATAATTCCCATAAGGGAGCCCTGTGATGACCCGAGGGCGCACAAAATCCCCATAAATCAACTCAAAAAAACCTTAAAATGGACAAAAATTGAAATTCTAAACCACTAGAAATATGCTGGCTGAGATTTAGGGTTACCTACTCCGAACGGCTTGTGAAATGGTTGCTTGTAGCTCCGGTAATTGGTGAATGAAATTCTACTCCAAATGGCACTTTCTTCTCCCCAAGTTGGCAAATAAACAATGGTAACTATATTTGTTCATTCTTTTTATTTTATAAACAAAAAGGGAATATTATTTTTCAAATATTAGATACTCTATGGGTTATTTGCTATAGTTTGGATTGTTTTACTGCATTTGAATGCCCGGTTGACTATTTGACCTATTTTTCAAGCATGCAGGAGACGTTAAGTGTTCTAGTTGCATTGTTTTCACATCATAGCGGTCATCTCAGGTATGAACAACAAGTTGGATTTTTTTGTTGTTATTTCCACTGATTAGGTTTGATTCTTTAATGATGACAAGCTTACTCTTTATTCTTTCTCGTGTTCTTAAAACTATGAGAATAAGTCACCGAGTTATGATTTATCACTTTTCCAGGCTCGTTAAACTCCTACAGAAAAGGAACCCCCCCGAAGTCTATATTTAAGCTCTTTTCAGGCTCTCAAAATACGGAAATATTGCTAAGCGAACTTGTCACGTTCACGCTTGCCAAAGTATTTGAACAGTCGTCTCCCTAGTGATAGTTTACCCCTTTTTCAGACCAGGGGGAACGATTTACAAAAAATGTATACTCTATCCAATCATGACTGGAAGAGTCCTCTTCCGCATTGTTTTACCATTTTTCGGGCGATGAGGCTAACTTTACGAAAAAGGACCGTTGGAGTCTTCTTTAGTTCTTTTCAGACTCTCTAAAAATGAAATGACGACTGAGTTTCCCTTCTATGGAATCGTTAAATTTTTACATTGAAGGGCCCGCCATGGGATGAAGCCCTCCTCTCCCAGGTTCGAAAAATATTTGGTATTGGACTCATCTATGCGATGAGCTATACTGAGCATCTGGTTACCCTCACCAAGCTCATAAAAAACACATGAGGCACTCATCAGTCATGATGGGGAAAAAGGAAAGCTTTTATGTTACACCCTTTACCTGTGGCAATACCTAGTCATTCTTGAACATGGCACTCATATGCATTTGCATACGGTACTTGGATCATCCATTTTTCCATGAGTTTTACCTATTTACTGAGTCTTGTCACTCCTTTGAGTCATTCAAAGAACG
This sequence comes from Larix kaempferi, assembly GCA_027924585.1. Taxonomy (NCBI): domain Eukaryota; kingdom Viridiplantae; phylum Streptophyta; class Pinopsida; order Pinales; family Pinaceae; genus Larix; species Larix kaempferi. The sequence continues at coordinate 22,134,909 of BSBM01001346.1, forward strand.
CTTCCATCATTAGTTGCATTAGGAGTCGGTGTCGTACTCGTCAAGTCAATACTACTAAGTCATGCCATGCCCATCTTCAAGAATACTTTCACCATTCATTATCTGCAGTCAGTACGCCTTCCACCACGTCGGTCTCCTCTAAGTCAGTCTTGCATGTTATTGTACGATTTGATATACTTCAAAACATCATTTGTCGTGTTTCGTGTCGATGATGAGGGATTCATCATGGCCCTCCTTCGACAGGTTCATCCTTGTCGACTTCAACACATCCACGGAGGATTGAATCTAGAAACCAATCGAGTACCTTGGGCCTGCATGCCTCAATGGCAGGTTACCTCACTTTCAACGTGAGTTTACATCATTGACTCTTGATTGAAAGATTTCATCATGCATTCGACTCCAACTCATTTATTCACGCTTGATGATATGTACTATGATACCTTGGGGATCATTGACATTAATGGTGATTACCCTCATGCTTGTTAACGGTATACATCAATGACCGATAATCAAGTGGTTTCTACCATATTCGAATTCAAGACATTTGTAATCACATGGATAGATTTGTATCATTACAGGTTCAGCTTGAAGACCCTGGGGAATCATTTCTTACCCAAGTTGCGATGGAGATTGTTTTGATTCATATCACACGTATCCACATTTGTATTGGTCGTGGCTGTGTTATCATCTCATTATGGATCTACACTTGTGTCTAGTAGCCATGATTGTGTCCAGTTAGTCATTACTACCATGGATCTACAATGTATTAGTCGGAAACCATGTTGTGGATCATATGAGACTATGTACTCAAAGTCAGTTGTACTGCAGCGGCATCCTTCATCCAACGAGCCATTGCCATTCCTTCTGTCAAAGCATTTCACCTGTCCAATTATCAAACAGCTTCATGCTTTGGGGGGCATTCTGTTACACCTAAATATTTCTACCCTGAGACTCAGTGTAAACATCCCTGAAGTTCCTTATGACTGGAGATCTTAACTAACCTACTTTTCAAGTTCATCGCAGTTCACCTTTGTGCAACATGCGACGTCGCAGGTTGTCCTCATGCAGCCTGCGACGATGATAGTTAATTGGATAAAAGTGCATCTTCGATCCCTTTCTCAAAGCTGAGTGATGTGGATCCCTATCCCTACCTTATAGGGGAGCTGGCATTCAGTTCCCTAACATTTGGGAAGAATCCCCTATCTCTCTCCTACCATATCTCAACCTATCCTATCCTCCTAGTCTTATATAAGTGAAGCCCATCCCCATACCTAAGGGAGGAAGTCTATAGTATCTACATGCTGGTGAAATTAGCTTAGGAGAGATCTTTACTCATCTATTGGGAGACTCACACTTCCTTGGGAGGGTTTGGCATTGGCTTGATCGGAGAAGGATTGCTACGTTAAGTCATTGGTTGTAATCTCCTCATCCTATGTATTTCCCTTTTAAAACAGTAATATAAGTGCTTTCCACCAAAACTCATTGTGTTAATGATATTTCATGTAGTTTGCCTGCTTAACTACTTAGATCTATTATTGTGTAGGTGCATTTTACCTCTTGTGTTGTTGCGTTGTCTTGACAGGTTTTGCAGCTGAGATCTGAAGACCGTCGAGCTTGGAGCAACATTCAAGGAGAAAGGATCAACGATATGAAAGGTAAAGCATCTAGTTCCTTCATCTCTAATTATATCTAGGAGATTTATTTATGTTCTGTCTCTATTTGTTCTAGACTCGCGTTGAACTAGGGATATCAGGCCTCTTGTCCACTCTTGGTAGATTGTCCATCAAACAGTTTGTCCACCCTATCTGTTATCAGGTTCTACTTTATTTTTAATTTATTAACTTATAAACTGCTGATCCATTTTTGAAAACTGTATTATATGTTATCATAGTTTTCATATGTTCTCTAAATACCAATTAGTTGTTAGAAATGATAGTTACTGAACTGATAATTATTTCTGCACAAATGATAGAATAAATAGAATTTGACAAATATAGAATTAGGATTATAAATATGTTCCTGTATTTTTCCTTTCACTTAGAAGTGATGTACTCTAGTACAGGAAGATTTTTAATTAACATGGAATAAAATGATTTGAAGATTCTAAGAAGAGATTGATCTCTATAGTATGATAAATATAAATTTCCTTATAGAACGCATATTGTATTATTTCCTAGAATTTATCTTATAGCGTTTCCAAGTTTTAAAACAGTAAATTTTTTTTATAATAAATAAGTAAAATATCATAGGAAGAATATTGCTTTCATTATATATATATATTCAATATAAATACTGATCTTCTTTTATAAACAATTAACACTGAGACTCTAAGAGAAAATCTACTTTAAAATCATCATAAGTCTTTACATAGTAAATATAATTACAACCCTAGATATTTAAACATTTTGATGCTATCATTTACATTTTGTGAACATAACACAATTGAGAGGCTTATAACTTAAATAGGAATCATATCACAACTTTATGACATCCTAGAGCATCAATGTTAAATTCATTTACCATATCGAGTTCAAATAAACAAACAAGCTTAAATATATTAAGCACAAATAAAAAACGATATTGAAGTATAGGGTAAAAACATCACTACTCTATGTTAAATCGATAAAGCCCTGTTGGAGCCAACATTGATATTTAACCATAAATCATAAATGAATACTATGGATACCATATTTATACAACAAATAAAATATTTAAAAACAAAATTACAAGTCTAGGCGTAACGCTTGTTAAGGTTAAAGAACCCTATAGAATGTCTTTTGAGCCAAAGTATGTTTTCAGTCAAGGAACACTCTCATAGTCGAGACTCATTAGGGTCTACCCAGTTTATAAATACAATAAGTACACACGTAGACTCTAAATCCAACTCGAGGTCAAACCCTGTTACTAATGAATTTAGTAAACTTCTAAACACAGAGCAGCATTCAAACACTTATAGATTTAAAAGATAATCACAAATCAAGGGCTCGAAACCTGCAAGGGTTCAACCACTAAAAATATCAATAATATGAATAGACTCAGGTTTTCACCCAATCATTATAATTTGTGGGTTCAACATTTAAGCTAATAAAACGTTTATACAAAACAGAGTTGGTTTCGAAATCGAAACCCAGACTAATCCCAAATAAACATTCACACCATAGAGCCAGAAATGGAAAATAAACAAGTGAATGAATTATCGGATTTTTGTATCTTTTGCATCAAGGGTTTAAGCTTTTATCGCACAAAATTTATAGTAGGGTTTAAACCCAAATAAATTTATAAATACCATTTAAAATTACATTCAAGTAACCGAATAAGCAATAGTCTCAACAACGACCAAAAGACCAAAGGAAAACATAAACACAGTAGCTTTTCTTTATTCAGAGAGTTAAACGTTTGAAACCCCAACTGAGGTTTTAAACCCAACAAACATTACAAGCTCAGTCACCATAAATGCAAGATCCAAATGGCTTACAACAAGAAAAATGAAGAACAAACGCTGACACCAAAGACCAACGCTGGCACCTTTACAAAACTAGGTTTGACAGAGGCATCGTGGTGAATGCCTGAGGCTTACATGGTTTCTTTTAACAACTGGAAGGTCGTCATCCCTCAGTTAAGCTAACGTCAATACCATGAACCGAAACCAAGGAACAAGTGGAAACGTTGGAAGGAAACCCTGCCAAGCACCGAATCAAACATTTAAAAGTCAGAACATTATTATCCTAAAAGTTTACAAAAGAAAACTAAACATTTCATAAGCCAAATCTTACCTATGTAAGTCTACAAATGAGTCGATAACTACAACCCACCCAGCATCCCAACCAACATTAAAAATGCATTGGAAATGTTGGAAAACAAAGACACCTATGCGTGTAACCTCAGACTGAGACTGAGCATGGTGAGCCCTATTTGCCATGGCGGCCGAGAGAGCTCGGCTCTCCACCTTCGAATAGCAACAGTGATAATATGAAGATCCAACGTGATCCATATCATAGTTGGAATTTGTTTTCGGATGCTAACTTCGACATATCCTCGATCACTCATCAATGTTGATACAACTTAGACAAGTTTTGACACGACATGACTTCGACAACTTTAGCACTTCAATAGGTTTTCTATTTCGACACAACTCCGATGAGTCTCGACTTTGACATACTGCGACATGTTCTGCACCTTCCACATGTTCTACAATCTTGCAGTTCGTGACATCGACATGCAACCAGCGACTGTCGAACTTTGACAGACTGTCTCTCTGTCTTCCAGTCCACTGTAACAGTTGAATAGTTGAACCGTTCTAACTTCTTCTTTGTAACTGAATGTAACGGACAAGCACCCAAGCGTCTCAGACATTTTTATAAGCATGTAAACTATTATAACATACATCTTATCAGAATCATCAGTTTTGATCTGTTTGCAAGTAATAGAAGAACAGTTCGCATTCCTGCATATTGTCTATGTGTATTTGTGTTTATTTGTATTGCATAATCCTTCTTTTGCTCATTCTGTTTATTAAGATTCCGCCATAATACATCCAACTCATTCAATCGAACTATTGTCCCCCTCGTGCTTCCTAGACACGACCCGGATCATTGGTATGAGAGCACTCAGTTTTGTTCGTGCCTAAGATCTGTGTATACACTTCTCTCGAATTTACCTGACTTATGATGGTTCAGACTCGCTTGCAATCTCAGCAATCCAAGAAGACGCAATCTCCAGAAATGACAGAAGAAACAGATGATAGACATGTAGCCAACGAGACAACTTATTGAGCAAGCTCTGGCTCGACAATGAGTTGAAATGTTCACCCAGTTCAATGAGATTCTCTTGCGATTCGCTTTGACATCCGGAGGATCCTCAACGAGAACTCTCTCCGATCAAATCAGCCCCTTCAAAGTGCAAATGAATCTAGACATACCGAAACTTGAAGGTAAGATTGACGCGGAATCCGTCGACAATTGGGTATTACAATTGGAATCCTATTACGTTGTAAATCAACTCTCGGAAGCTGAAAAGATCACCACTTCATCCTTAAAGATGTCTACCTCTTTGCACTGCTGGTGGGAGAACCCATCGACAAAGATGGAGAAAAATGGAGAACCCATCGAAACATGGGATAAATTCGTCGAACACATCCGAAAGGAATTTTATCCGCCAAAATACCTCGAGCAGCAGTATAAGAAGTGGCAGCAGCTAAGGCAATGGAAAGACCAATCAGTATAGAGTTACACCGACAAGTTCTACCGACTTATGGCAAGACTTGGCATCCAAGAAGAAGAGAAATTGCTTGTTCTGAAATATACCAGCGGATTGTCCCAATACATCCAGCAGGAGATGGGATTTGTGGCTGTCAATAAGCTTGCGGATGCTTTCCACTACGTTATCAAATTGGAAACCAAGCAGAAAGGAAAATCACGTTTCACGACAAAGCCGACATCAAGACGACCACCCGACAACAAGGCACCAGCCGACTTTGACAAGTCGAAATCTTCTCAACCGACACCGCTAAAGCTTGACAATGGTAAGAATCCTTTTCATAAGAAGGAATGTAGCACACAACCGCCGAACGAAAAATGGTGCGATTACCACTACTCATCTTGGCATGATACGTCTGAATGGAAAGCTCGGAAGACATTTCTGACGAAAGTGTCGACCTTCGACACATTCGACAAGATGGTGGAATAATAAGATCTAGATGCAATGACCCTTTTGACCTCGACCACTCAAGCAGCCTCGACTATCGTCAACGAGGAGGAATGAGAGTGCCTGTTCCATACACGGATATGGGTCTAGAGAAACCCATTGCATCTGATCGTGGAAAACGTGAGCCAAAAGAAGCTCATCAATCATGCTCAGAAGTTCGCATTAATCATGATCAAGCCGCAACATTCTAAGAATACTGCAGCAACAAGTCGAGTCATCAACCAATGCAGTTCTCGACAGAATCATAAAGTCGATCTTATTCTTGATGAGTACCAGAACCTCTTTCAAGATCTAGACAGAGTACCACAACATTGTCAGGTAAAACACTCCATTGAACTTGTTCATGGTTCTTCTTTTCCTAACGCATGTGTTCACAGAAGATCCATTCTCGAAAATGAAGAGATCCATAGACAAATCCAAGAATTAATCGACAAAGGTCACATCCAACCTAGCTCCTCTCCTTGTGGAAGTCCGATCGTCCTAGTTTCGAAGAAAGATGGGACTGGGCGCATGTGAATTGACTACAGAGCTCTCAACAAAATATCGGTGAAGAATCGGTACCCTCTGTCACGCATAGACGAGCTCATCAACTATCTGAAAGGTGCTAAATTCTTTACTAAGCTCGACCTCAAGTCGGGATGTCATCAGATTCCAATCGATCCCTTAGATGTGTGGAAAACTACTTTCAAGACTAGGGATTGTTTGAATGGTCAGTCATGCCTTTCGGCTTAACCAACGCACCTATGACCTTCATGCAACATATGGATAACATTCTGCGACCTTTCATCGGAAAATGGGTTATTGTCTATCTCGACGACGTATTGATTTTCAGTCGATCATGGGAAGAACATGTCGGACATCTTCAACAAGTCCTCTACACTCTCCAGCAACATTGGCTATATATGAACATGGACAAGTGCTCTTTTGCGGTGACCAACATCAAATACTTGGGGTATGTAATTAACTTTGCAATAATTCACGTCGATCCAGACAAAGTACAGATCCTCAAAGATTGGCCCATTCCTAGAAGCATTCAAGAACTAAGAAGTTTTCTTGGTTTGGCGAATTTCTATCGACGATTCATACTCGGCTTCAGTCACATAGCCTAGCCCTTGAATCAATCGATGAAGGGAAACGGGAAAACTGTCTTTCAATGGACAAAAACACATCAAGTAGCTTTTGAACAGCTCAAACACAGGCTCTGCACTGCACCAGTACTTGTATTACCCGATTTGCATCAGCCCTTTGAGATTGAGATGGACGCATCGGACTATGCCTTGGGCGCAGTGATCACTCAGTCTGGTCACCCAGTCGCTTTTCATTCTGAGACTTTTAATGACACAGTTAGAAGATACTGGACGTATGAAAAAGAACTGTATGCCATTGTGCAAGCTCTCAAGCAATGGAGGCATTACATCCTTGGCAAGGAAACGGTCATTCTCACTGATCACAAGCCTCTACAGTTCGCTCTGGCACAATAAAAGTTGCAGACAAACCAACAAATCAAGTGGATTAATTACCTACAACAATTCCAGTTGGTGATTAAGTATCAGAAAGGAAAAGCTGATGCCGCTGCAAATTTCCTCAGTCGACTACCCATTACTCTCCTTTGGATAGTGATGAGTATGCAAGGATACGACACGACCACTTGGAAACAGTTGTACGAGGACGACAGCGACTTCTCATCATTCTACCAACAGTTACAGACTAACAAGTCATTGGCCTTAGACTTCGACTACTTCCTAAAAGACACCTTGCTATACAAGCTTGGACATCTTTGTGTACCAACTGGTGAGCCACGACAGTAGCTTATTTGGGACATGCACTACAGCAAGATTGCAGGACACTTTGGGATATAAAAGACACTTGCTATTCAGCAGAAGTATTTCTTCTAGCCTACACTTAAATCTGACGTCAACAAGTACATTTGATCATGCATGGTTTGTGCCATTGCTAAGTCTCCTAATCGACAACAGGGATTGTATACACCTCTGCCAGTTCCTAGTCAACCATGGGAATCTATTTCTATGGAATACTTAACAGGTTATCCTACTACCAGACATCAGCATGACGTGATATTAGTAGTAGTCGACCGATTTTCCAAGATGGCCATTCTCATACCATGTAAGAAGACCACGACAGTGCAGCAGACCTCTCAACTCTTCTTTACACGTGTTTGGAAACACTTTGGTTTACCCACAACCATCATTTCCGACCGAGATGCCAGATTCATCAGCATCTTTTGGAAGACCATTTGGAAACAGCTAGACACACAACTCTCATTATCGATAGCTTTCCATCCTCAGACCGATGGACAGACAGAATTTGTGAATCGCTTGGTAGTACAACTTCTTCGCATGTACAATCACCAACATCAACGCCCATGGGATGATAATCTTCCATACATACAGCACAGCTACAATCGTGCTCAACACAGCTCTACAGGAAAGAGTCCATTTGAGATCTATTACAGATTTCATCCCTCAGTGCCTATCGACTTGATCATCTCCTCGACACAGCCAAACTCTGACTCAGATCTCAGCCAGCGAGAAGTTGATAAAGCAGTAAATTTTTGAGAACAGATTTGCGACATTCAGTGACAAGCACAGGATATTTTGCACAGAGAAAACGAGAAAGCTAAGGCCCAACACGACAAGCATCGTATACCTCATTCGTTCTGAATTGGGGATAATATCTGGCTACATCTAAAGAAGGAGCGCTTCACTGGTCCATTCAAGAATCTCAAGCCTTTGCGATATGGTCTGTACAGTATTCTTTGATAGATTGGTGAAACGCTTTCCATCTCGGATTTCCTTCTTTCCTGGGTCTGCATCCAATCTTTAATGTGGATCTACTTCGACCATACCATGCACCTTTGTTGGAACAGAATGACTTCTCCACAGCAGCATCTGGAAACATCCATCCATATGTTCAGGAACCTCTTCCTTGCGACACCATTGTGGGACAACGAGTACGCCTTACAAGGACGAACATAATTCCCTTGTTTCAGGTTTCCAAAGCTATTCAAATCCCATCTCAAGGAAAGTGGTACTCTGCTAGTGAAGTGACCGACAAGTTTCCTCACCTTCACGAGAAAACAATGGGGTCCATTGTTTCTTAAGGAAGGAGGTTTGATCCATATCGTAGTTGGCATTTGTTTTCAGATACTAATTTCGACATATCCTCGACTAGTCATCGTTGTTGATACAACTTCGACAAGTTTCGACGCGACATGACTTCGACAACTTTAGCACTTCGACAGGTTTCTGATTTCAACACAACTCCAACGAGTCTCAACTTCGACATACTGAGACATGTTCCGCACCTTTTGCATGTTCTACAATCTTGCAGTTCACGACATCGACAAGCAGCATCGACATGCAACCAGCGACTGTCAAACTTTGATAGACTGTCTCTCTGTTTTCCAGTCGACTGTAACGATTGAACAGTTGAACCATTCTAACTTCTTCTTTGTAACTGAACATAACGAGCAGGCACCCAATCTTCTCAGAATTATTTATAAGCATGTAAACTATTGTAACATACATCTTATCAGAATCATCAATTTTGGTATGTTTGCAAGTAATAGAAGAACAGTTCGCATTCTTACATATTGTCTGTACGTATTTGTGTTTAGTTGTATTGCATAATCCTTCTTTTGCTCATTTTGTTTATTAAGCTTCTGCCATAACAGAGCCGACTCATTCATTCGAACTGTTTTCCCCCTCATGCTTCCTGGACACGACCTGGAACACAACGTATAGTTAGGGTTTATCCCTTACGTGTAAACCCTACACCAACTTTTCACATGGTTCATTTAATGCTCTGTCTGTCCGCCACCATCATTTTAATTTAAACACACCAACATATAGTTAGGATCCTTACTTCTTGTTTACACCATCGAGCTCCTTAGGATGCGCTAGGACCATAGTATATGTTATGTTGTTGTAACATTTTATCCATTTCCAAACCTTAATAATTAACCACGTAGGCTAGTATGACCCCTTTCTCTAGTAAGGTAAGGTTATGTGAATGCTTGGTATTATGTAAGTTACTTAGCTAGGCTAAGTTTGAACCTTATCATATTAATAATATCAACACTTTAATATCGTGGTTTAATGGAGGTCCTCACCTGTAACCTGGACAGAGGCAGTAACATACTTTAGCTTGTTATAGCTAAGTAAACCTCTGGGCATCACTAGAGCCCCTTCCAAGTGAAGAAGACAGACAGCTTTATAACATTTGTAAATTTAATAAATAAATACTATGACAATACATTTGGAAATATAATTATTTTCAAAAGAGTAAATAAGATCCATAGTCCTACTTCAACACTTTAATGACAAGATAAATAAATATCGAATTACGATTATTAGAATAGAATCAATGAATGGTTGAGACATTTATACAAGTAACAAGCTAAAAGAATTTTTCGTACTAATATAAATGGTTTCTTTTTGGATAGTTATCATATTAATTTTAGACATAGGATCTCATCATCATCTCAATGTCGTTAAGACACTTTTAATAATAGACGACTGTTTATGAACAAGAGTCAAAATTAAGATGTTTAAGTAAATAGTTAATAAAGAACTAAACGTTCACGGATATACATCCCATATAATAATTTATTAGCGATTATTACTATTAGAAAAATTTTAAATTTTGTTGAATATTTGGAGATGTTACATGTGGTATGAGAGCGCAAGTTGAAACACTAGGCCTAAAAGTGGCTCAACTCGTGTGAAACAGAAAAACACAATTACTGATTTTTGTTTCAAATTTGTTTCTGTACAGCACATTCTATATTTAATTTGCAGGTTATGGAAGGACCAGAGGAATCTGCTGAGGACAAATCTCAGCATAATGATCAAAATAATCATGAAAAGGAACATGTTAACAAAGAAAACATATACATAGAATTAAATGATAATTCATCTGAACTACTTAGAACAGTTAAAGATCTAAAAGCTTAAATGAATATCTAAAAGCTTAAATGAAAACGGTTAAGGAAGAAAATGAAAGAATCGTAAAGGCACAAGAAGAACTAAATCAGATATTACTGGATAAATTTAGTAATGACGGAAAGGATAATAGAACAAGATTTAAATCTGAATCTGGAACCACATCTTATCAACGCAAGGGTAAGAAGTTAAAATTATATAATAATGAAAGTGATTCTTCTTCTGAAGCTAATGTTAAACACATAAAAGGAAACATAAGTATTCCAGTGACAATAGTGATAGTGTCTGCAGTCCTAACAAGAGGAAGTACAAACCTTATGAAGAGATACCAGGGGATTTCAAGAAGATAAATCCCGCAATGTTCAACGATGAGATAGAAAGGGGAGAGGAAGCCGAAGCATGGTTGTCTAGGATGAATAAATAATTTCAAATATATGATTATTCTGATAGGCTGAAAGCTAAGATGGCCATTTATAATCTTATTGGGAAGGCATATATATGGTGGCAATATATAAAGAGAGTAAAAGGCATAAAATAAAAGAGTGTAACTTGGAGTGCTTTTAAAAGATATTTTAAGAAGAATTTTTTGTCTAATCAATACTTTCAAGAAAAAGCTAAAGAGTTGTATGATTTAAAACTAGGCTCTATGAACATAAAATAATTAAACAATAAATTCTTAAGTTTATTAAGGTATGTACCTTACATTGTTGACAAAAAGACTAAAATACAAAGATTGTTGAGTTGTTTACCTTTTAATATTAAAGACGGGATTGAGTATGACAACCCTAAGACTCTTGAAGAAGCTATGAAGAAGGCAAGTTTATGTTATGAACAGAGCATGAAAAGAGAAAGTATACCTAGCTGGAGAGTTAATAAACCAAGTAATTTAGAACAAAGAAAGAAAAATTTTAAGTTTAACAGGAATTCTGGAATTAATAAGCGAAATTTCCCTAACATAAATTTTCAAGGAAATAAATTCAAAAGCAATGCACCCCAGAATTTTACAGTTGCAAGAGATAAAGAAATGTCTAATAATTATGTTGAAAGTAATGAACAAAAGAAATCTGTAAAATGCTTTGAATGTCAAGGACCACATTATGCAATAAATTGTCCCAACAAAAAAAGGAATGTCAGCAACATCCATACAGTGCAGGAAGAGGAAATAGTTGGTGACTTAGTGAGGGAAATTCCCAGGATCAATACAGCCTTAGAGAATCGACAGGATGATCATCAGACTTCAATGGTCAAAATAGATGGTATGCTACAAGACAGATCCATTTCTATTTTAATTGACCCAGGTGCAGGTTTGAGTTATGTATCACCTGATATAGTAAAAGGATGTAAATTAAAGGTAGAAAAGTTTGAAAAATATTGGCTAGTTCAGTTAGCTACAGGAACCAAAAGAAAGGTAGTTGATTTTGTTAAAGACTGTGAATTGTTTATGAATCAGTTTAAGGCTCATGTTAAGCTGAATGTATTACCATTAGTATCTTATGATGTTTTAATCGGAATGGATTGGATGGAAAAGCATAGGGTAGTTCTGAATTGTTTTGAAAAGACATTTACATGCTTGAATGATAAAGGAGAAACGGTAACAGTAAAATGAATCCCTAGAAAAACTTCAGTTAGACATATTTCTGCATTGCAAATGAAAAGGGTTGTACGTAAGGGATGTAAAGTATTTACTGTAAATGTAGTAAATGTTGAACATGCTACTAAGGAAGATGAATTAAAACTTGAATACATACCAATCCTAAGAGACTTTTCAGATGTATTCCCAGAATAAATTCCAGGACTACCTCCGAAAAGAGAATTGGACTTCACCATTGAGTTAGTACCTAGTGCGGTACCCAACTCAAAAGCTCCTTACCGGATGAATATCCTACAGCTTAACGAATTAAAATCACAGTTAAAAGAGTTAGTAAATAAAAATTACATAATACCAAGTGTTTCTCCTTGGGAAGCACCGGCCATTTTCGTTAAAAAGGACGGTACCTTGCGTTTATGCATAGATTATCGTCAGTTAAATAAAATGATGATTAAAAATAGATATGCTTTGCTCCGCATAGATGATCTGTTTGATCAAGTACGCTGAGTGACGATATTTTCGAAAATAGACTTGAGATATGGATATCATCAAGTCAGAATTAAAGACAGAGATATCTTTAAAACTACTTTTAGAACCCATTATGGGCATTATGAATTTGTAGTTATGCATTTTGGGCTAACTAACGCTCCAGCAGTTTTCATGTGTCTAATGAATAATGTTTTACATAAGTATTTGGATAAGTTCGTAATTGTTTTCATTGATGACATTTTTAATTATTCAAAGACTAAAGAAGAACACGATGAACACTTACGAATAATTTTACAAGTCTTAAGAGAACATCAACTGTATGCTAAATTTAGTAAGTGTGAATTTTTCAAAGATAAAATACAGTATTTAGTCATGTGATATCCAATGATGGAATCTCAATTGACCCTGATAAAATAAGAGCAGTTAATGAATGGCTCATCCCTAAAGATGTAACCGGTGTACGACCGTTCATGGGAATCATAGGGTACTACAAAAAATTCATAGAAGGATTCTCAAGAATCACAAATCCCATAACCTCTTTACAGAAAAAGGGAAAGAAATTTGTTTATGATCAAAAGTGTGAAGAGAGTTTTAAAAAGCTAAAATAATTATTAAATACTACACCTATCCTAAAAATTTCAAATCCAAACAAGGACTTCATTGTATGCAGCGATGCATGCAATGATGGCCTTGGCAGAGTCTTACCACAAGAAGGTCACGTAATAGCGTATGAGTCAAGAAAGCTAAAAATTCATGAAAATAATTATGTTAACTATGATTTAGAGTTGGTTGCCGTGATACATGCTCTAAAGATGTGGCGTCATCATCTAATCGGTACAAATTTTTTATTAATGACTGATAATAAAGGTTTAAAATAGTTGTTGGATCAACCAAATCTGAACGCAAGGCAAGCTAAGTGGTTAGCTTTCCTTAGCGAATATGATTTCGAGATTAAACATATAAATGGAAAAGAGAATAAGGTGCATGATGCCTTAAGCAGAAATGCAAAATTAAATTTTATGGAAGCAGTCAGCACTTACCAAACAAATTTTGAAGATCAGATTGATGAAGGGATAAAATTGGATAAAAATTATCAGAAATTACAAGAAAAAGTTGCAGAAAATAATTCTGAAAATTTAATAACAGGTTACAGTTTGAATGAAAAAGGTCTAATTCTGTATAAAAACAAACTGTATGTACCAAATGTACCTGAAGTTAAGCTGCTAATTTTAAATGAAGTACATAAAATTCCTTATTCAAGACATCCTGGTTACCAAAAGATGGTAACAATGTTAAGAAAATGTTACTTTTGTCCAAATATGAAGAATGAGGTGGCTGAATATATAGCTAGGTGCATTGAACGTCAACAAGTTAAAGCTAAGCATCAACACCCAACTGGTTTATTACAGCCATTGCCAAATCCAGATTAGAAGTGGGAAATTATCAGCATTGATTTTATAACCGGTTTGCCTAAAAATCAAAAGCAGAATGACTCAATAATGGTAGTAGTGGATAAGCTTAGCAAAGCAACTCATTTTATACCTGTTAAAACTACTTTTAAGGCTGCTAACATTGTTGATGTGTTTATGAAGCAAGTTTTTCGTTTGCATGGAATTCCTAAGGTAATAATTTCTGATCGAGATTCTAAATTTCTAGAAATCATTGTTTAAAAGTTTGGATACCAAGTTAAATTTCAGCACATCATTTCATCCACAAACGGATGGACAAACTGAAAGAGTAAATCAGATTCTAGAAGATATGTTAAGAATGTATGTTAAAGATCGGCCAAATAAGTGGGAAGAATATCTGCACTTAGCTTAATTTGCTTATAATAATCACTACCAAGCTTCAGCTAAACTTAGTCCATTTGAAATTATGTATGGTAGAAAGTGTAATACTCCCATCTCATGGAGTAATATAGTTGACAGGTTGATGTTAGGGGTTTGAGTTATTGAAAGAGATGGAACTAACAGTGAAACAGTTACAAGGAAATCTGAAAATTGCACAAGACAGATAGAAAAGTCGTGCAGATCTAAAAAGAACTCAGAAAGAATTTCAAGTAGGTGAGCATGTTTTTCTCAAAGTAAAACCCAGAAAAATCTCTTTTAAGCTGGGGAGTTGTGTTAAATTAGCACCTAGGTATTGTGGACCATTTGAAATATTATCCAGAGTTGGACCAGTGGCTTATCAGTTGGCTTTGCCACCTAATTTTAAAGTACATAATGTATTTCATATTTCCATTTTGAAAAAGTATGTACATGAGGCTACTCATGTTATCGATTCGAATGACATATAGGTGGAACCAGAAGGATATTTTCAGGTGGAACCGGATTGTATCCTAGACATGAGAGAAATTTTACTCCGGAATCGCACCATTCAACAAGTAAAGGTGCAATGGAAGCACTTTAGTCCAGATGAAGCAACCTGGGAAGTGGAGAGTCATATGCATGCAGCATATCCAATTATGTTTCAGGAGGACTCAGATGATACTTAAGCGACATCGAGGACGATGTTGAACTTAAGAGGGGGTGTTTGTAACCTACCTAGTACTTGAAACATTTTATGTTTGTGGAAAAACATTACTTTAAAACTTATTGTAAAGTTTTATGTTATTGACCAAGGATGGTCAACGATGATTGTAACTGGATATTATTATTATTTAATAAATTAAAATAGGAGACACTCATCCAAAGAGGACTGTTGAAGAGTGTTCACTAACCCACTAGGAGGAATGAAATTGTTGTAAAAGGCAATTGACAAGTGGAAGCATCTGCACTTACTTACTAGTTGTTGCACGGGGAAACTTCCCTAAAAATGTGGTCATGTTCCCCAAGGATGGTGGAACAAGAGTCTCATTAAATGTTAAACTGACCCTTAAGGCCTAGGCAATATTTATATAGCCATCGAATTTGAGTAGGAAGCTCACACATTCTGAGAAGAGACGTAAATTTTTCCTTGTGTTGCTGGAAACTATTTTGTTGAGCACACAAGAGATTCAATGAGGGGATAAGCTAACTAATGATCTGCAATGTAAGACTGTCACATGTTTTTGAGTGTAGAGAGTGTTTATGCAAGTCTCCATGATTGCTGAGTTTCAGAAATATTGTCACATGCTTCTACACGAAATCTTCGTCATGGTGGTTCGGTGAACAGGCTCGGGGGTCCTAAAGCAAGTAAGCCTTGGCTTCTTTCAGGAGACGGTTGGGAGGAACTGTCTTGTTTGGGTGTTTGTCGACCCTATCTATTATAAGGTTCTACTTTGTTTTTAATTTATTTACTTATAAACTGTTGATCCCTTTCTGAAAATTGTATTTATATGTTATCATAGTTTTCAAATGTTCTCTAGATACCAATTAGTTGTTAGAAATGATAGTTTACTGAAGTGATAATTATTTTTGCACAAATGATTGAATAAATAGAATTTGACAAATATAGAATGATGATTATAAATCTCTTCTTGTATTTTTATTTTCACTTAGAAGTGATGTACTCTAGTACATGAAGATGTTTAATTAACATGGAATAAAATGATTTGAATATTCTAAGAAGAGATTGATCTTTATAGTATGATAAATATAAATTTCCTTATAGAATGCATACTATATTATTTCCTAGAATTTATCTTATAGCATTTCCAAGGTTTAAAACAGTAATTTTTTTAAGATGATAAAGAGGTAAAATATCATAGGCAGAATATTGCTTTCATTATATATATACTCAATATAAATACTGATCTTCTTTTATAAAGAGTTAACATTGAGAATCTAAGAGAAAATCTACTTTAAAATCATCATAAGTCTTTACACAGTAAATATAATTACAACCCTAGATATTTAAACATTTTGATGTTATCATTTACATTTTGAGAACAGAACACAGTCGGGAGGCTTATAGATTAAATATGAATCATATCACAACTTTATCACATCCTACAGCATCAATGTTAAATTCATTTACCCTATCGAGTTCAAATAAACAAACAAGTTTAAATATATTAAGCACAAATAAAAAACAATATTGAAGTATAGGGTAAAAACATCACTACTCTATGTTAAATCGATAAAGCTCCGTTGGAGCCAACATTGATATTTAACCATAACTCATATATGAATACTATGGATACCATATTTATACAACAAATAAATTATTTAAAAATGAAATTACTAGTCTAGGCGTAACGCTTCTTAAGGTTAAAGAACCCTGTAGAATGTCTTTTGAGCCAAAGTAAGTTTTCAGTCAAGGAACAGTCTCATGGTCGAGACTCATTAGGGTTTGCCGATTTTATAAATAAAATATTTTTAAAGCACACGGATAGACTCTAAATCCAACTCGGGGTCAAACCCTGTTACTAATAAATTTAGTAAACTTCTAAACACAGAGCAACATTCGAACACTTATAGATTTAAAAGATAATCACAAATCAAGGGTTTGAAACCCGCAAGGGTTCAACCACTAAAAATATAAATAATATGAACAGACTCAGGTTTTCTCCCAGTCATTAGAATTTGTGGGTTCAACATTTAAGCTAGTAAAACGTATAATCACAAATCAAGGGTTTGAAACCCGCAAGGGTTCAACCACTAAAAATATAAATAATATGAACAGACTCAGGTTTTCTCCCAGTCATTAGAATTTGTGGGTTCAACATTTAAGCTAATAAAACGTATAATCACAAATCAAGGGTTTGAAACCCGCAAGGGTTCAACCACTAAAAATATAAATAATATGAACAGACTCAGGTTTTCTCCCAGTCATTAGAATTTGTGGGTTCAACATTTAAGCTAATAAAACGTTTATACAAAACAGAGTTGGTTTCGAAATCGAAACCCAGACTAATCCCAAATAAACGTTTACATCACAGAACCAAAAATCGCAAATAAACAAGTGAATGCATTATCGGATTTTTGTATCTTCTGCATCAAGGGTTTAAGCTTTTATAGCACAAAATTTATAGTAGGGTTTAAACTCAGATAAATTTATAAATACCATTTAAAATTACATTCAAATAACCGAATAAGCAACAGTCTTGACAGAGACCAAAACACCAAAGGAAAACGTAAACACAATAGCTTTTCTTTATTCAGAGAGTTAAACGTTCGAAACCCCAATTGAGGTTTTAAACCCAACAAACATTACAAGCTCCGTCACCATAAATGCAAGATCCAAATGGCTTACAACAAGAAAAACGAAGAGCAAACGCTGACACCAAAGACCAACGCTGGCACCTTTACAAAACTAGTTTTGACAGAGGCATCGTGGTGAAGGCCTGGGGCTTACATGGTTTATTTTAACGACTGGAAGGTCATCATCCCTCAGTTAAGCTAATGACGAGACCACGAACCGAAACCAAGGAGAAACTGGAAACGTTGGAAGCAAACCCTGCCAAGCACCGAATCAAACATTTAAAATTCAAAACATTATTATCCTAAACGTTTACAAAAGAAAACTAAACATTTCAGAAGCCAAAGCTTACCTCTGTA
This sequence comes from Larix kaempferi, assembly GCA_027924585.1. Classification (NCBI taxonomy): domain Eukaryota; kingdom Viridiplantae; phylum Streptophyta; class Pinopsida; order Pinales; family Pinaceae; genus Larix; species Larix kaempferi. The sequence continues at coordinate 22,153,133 of BSBM01001346.1, forward strand.
AGTCTGCAAACTAGACGAGAACTAAAATCCATGCAGCAACCCAACCAACGTTAAAAATGCATTGGAAACGGTGGAAAACAATGACACCTCTGCATGTAACCTCAGACCGAGACTTAGCATGGTGAGCCCTGTTGGCCACGGCGACCGAGAGAGCTCGGCTCTCCACCTTCGAACTTGCAAAAGTGATAATAGGAAGACCCAGCATATAGTTAGGGTTTATCCCTTACGTGTAAACCATGCACCAACTTTTCACGTGATTCATTTAATTCCATGTCTGTCTGCCACCATCGTTTTAATCTAAACCCGCCAAAATATAGCTAGGATCCTTACTTCTATTTTACACCATCCAGATCCTTAGGATGCGCTAGGAACATAGTTTATACTATGTTGTTGTAACATTTTATCCATTGCCAAACCTTAAGCATTAACCACGTAGGCTAGTATGACCCTTTTCTCTAGTAAGGTAAGGTCATGTGAATGCTTGGTATTATGTAATTTACTTAGCTAGGTTAACTTTGAACCTTAGCATATTAATAATATCAACACTTTAATCTCTTGGTTTAATGGAGGTCCTCACCTCTGGACAGAGTAACATGCTTTAGCTTGTTATAGCTAAGTAATCCTTTGGGCATCACTAGATCCCCTTCCAAGTGAAGAAGACAGTCAGCTTTATAACATTTGTAAATTTAATAGATTAATACTATGACGATACATTTGGAAATATAATTATTTTCAAAACAGTAAATAAGATCCATAGTCCTACTTTAACACTTTAAGGACAAGATAAATAAATATCGAATTACATTATCATAATAGAATCAATGAATGGTTGAGACATTTATACAAGTAACAAGCTAAAAGAATTTTCGTACTAATATAAATGGTTTCTTTTTGGACAATTATCATATTAATTTTAGAGAGGATCTCATCGTCATCTCATTGTCGTTAAGACACTTTTAATAATAGACGACTGTTTATGAAGGAAGAGTCGAAATTAAGATGTTTAAGTAAACAGTTAATAAAGAACTAAATGTTCATGGATATACATCCTGTATAATAATTTTTTAGCGATTATTACTGCTTAGAAAATTTTTAAATTTTGTTGAATATTTGGAGATGTTACACCCAAATTGGTGCATGGCTTGGTTGTGACCTTAAAAATTGATTATTATAACTATTATTACTACTACTACTACTACTGTTAGTATCCAGATGTAAGTGATATAACAAACTAAGAATGACCTAAAAAGAGCAATATGGAGACTAGAGAGACACTAGGTACTTACCTGACTAGAAAGCCAAGCTAATCAGGATGTTGTGAGTAAGCTTAATCGGCCACGTGTACTTCTTTAGGTGTCAAGAGCATTAATTTGTCAAATAATGGTGGCTTGAAACCAGATCAAGTCATTCAAGGTATCTAACCTTTACGTCATGCGAGATTTTTCATTTTTTAAAGAATTTCTCAATTAACGTTCTTTGTGCATTTTCTGTACCTCCTTGAAATGTCATATTTTTGCTCTATGTTATCATATGCATGCATATTTGTTTAAAATCACTTTATGGTAATTAAGTGGATAATCACAGATTTGATTCCAATGGAAAGGTACCTATAAGTATCTCTCTTGCTAAGTATAACTGCCACTTGATAAAATATTTGGAAAAGGTTTCTTATTTCACACAAGGTTTTATACCTTAAGTTAGTGTCGATTTTGACATGTATTTAAAAATGATTTATTATTATTGTTATACTAATAGTTTGAATTTGTATTTCATTAAATATAATAAAATAAAATTAAGTAATTGATTGTTCAATTATAATTTAGTGATTAAAAGAAGATGATTTCAAGTTAAAGATTTAAATTCACCCAGATGAGGTGATAGGAAAGTGCACTTGATATGATGGGGGTTACTCCATGCTCGCATAGTAGGAAAAAGACTCACAGTGAAGGATGACCTCATCTTTGTTTCATAGCAATTGGTGGATTATGCATGTTCTTGTAGGTGGTAAGCATGGTACTAGGCTAGAGAGTATGGTGAAATCTACATGCATCAAGCAAAATTATGGAATTGGTTGGGTAACAAGGCATGCAAGAGAGAAGATATGGATGGAAGAGATCTTAGCAGCTTAAATATGATTTGTTTCTTTATCCCACATATCCTAAAAATCATTTTGGTTGGTCTTTCATTGCTTATTCCGAGCAAACCGAGCTCTCGGAACACTATTAGTTTTTGTAATATTTTGACTTCACAATGCTAGACAAGATCAAGGACCCATTACTTGGTTGAAATAAATACACACAATGCAGGACTATACCACTGGTTGGGAGGGACTAAGTTGCAGTGTTGAGTGGAACAAGAAAGTTGAATTAGTCTGTCGCCATAAACCACTTATGAAGCCAGCGATCGGCCTACAATAGCAAAAGAGATGACCATTGTCTTCCAGTTAATAGATGCTTCTTTTTATAGCTTTGAGAATTCTTGATCCAATCTTCCAACGGCACAAGGTCAATATATTTCTATCTCATAACTTGTGGCCATAAACCTGTACCTATGCAAATTCTCCAAATGCGTTGGGATGCTGGTAATTTTTCAAATATCGAAATTTTTTTGAGTCTCCATTCTCAAAACATCTTTGGTTTGGATTTTATTTTTCACCTTAGTAAGGTAATGGCATTCTTTTCCTCCTTCCCACTCCAGAGAAACTAAATTAGAAGCCTTCTTTTCTTCTTTTGAATCCCAACAGGGATGTAGACAAGAAAGTTCCAATACACTGGTGTGGCCTCCAACACCAATTTACTAATGTGAGTCTAGCCAGAGACAGTCTGTGCATTCAGGAGTGTCATTTGTCTTCTAATGGATTCTAACTCTCCTGAGTTATTTCCTAGTCTCTCATTTCCTCATGATGAAGGAAATGTTGTCTTGACATTCATCACAATGATTTTCATTTTTCACACCCTCTTATGGTTCATTTTAAGTTAGTATTCTCACAAAGAGCGCAACAACAATAGGGAAAACTAGAATGAGAGCAAGAGAGAAACTTCAAAAACAAAAGCAATGTCATGACCAGTAGTGTTGGATTGAACTCCCCGCAGATCGCAATCCCAAAGAATCCAAGGATTGGCATTGGTTGTGTCGAATACCTAGTTCACCCAAAGTAAATTCGCATGCCCGAGGATAAGAACAAGAATAAAATGAAACAAAAAACAAATAGAATACCAATGCATTCTTGATATGATTACTAGTATGAAGTCATGTTATCACATATATAGTAGACGGGATACCATACATTATTTTTCTGATTCCAGTACACTGATCAGCCAGTTCCCTTGCATTGAGATAATAAGATGAGCATTTATTATGGATCATTATTATTACATGGACAACAGTTTTATTCCCCATGCCATGATTGAGCTTCAGGACACTCAGAGAGATGACCGATGTAGCCATTTAGCCATTGATACAGAGCAGACAGTATTGCCCAGAGTTATAGCAGCAGTTTCAAAGGACAGATGATGGTTCAGATATTGTGCATTTAGGTATATGACTCAGCAAGTATATTTTGGTTTTATGGTTATATTGCTTTTATATTCATTCTTGTAGCATTGTCTTAGCATTTAGTATCATGATCTGGCGATCATATAGATATGTGGACCTGGTTGTACTTTTAGATATATTATATTGTCCCTACTCAGACTTAGAAGTTCTTGACCTATACTCATTGGTTTTACCCTCCTTAGGGAGATTAGAGGTGATCATTCCCACCATACTTTGGCTTGCTAGTGTTGGTCTCATTATTCACTATCTTCATCCATCCATTACCTACCTAGTTTGTTATTTACCTTGACTTACTACTTGACTAGTGGCATGGAGGACATTTCCCTGTTATAGCCCCTATATTGGATGAGCTTCCTTGTTTATTGTGTCTCGACTTTGATTTGGTGACAAAACTTACCTTTGGTGAGTTGGATTGTAGTCCTAAATCATTCTGGTCGGTTGTCCCGATGTTTGGCACTGGCACGAAGTCCCCCTAGTCACTAAAGATGTTGTTGGCTAAACCTGAAATAGATAGTACTGCCATAAATACAAAATGTGAAAAGGAAATGTTATATCTATTGTGAAAAGCCAAATGAAACTGGCAATGAAATATCAAATGTTATATCTATTGTGAAATGTAATACCCAGGTAAACAAGATGTCTAAAAAACACACCTGGAAGAAGATAACTCAGGTAAACAAGTTCCTTAAAAACACACCTGCAGCATGAATCCTTATGTAAAATGTAAATCTAGGCAATGTGTTTATAAACACACATAGATCAAAGGCTATGGAAACTAAAGGCCCAAAAAGAAATGGAACTTAAACTCTATATCAAAAAGATTGTTGGCCTCATTTGTATTATGGATTGTGAGCATCTGCCAAGGTGAATAAACACTCTTTGAACAACTTACCCATTTGTGAGACATCGCCATTCCCCGTGTTATTGCTTGTCCAGTATATGCTATGGTGTGTATTCCATTTCCATATCCAAAGTGTCACAGTGTTAAGTCAGTAAGTCATCCCTTGGCCTAGCCATTCTATTTTTACCCTTCACCTTTCACTAGCAAATTTATCACAACTATGAAGTGAGTATGGTCTTGAAAGTCTAGTCTGAGTCATAAATAATATTGAAGACCTTTATATATTTTGTTTTAGATCTCCAGTAATGATTACTTCTTGCTATAATTATTACTTGAATGAATTGTAGAGCATGTTTTAACCTTTGACACCTTGCAACATTATGATGATACCATGAGTTATATTTGGGTCATGTTGACTTGGTCAATCCTAGTTTGACCAAAAGTCAACCACAGGACATGAGGTAGCAGACCTCAGATGATACAGATATATGATATATGGTTTGGTGTAAGTCACCATGGTGGTTCTATGCAGTGGTTTCAGGCTTATGATGATGATTTGTGCTTTTCAGCACTTTTACAGATTATTACTATTTGCTCTATCGGATATGATGGACATTTATTTTTGACCATGCAGAGGTCTATATGGTGTATGAGTACACATCTTAGATGGATTTGGACCTTCTCATGAGTCCAATGAGACAGTCTGTTTTCAATTCCGGGAAGTTACAATGATTTTTAGCCTCAGTTGGCTATCCTAGTGCAGTTTTGGCCTATCAAAGGCCCTGTCAGAGCAGAGCAGAGATTTGATGAGTTCACCTAGGGCACTGTGCATGGAGGGGGTGGTGCAGCCACTTATATTACCATATTACCCCCTCCCAGAGAGCCTGGTGGTCTCACCTTGACAGCGTAGGCACTCCAGGAGGCAGTTTGGGCAGTTTCACACTTCCCAAGGAAGATCAGAAATGGTAAAAATGGCTACTGAAGGATTCTATTTGCGCTACTGAGGCAAGGGATTGGCATGGGATGTCTTGTGATGGTGAGTGGGATGTCTTCCACACCTTCTCCGACAGTTTCAGTTTCCAGTGGGACCCACACCCATCACTTTTGGCATTTTATATGATTTTCTGGAGCCTCCTAAGGCTCACAACTTTTCCAGAGGGGCACGATTTGGTGCTCAGAGTATTATTTTTTGGATATTGTGCCATGGGGATTGACCAAGGGTGTTAGAAACTACCCCTTGGACCCACCATGAGCTAGTTGTTATGTTTTATCATTGACATTTGGTGGGACCCTCTCTCCTAGGGCGATTTGGTCCATTGATGTATTATTCTATTAGTGATCCATGTATTGTATTGTTGAGCTTATCTCAACAATTGATTAGATCATGTTGATCTTTTAATCTTAGCCACTCATTCAAAAAGTGGTTAGGATTTGGTCTCTCTCCATCCTATTTAAAGGAGAGAGCTTCTCATTGTAAGAGGGACTTTTGGCTCTGGATTATTGGAATAGAGAAATACTATTGCATCTATCTATTGTGTTGTGGTGAATGCTTTTGGAGTTCGTTCGTCGGTTCTTCATTTGCACTGGGTTATTGGAGATTTATCTTGCTATCGATTTTGTTCCATGATTTTGTCATCTACAGGTGGAGGCCGAATTGGTTCAAGGAGGACGCATTGGTAGGGGAGGACCCTCCCTACTTCTTCTTTGGGTTGTTTCATCGGTAACAGGGAGTATTAATGTCTTTGTACCTTCTACTTCATGTTATCATTCGCTTATACTTGTATTTACTCCATGATTTATCATTATGATTGAATCGACTTTCCTTGGTTTGATAGGTAGAGGAGGGCGCACGTGTGGAACTAGGGAATCAATTCAAGCAAGGAAAATCGAAGATCTCCCATTTTTATCTCTGCGGGAACTTTCCTCAACAACAAGGAAACCTCATCCATCACTCAGGTATGATCTCAAGGTAAATTTTTCATTCCATGATCTATCCATTTGTCTAAGTAACTGAAAACCCCCATAAGTTAAAACCCTCATTTTACAATTTCTCAGATCTACTTAGATCTAGTGGCCTTTTGGGTAAGATATTGAAAACCCACCTCTATAGCATCCACGGAAATTCGGATCTATAGTTTAGTGTGGATTGGCTTCCATTTGACCCCTTTCACAAGGCAACTTAGCCTCTCCTAGTGAGGTTGCACTCCTTGGTTGGGTGAGTTTTTCTAGATCTAGCACCTGGGTAGGTGAGATCCCACTTGATCCTTAATCTCCACATTTGATAACCTACCCCTAGTGCTTCACTTTAGTGATTTTCACCTTGTGGGCCCCATTCCTCATTTTGAGGGTTGAGCCCCACTTGGATAACTTAGTGATGCATTTTCAATCTCAGATCTACTGAGATCTAGCCATTGGATACATTTGATTTTCAAAACCCACCTAGCCTTACACCTTGACATCCCTGATCTGTAGTTTCGTGGACATCTCACTCCATTTGGCCCATTTTCCAAGGCACTAATCTTTCTCCAAGCCCTCACGACTTTCCTGGGTTGTTGAGTTTGCTTGTGATTTGACCTTTGTCTGACTGCTTGAACACCTAGACATTGTCATATCCCTTCATCAAGCATGGCTAGAAAGCCCTAACTGTTAGCTCTCTGATTTGGGACACTTTCCCTGTTTTAAGGGTCACGTTTCCCAAGGCAGTTGATTTTGACCATTTGAAACTAGCTTTGAATCCCAGAATCATAATCAACCTTTGAATCACTGTGTGTCATCTTTCACTATCATATCATACCTTTCCTAGGCCTCCACAGTGATCCTAATTCCTCATTTCTAGGGTTCCATACCTTTCACCCTACGTACTTCATTAAATTGATTTGATCTGGTGATTGGGTTGATCTCTCCTATCGGGAGTAGATCCAAGTATCCCCCTTGCTATCTTGGCTTTGATAGCTAAAGCGAAGAGTGCCTCGGTTGGCGTGACAATCATCCATTTCGGAACCAAGGCCCTCTTGGTTCACCACTTTAGTTGCCTATCCCCTCTACCATCCACCTTGGATCCATTTGTAGGGGCAACTACAAGATTGGTGATAACAAGTCCTTCAAATTAAGAAAAAAGTTGTATATTCATCCAGGTTTGAGATCCAATGAGAAAATGAATCCATGTTGGATTTGTAGGAAGGAAACAAAGACATATTTGTTTTCTTATCTGTGTAAATTTCTTGATTACAACGAGTTGTAAATATTAATTTTTCATATTAGTGCAACTCGGGTTGTAAATTATGTAGTTAAAATTTATTACTAGTTCTTTAACATTTACTATAAATACGTGGATTTTCTAGGTGAAATTCAATGAATTTGTGGCAAGACACACTGGTGATATGGAAGGCATACTCTTAGAAGTAGGGACAGGGGATTTTGTTGGGAAGCAGAAAGGATTTTTGTTTTCTACAATTGGGTACCGAAGGACCATGGTAAGATTTTCAAAAACTATTGCTCAATCTCCATTAATGAAAGAACACGGGAAGTCAACAAATAGAAGACCTTTTTCACCACTTGATACTGTGACATGAAGAGCCAACAAATGTTAAAGAGGTATTTAATATTATCCAATGAGGTGTTTTGTATGTGTTTTTGGGAGGGATTTCTCATATTATTTTGTTATTAATTGGGAAAGGAATCTTTAGTAAAGTCTAGGGTAGAAAGAAACAATGAATCAGAGTATTATGATTGAAGTTTTTATTGGATGTTATCTTGTTTTTCCCTTAATCTCTAGAATATATAGATGGAGGGTGACTTAACTGCCATCCATAATGGTTTTTGGTAATCCTAAGTGACTGTACCTGATTTAAACCTATGAACTAAAAAGTCCCCATCTACAGCATTCCTTGGACAGATGGTTCAGCCATTTGAGCTTACCCTTGAGGTTCTATTATATGTTATCTACCAAACAGTATGATGACCTACCAGGTCAAAATACCCACATATACAGCGTTAAAATCACCCCATGAGTACCTCAACTTCCTTCTTGCTATCAAATCCTTAACTATTATACCGAAGTCTTCGAAGAAATGGGCCCTGGATCCTATGTTCCATGCAAAAAGAAACAGAAGCATTTAAATTCTTTAGTCCTCCCTGGGATTGGTTACACACTATTTTCAGAAATATTGAGTGCTTATCCCAAATTCAACTACATTTATCCTTTGGCGCTAAGATCCAACCATACATATTGATCAATGATCTTGTAGAATGATCAATGATCAGCAACGAAACTTAATGAATTAATAAGAGGGACTTTAATCCTATCTGAAATTGAGTTTTGTTTCAACTCTTCCCCGGTGAACAAAATCCAACTCTGAAACCTGCAAACAATCTCAAATGCACTTCTAATGACAATTCACGTCTCAAGAAATTATACTCTTTCCACATAAAGTCCCTAGGTCACACCAATGGGGTTTTGATTCCTTTACAAGTTTGCACATAAACCAACGATTTCAAGTCGCGATATGTGATATACCATCAAGAATCAGACGTGATCTACACAGATTTTCCCAATAGAGTGCCATCACGATTTCAAAGCAGAAAAATCGCTTGCTTTTCAAGACAAATAAACCATCAGTGATTCATAAAAGAAAATTCCAGTTTCTTTCAAGCTGACTACACCTTGGTCAACAATCGACCCGGAGTGTTCAATAACAGGTGAACTTGCCCACGTTTCCCAACATAGAGCAATACTACACAAATGCCAACATAAGCTGGGACAACTCAAACCATGCCAACATAAGCTGAGATTGATTATGAGAACATGGCGTTTATGTATATAGTTCATTTTGGAAAGATACCTTTTGAAGGATGATTATCCAAAGGGGAACGTCTCTTAAGGAAAACAAAAGGGGAAAAAACAACAAACTTTGATTGGAGAAATGAAAGATGGAATTGCTCCACCCATATTTTTCCAGCTGAAAACAATAAACTTCTGGAGATATAAGGGATTACCAATGGACTGTGATATAGTTCCAGTCATGTATTCACTGATGTTGCCTCGATCTGCATCGAGAATGAGATTTATCACTCGACCGTTGTGCGTTGTGGGTGTAGTGGAAGACTTTAATTTTCAAACGATCAAATTAAATGAAATCTTTATGAGACATTGATGATGGAAAATGGCATAACGGAAGCTTCAAAAAACCACGTGTCCGCGTCACATCAAAATTCAAACCATTAAGACGTATAAGATTAGCCAAACCTAGCTGCCAAGATTGGTGACGGACGGACAAGATCGAAACCATGGTCGTGACAGGCGGTCTCCACACGCCGGAATTGATCTCCACATGTTCCTTCAAAAACACACTTAATAACCGGGCATTAGCAAGTCACCATAAGCAAAACACTTAATAACCGGGCATTAGCAAGTCACCATAAGCACTCAACGCCGTAGAGGCTTATCTAACACGGCGGCCTAAACATAGACTCCATAAGATAAAAAAAGCCTTACGGCATAAAGTCATAGCTCGCTTCTGTCAAAAGGATAGTAATCAGATATCCATCCTCGCACAGAAAAAAACAGCTTAGAGCCACAAGACTGCAGATCCACAAAATACAAATAAACACAAACCCTAAAACAAATAAATAGCAGAACAGACTACATGCGGAGAAATATATATTCAAAGAATATTAATGAATAATCAAAATTAAAATCAAATAAAAATAGAAACATAATAAATAAAAACTTGTAAGCTTAATAATCAAATTAATTTATCAAAGTATATATACAAAATAAACCAAACATTTATCAAAGTAATTCAAGTGTTTCAAAAAAGTCGTGTTTAGAATTTAATCAATGAGCCACATTTGTGTAAGAGGAACTTATCAAGTTATTACTGTATGCTAGAACTAGCATCATAAAACTACACAAATTAGATAATTAAATCATAAACATTGCGATACAAACTTGATCTAAATAAAACATCATCCAAAAAAGACAAACCTACAATTAATTTTTGACATTTATCATTGTTTATATATTTATTACTATTACAATATTTTATTTTACAATAGTTCACAAGCTTGGCCAATCATTAAATCTTCTTCATTTTTAACTTTTATCATTATTTCTATTTACCAAATAATAATTTACAATTAGTCGAGTCCTCATTGAATCTATTTACAATAGTTTACTATAACAATGTAGCATTGAAAATACAACCTAATAATAATGATTTTAATGGTTAAATATTAAAAGGAATAAAATTGATTGCAAAATAATGACAAAAGCATTTGACACAGACTTGCACAAGAGAATTAAAATTTATAATTTTCAGACTATATCACAAGCCTAACATAGAGAATTAAAATTTGTAATTCTCAGACTATATCAACTTCAACATCATGATTATGATAGTTTACAATTACATTCTTCACTCCAAACAACTTTAAATCTAATACAATATCTTCTTAACTTGAATGTGTTGGCCTTCAAGTGGAAAGGGAGAAGGTCAAGACACAACTTTAAAATTCATTTATAGCTTTTATGAACCTTCACTCCCAACAACTTCAAATCTGATGCAATATCTTACTAACTTGAATGTGTTAGCCTTCAAGCCTTCGAGTGGAAAGGGAGAAGGTCTTAACATAACTTTAAAATTCATTTATAGCTTTTATGAACGTGGAAACGTAGGCTGAAAACTAATATATCTTAAGTTATATATTTCAATAGGTTGTTTACAATAAATTCAATAGACATTTTTCACAAATCTTGCAAAAAGATTTCAGGCTTCTTTTAAATTTGACCATCAGAGGCACATATTAGGGGCTGATGCATTCATAATTTGTTATATTATTTAGTTGAAAAAAAAAATTATGTTTTATAATTTAAAATTACTTTTAACATATTATTAAAATTTAAAAATATATATATTAAATTAAAAGTATGGATCTATGCTTGGTAGATTCGTCATAATCAATAGTTTGGAAATAAAATTTTAAATTAAACTTCTTAATGAAAATCATATAAATTATTTTAATTTGTGAATAATGCTTTTCACATAGAGTAAACTTATTTATAATTTAAAATTGCTTTTAACAAGCTATTAATTAAGTGAATAGGGATTCATATATTGAAATGAGTGTTTTATTTCAAGTTTTCATATTGATATTACTTTTTGTATTTGAGTATTTTTAAAATAATGGCAAAAATATTTTTTTGTTGATATTGTTTTTAAAATCAATTTGAAACTTCTTTAAAGTTTCACAAGCCTTCGTGAATCATTAAATAAACTGAATATATGCCCAAAATAGACACACTAGAATATGGAACAAATAGTGCCCACATTTAATAGGGTCTTTCTTATTCATTCGAAAATACAATCACAAGAACTACTCCATACATGATTCTATTAAAATCACATTCACAAGAACTCTTTTATATAGTTTCGTTCTTAGAAGAAAGTCCTTTACAAACATTTACGAATATATATTCCTATGCAAACATAAAGACTACTATACATTTCTACAGGAGTTACGCATCCCTGATTTTCGATTATAAGCATGGAAGGAGCTACACATCCCCCCCTACTGGGTTGTAGAATGCATCTCTTATAGAGTTACATAGAAATCAATGCAACATAGATTGATGACTGAGATAACTTTGCATAAGTCAACACATGAGTATTGGTGCGCAGAGTGAGGTCACATCTCATAACCCTGAAACCAAAACTGTTTTTGTATCAAACGCGTACACAGATCTTCCAATTTCTTTAATTTCATGCATTCAAAGCTTTTTAATATAGTAATAGTAAAGTTCTTTTGTCCTGTAGAAATGTATAGTAGTCTTGATGTTTGCATAGGAATATATAGTCGTAAATGTTTGCAGAGGCCTTTCTTTTAAGAACGGAACTATATAAAAGAGTTCTTGTGAATGTGATTTTAATAGAAGCATGTATGGAGCAGTTCTTGTGATTGTATTTTCGAATAAATAAGAAAGACCATTCTAAATGTGAGCATTATTTGTGCCATATTTTCGTGTGTCTATTATGAGCATATATTTAGTTTATTTAATGATTTTCCAATGATTGTGAAACTTTAAAGAAGTTTCAAATTAATTCAAAAAACAATATCAACAAAACAAAAAAATTCCATTGTTTTAAAAATATTCAAATACAAAAAGTAATATCAATATGAAAACTTGAAATAAAACACTCATTTCAATATAGGAATCCCTATTCACTTAATTAAGAGCTTGTTAAAAGCAATTTTAAATTATAAATAAGCTTACTCTATGTGAAAAGCATTATTCACAAAGACTAGAGAAAATGAGTGGGAGATAACTTCAGGGATGTATAAGAATAAGTTTATAAATGTCAATGAGTTTGACATGTTGGATTGAGGGACCATGATGTTTTGGAAAATTGGAATTCCAAGTGGATGAAGACACATCAAATCATGCTATTAACTTCATATCCCAAAAGAAAAAAGACAATGCAATCATTACTACAAAATGTGCAAATTCTTATTGCTTTGAATTTTTTGGGGAAAACAAAGAATGACATTTAATACAATCCTTGAACATTATAGAGGAGGTGGCGAATAATGATGTTTTTAAGAAAATCTTAACCATCATTTCCAAGCTCCGACTCTTAGGAAATCTTAATATAGGTATAATGATGTTTTTAAGAAAATCTTAACCATCATTTTGACAGTTTATAAAAAAAAAATGTAGCCTAATAAAACGTTTTGACCTAAAAAAATCCCGTATTTGACGGCAAAAATGTTGCAAGACGAGAAAATGCCCATCAAATTCTAACTCTGGAAGGGAGTACATGCCCCTATGTGGCTCTTGTTAATATTAGAGTGGAATTATAATAATAACATACAATGTCAATAACTCTTATTATTTGTAACTTTACCAATACATGACTATGACCAAATTGTTCATTCTTCAACTCATATTTTTTTTATATGAAGATAACATTTTTTAAGAAAAGAGTACAAAGTAATAAATGACACAAAAACATTGACATCATTTTAAAGAAAATTGTTTCTATTGTTCCACATAATATTTTGAATGAACATTAAATTCACACTTAATCAACCTTAAAAAATACATACATTTAAGCCATGTGGAACCCATAATAAATTATGATTACAAATTTATATAAATTTTAGAATATTTTAAATAAAAACTTTAATTTTGTCGAAATAAGCTATTAACATAGTAAAATCATACCTTTACTAGTTAGCCATCTAAATAACTCAAATAAAAGGTAAGTTACTTATCGTATAATGACATTAAATAATTACTACAAAAAAATGACGCTACCCTGTCGTAAACACCTGGATGCTTGGAAAAAATTAGTAGGCCTGCCATTAACAAGAGGGGCGATCCAAGGGCTGCTTATGCAGTCTTTTACCCATCTAATAAATATTTTAGAGAAACCGATTTTGTCCATGATTTCAAAAAGGAAGGAATGATTACTCTATCAAAAGCGTTAGCCATATCCAGTTTGAAGGCCATACCTTGTTGATTTGTTTCCATGCTAGAGTGGATGGCTTCCTAAACGATGATAATATTGTTGAGGATCTGTCGTCCTGCAATGAAACCTCCTTGTGAATCAGAGATAAGACGAGTCATGATACTTTTCATTATGGTAGCAAGGATTTTAGAGAGAATCTTATAAGAGGTGTTACAGAGAGAGATCGATCTGAAACGGTCAATAGAGAGTGGATTTTTTTCCTTTGGGATCAAGGCTAGGAAAGAAGAATTGGTTGCCCCACTGATTGTATCCTTCTTTATAGTCCAATTAAGCATTCTTTTCAGATCGTCTTTTATAATTCCCCGCGTTTCTCTGTAAAAATTGATAGTGAACCCGTCTAGTCCAGGTGCTTTGTCCGTTTGAAGGGACCAAATTGCGTTTTGGATCTCATAATCCATGACAGGCTTAGAAAGCTCTTTGTTTTCAGCGTTAGAGATGAGCGTTGGAATACCAAAGAGCAAGTTTGCTTGAGGTTCCAGATCTGTTTCATCCTTGTCGGTGTAAAGGTCGCAGAAATGGCTGAAGGCGTGCCTTTTAAACTCTTCTTGACCTGTAATCTTGCTCCCATTTTTATCTTTCAACTCTTTTATAGCATTGTGGTTGAATCGGACCTTTGCTTGTTTATAAAATTACTATGTGTTGTTGTCCCCTCCTTTTAGCCACATTTGCCTAGATTTCAGCCACCACGTTTTCTCTTCATGTATGGCGGCATTAAGAATTTTTTGGTTCAACTCTTTTTCTTGACAAAGGGAGAGGGGCGTCACGTCTTCCAATTCCATTTTGGAGTGAAGTTCAGCAAGATTGGATTGTAGATTGAGCTTTAGAATCTCAGGGCTCTTATAGGAAGACTTGGCCCAACCTTTGAGTGCATACCTGACAGATATGAGTTTTGTTTCCCAAAGAAAGTTGGGCGAACCGATGCAATGAATGTTCCAAGCATTTTGTACTAAGGCAAGAAAGTTTTTGTCATGCATCCAAAGCAGGTTAAAACAGAAAGGAATTGGTCCAAGGTTGACCGAGGAGGAGAGAGTCAAGGAGATTGGTTTGTGGTCTGAGGCAGCAAAGGGGATTACAAAAGAGGCTAGGAGGAGGGCTTTTTGAAGGAGTGCAGAACTTACCAGGAAACGATCCAACCTTGCCACAATATGTCCTATGCCAATTCTTCTGTTATTCCGGGTATACTTTCCATTTTTTAACGGAATATCCAGTAGATCCAAGTCAGAGATGAGGTCCTCCATCTTTTCACCAAACGGATCCTTGACCTTAGTGCCTCCACGCTTTTCTTGTTGTGATTTGGTTGCATTGAAGTCCCCTGCAATGATCAGATCTTTGTCTCGTAGCTCCCCTTTTAACTTGGAGAGGTCTTCCCAGAATGTTGTCTTATCCCTATAGTGAGTTGGCCCATACACGTTGCAAATGTAGATCGTAGTGGAACTGTCCCTGTCCTAAATTTCGTTGAGAAGTCAGTGTTGGCTTGCTCTGGATGACTTTATGGTGAGATTGCTAGAAGAAAGAGTGGCCCCAGAGGCACCTCTGGAGCCAAGGGCGAAAACATGACAGTCTTTCCAAATAATGCGGGAGAGTGCCCTGATCTCCTCCTCTTGCATTTTTGTCTCTTGGATAAGCAAAAGATCTGGTTTCTCAGTTTTTAACATAATTTTGAGAGTTTCAACTTTGCTCGAACTGCCCAAACCCATGCAGTTCCAAGAGACTGCGTTCATTATTTTTTAGATGAATGAGATCCTACTCGGGATCTACCGTCTATTTTGGTCCCTCCTAGATTTTTCGGGATCTGAAGGAGCTTTGTATCCTCTAGACTCTTTTGTCTCTTCAGTTCTAATTCTCTTTCTGCCTCCATTTCTCTGTGATATCTTTGGGACTTTCTACCTCTAGTGTTTGGCGGCGGGACTGCATCAAACTCATCCAATGATTCATGCGAAGGTGAGTTCTCTGGGGAGAGAATCTGAGGTATGATTTTGTTGTTCCTTACCTTGTTCGCCCAAGATCCTCCAGGGGAAACGAACCCATACAATGCAGAGACGATCTCATCCTCTCGTGGTGAAGAGGGGGGATGGGAACAAGAAGTTCTTCCACAACAGAATCTGTAGGGTTGGAGACCGAAGCTGGGATTTCACCTTCTTCTAGAGATAAACCCTAAAATTTGTTGTTGGTTGAGGCTTCTTTGGTTTCTTGAGACTTATTTGTGTTCAATGCCCCATTTGATGCTGGCACTGGTGGGAGCATTTTTCTTCCTTTTTTCGTTGGCTGCCATCCTTCATCTTTGCTTTTCCTTGGAGCTTCTTGAACTGTTTTTGGACAATTTTTAAGAAAGTGACCATATTCATGGCATTTCTTGCATTTAAATGGTAGTTTTTCGTAGTCAACCTTTTGCATGTGCTCCCAACCGTCCATGAACGGATTTACATTCTCTGGTAACCCTTTTTCAGGTCTACTTCGACACAGATCCTTGCACAGGAGAATAAGGGGCCCTTTGGTTCCACCTTGTCGATATATTTGTCAAGTGAGCTCCCAATAGCTTGAAGGGTTCCATCATTCCAGCAATGCAACGGAAGGTGTGGAAAGCGAACCCAAACCAAAACCGCAGATGGCACATCTTTTTCAAGATCGAAAGATAAGCTCCATCAGTTTAAATACATCCCTCGGGGACTCATGAAGTAAGGGCCGCTCCTAAAAATCAAATCTCTATCAGCTTTATTTTCGAAAAGAAAAGTGAAGAAGCTCTTACCACAGAAGCAATGTTGTAGACCTCCGGAGATTAGAGGCATCTAGTTTTTGTTGATCCATGTATCCATAGTTTTGGGTGAGGGCCAAATACCTGTGAACTGTCTAATCAGACCACGATCACTCAAGGCCAGAGCTTTCAGTCTAGAAGCTGTCGACAAGATCTGGATTCGTGGGGCGACAGCCCTCTTGACGAAGTTCGCATCACAAGAATCCGCATAAGGAGAAGGCATAGATGGGGTTGAAGCTACCAAAGCACAGAATGCTTCATCCAGAAGCCGTCGACGTTCCTCCGGACTCGGGTCCGGAGGAGGATCCATGGAGCCGATGGCCACGAGAGGCAGCCTCATGGGTTCGAGCAGCCAAAACCAAAGAACCCTAGCTCAGAGAAGAAAAAAAAATCCAAACTACATAAAAAATGGCATGTAACTAATAGCTCGCTATTTGCAGTAATTTATGTCCAAGGTTATTTACATCATTTTGTGTGCAAGGTCATATGCATTATAGTTTCCATGCCAAGGTGACTACTAAGTTATAAAGATTTCTACATGTCAAATTTAATTACCTTTTCATTAATTAGTTAACTTCATATAAACACTTTGATTATCTCCTAATAATGACCTACGCTGTGAATTGAGTTTTGATCATCTATGTTTTATTTGGTTACAAGGTCTAGTGGCAAACACCATATCCATATCTATGATTCAGGTTTCAATTTTGAAATAGAGTTTAGTTTCTTAATGCTCATAGTGGTTGATAAATCATTAAGTGAAACTATTTCAGTCTTGAAGGCCTCCTCCTTACTTGACATTGGTGGTTTATAAATCTCAAAAGTAGATGTCACCCCCTTCATTTCTCCCCTTTCATTTTTTTAAATAAATTCTTAATATTATTAATTTTTTATTTTTAATAAAAATACAAATTAAGAATAAAGCTATTATAATAATAAAATAATTTTGGTCAAATTTTAAGTGGAGATTATATTATTTGTTTTTTAATTAACTCTTAATTAATTGAGCCATGCCTAAAGATTAATGGTATTGTGTATGAAAAAATTTCAAATTCGAAAAGAAAGATTTTGGGTACCTTCATTTTAGAACTCAAATGTTGGTATTGATTTGTTTGTGAATCTTACGTAGCTTAGTCCCGTGACTAAAACAAGATAGAGTTGTTTCTTAACCACCTTAATAATATTTCCCCACATCCAATTTAAGATTGAGATCCAAACCAACAATAACCACATTTCCTTGACATCCTTGAGCTAAACAAGTGCAAGTATATAGGAAGAAAACCTATACTAACACATCACCATCCTATACAAAAACCCATTGTTCTTGAGAGCATTATCTTTAGAGTTATACATATTTATGATAAAACCCACACTTGTTAAATCTATAATAATAATAACCGAATTTTGGTCAAATTTTAAACGGAGGTTATATTATTTGTTTTTTTAATTCATAGGGTTGAAGGTGGGCGGTATTATGCAAAATCAAAATCAAATTAAAGAAAAAAAAACCTTGGATGACTTCCTTTTAAAACTTAAATGTTTGTATGGATTTGTTTATTATACTACTTATGTAGCTTAGTTCCATGACCAAATCATGAATCAAGATCAATTTGTTCATCAACCTACCTTAATAATAGTACTCTACGTCTAACTTATGATTGAGACCCAAACCAATAATAAACTACCTTTCCTTCTAACTCATGATTGAGATCCAAACCAACAATAACCTACCTTTCCTTGATGTCATATTTAATTTAGGATTACAATAAAAAATTTAAAAATTACAAAACATCAAATAGATAAGAAGAAGTTAGAGCAAGTGTTCAAACATCAACACCATCACAAGCTCAACCCTATTCGATATGGACCTCGTATGATTCAATACGTTATTGGACTAAATTTATTCTGCCTGGATAAGCCAAGTTATCTTGGTATTATATATGCTAGCGTCCATTGTCAACAACCTCACTTTGAGCTGCCACAACTGGAGGAGGTTGGGGAGATTGTACACCCATATGATAACTATTCGAGATTTTATAGTGGCATTTTGTCTTATAATATATCTTATCCTTTCATTTGGTGCATCCTTTAGTTTGTTTTAATGCAGTGCTGGTCCTCCAGTTTGTTTAACTAGATTTGTAACTCCCATTTGAATCTTGAAGCAGTGTCCTTCCAAATGATGAGTAACATAAGGTGTCAAATAAATAAATGGTTTACTTCACCATTTACGGATCCTTACCTTTCATATAACGAACAAGTTGAGTTTCCTTAAATAGACTTGTCTGACTTACAGAACATGTCTCGTGCCTTCATTGTAAATATAATTAGAACTACAACGTTCACTTTGAGCATTCTTTCCAGCATGCACTTCTTAGAAGAAATTGGATCTTCATCAATACACCTTATAAAGCAATGCCTTGGGTTGAAAGGTTTCATGTTCCAAAGTATCCAAGGATTGTTGGTAATTGAACTGAGAGAAGTGAGATGCACTCTACAGTGCAGAATGGATGAGACGTGTAATGTGGATATCACTTATGAATCAAAATGACAAAAATGTTGGAGTCTAATTTAAAAAAGAAATTAAAAAAAATAAACCCACCATAAATTACCAAAATGTAAAAGAATATGTAACAATAAAAAATAAAAAAATAAAAGGATACCAGCATAGATCCATCTTAACCCCAGATCTTTCAAGCACTTGGAGGTTTGCACCTTGCTTTCTTTTAGATCCTGCTTAATTGATCCAGGGTTGCTGGATCTAAGCTCGTAGTAAGAGAGATTTCCCTAAATAGATACTATGGTAATGAAGGAGAATATATCAATATTTAATTTCTCGACTTTATGTATGCATATCAATCAGATGATGAACTACATGAAACACCAAATATACACAGAAGAATGGAGTATAGCTTAAGAGATATGGGTCGTATTTAAAATCTCGCAGCTGAGAAAGTTGAAATATCCCTTGGTTGAACTGACCAAAAACAGCGCCTTAGTGTATCAGGTCAGTAACAGCTACCTGCTAAGGCAGGGTAACATCTGTGCTAATACCCAGTGGATTATAATAATAAATGATAATAAAAATCACTAATGTAAGGCTACATTAGCACTAATGACTAAACAAGGATTCCAATAGCAGCATTTAAGATGGTAGCAAAACAATAGAACCAAAAATTCAAAAAGTATTCTATAATTGTATAAGCCAAAAATCAAGCAATCGCCTATCTCTCCTGAAGTTCACATGATCATTTGATCTTTACCAGTGAACAAGATCATCCATTTACGAATTCTGCCTCCATATATTGAGAAATCCATAAGAATGTTTGAAAAGAACGATTTACTTATTTAAGCCACAATTAAAAACAATCTGTAATGTATTCCTCTTAGATAGAATCATATTATGCTCGGGCAATACAAATAAAATTAGGCACACATGCCTTGGGAAATAAAATCAAAGATGGATCTATGCTGCAAGGGTGACAGATGTATTTAAGAGATTACTCAGTTCAGTTTCCATCAGGGTTAACAAATTTGCTTTTGTCCGCCGATATATCCAAGCTTGATTTTCCCTATCCCAATCAAACCTGGCTGGCCCACTACCAAAAACAAGATTCACGTTAATATATATCAATCGATTTGAATTTCAAATAGAACTCTACAACTATTCAAAAGAATATATTACAGAGAACTCAAACTATCATGTCAAAGAATACAGGCCAAGAGGTTGAAATAAGCATTCTAAAAGTAGCCTCAAACACAAGGATATTGATTATACTATGGATTTATATATTCCATGTACAACTGCAAAAAGGAAGAAAAGTATTGACAAAATTCAATGTCCTACCCATTTTTCTGTGTCTTTATCAACAATGATGTGATATATTTCCAGCTGTTTGGCAGGAATACACAACAATCTGGGCAGTGGGCACTACAAATCTACAGGCTTGTAGATATTACTAATACAACATAATATGATATCTTAAAAAAAGGTATGCAGAAATTTACAGAACTTAGTGCCAAACATGCATGATGTTCAATGTAAATATTGTTATTAATTTTTAATCAAGATCATAGGTACTTAACTATGAAGAGCTCCAACTCCCCAAATAGATAAATCAAATCACAGGTGTGTGATCCTATCACCAAGATACATGAGAATGAAACTTGTCAACTCGTGGCATTTGCCAGAACAAAGCCATCAAGCCATATAATCTACACACAAATCCACAACCAATAAATCTGCCTTCATTTTGACACAGTAATCATGAAAGGACTGTTACAAGAATAACGATTGCCAACTTTTATGCTCTTATTTAGTTCATGTTTAACAGTGATTACTTTTGAAGATTCACATGAACTGGAACAAAAATAATGCATTATCTGGAGTTGCTTAAAATTTCATCTTGAGCTCTTTCCAAACAATCATACCCATCAAAAATCAGTAGACATGAAACAAAACGGCAGACGGGTAATCGTCTGTATGGCAATATCCTAATTATCATTTTTAAACTAATAAACACTTTTAATCTCCTGTTTTCATCTGTACTTCCTGTAACTGAGCTATTCCATTCATGTTGTACTTACTGGATGTCATAAATGTTAGTTTTTCATAAAATTATAGCATAATAATTCAATTGCATAAGATCAATAGGATCACTAGAAGAAAGACAAAGCACAGAAACAAAGAACACGAGAATTTATCCTGGGAAACTCAATCGGGAGAAAACCCAGCAACCTTCGTATAGAGATGAATAATTTCGAGAACAGAGTACAATGATGAGAGAGATAAAGAAGAAAGACTCTCTAAGTAAAACCCCAAAAACAGCTTCTCTTCTCCGCAGATGCGAGCTTCTCTCCAAGTGATGCAAACTTATCTGAATGAGTGAATGTGTCAAATGAGGAACACATCCCCCCTTTATTTATACACTTGCCAAACTGGCATTTTTCCTAACTGGGCCGACTTGTCTAACTTGACTGGGCCGACTTGACCTAGGGACAAATAAATAATGTTTATTTTAATCTTTTTCTTTGGGTAAATTATCCCTGAGGTTTACATTGATTCTTTCAAGGGTTTACATGATTAATTACATCAAGATCAACTCCCATAGGAGGTACAAATCAATACAATAAAATATAATAAGAATAACTTCTGAAGTTGCACAAATTCCAACACTCCCTCTCAACAAGGTATTTTTCGGTCATCATCAGCATCACGATCATCTGGGTTTCATCTGTACATCTATATTGTCTCAATCATCTCTAGACATACTGAAGGTTGTCAACACAGTCATCATGCATCAACTCCACCAATCCTTCAGTGAGTCCAAGAGTAGCCTCTCCATCCTACCTGGATATCCGAGAGATAGGCTTTACCATCTTCTTTACCATCTGCTACCTGCCCGTCTCATCTGCCGATGGGATCCTCCCATAATTTGCTGAGAACCTGGACGAGCAGAGGTGCACGACCATCTACTACTTGTTCGTCTCATCTACCAATGGGATACTCCCATACCTGGATGAGAACCTGAACGAGTAGAGGTACCTGTGCAAGCATCACACGACCATCTACTACCTGTCTGTCTCATCTACCGATGAGATTACTCCCATACCTGGCTGAGAACCTGGACGAGCAGAGGCACCTGTGTGTAACCCGACCATCTACTACCTGTCCGTCTCATCTGCCGATGGAATTACTTCCATACCTGGCTGAGAACCTAGACGAGTAGAGGTACCTGGGTGGAACCCGACCATCTACTACCTGTCCGTCTCATCTGCTGATGGGATTACTCCCACACCTGGCTGAGAACCTAGACTAGTAGAGGTATTGTTATCACATATATAGTAGCCGGGCTACCATACATTTTTTGTCAGATTCCAGTACACTATCCAGCCAGTTCCCTTGGCATTGAGATGCTGAGATGAGCATCTACTATGGATCACAATTAGATTATGGACAACATCTTTTTTCCCCATGCCATGACTGAGTCTCAGGACACTCAGAGAGATGACCGATGTAGCTATTTAACCATTTGTACAGAGCAATCAGTAGTGCCCAGAGTTACAGCAGCAGTTTCAGAGGACAGATGATGGCTCTGATGATGAGCATTCAGGTATATGACTCAGCAGGTATATTATGGTGTTGTGGTCATATTGCTCTTATGTTCATTCTTTTAGCATGTCTTAGCATTTAGTATCATGATCTGGCGATCATATAGATATGTGGACCTGGTTATACTTTTATATATATCATATTTGTTCCTACTCAGACTTTAGAAGTTCTTGACCTATACTCATCGGTTTTACCCTCCTTAGGGAGATTAGAGGTGATCATTCCCACCATATTTTGGCTTGCTAGTGTCGGTCTCATTATTCACTATCTTCATCCATCCATTACCTACCCAGTTTGTTATTTACCCTGACTTACTACTTGACTAGTGGCATGGAGGACCTTTCCCCGCTGTAGCCTCTGCATTGGATGAGCTTCCTTGTTTTTTGTGTCTCAGCTCTGAGTTGGTGACAAAACTTACCTTTGGTGAGTTGGATTTCCTCATGAAGTCCCCCTAGTCACTAAAGATGTTGTTGGCTAAACCTGAAACTTTTAGTGCTGCCATGAATGCAAAGTATGGAAATAAAATGTTGTATCTTGTATGAAAGCCCATTCATGCAATGTGTTTCTCAACACACATGAATGAAAGGCAAGCCAAATGAAAATGGCTATGAAATATCAAATATTATATCTATTGTGAAATGTAAATACCTAGGTAAACAAGTTGTCTAAAGACACACCTAGAAGTGCTCAGGTAAACAAGTGCCTTAAAAACACACCTACAGCAAGAAGTCTAGTAAAATGTAAATCTATGCAATGTGTTTATAAACACACAGATCAAAGGCTATGGAAACTACAGGCCCCAAAAGCAATGGAACTTAAACTCTATATCAAAAAGATTGTTGGCCTCATTTGTATTATGGATTGTGTGCATCTGTCAAGGTGAATAAACACTCTTTAAATAATTTACCCATTTGTGAGACACCGCCATTCCCCGTGTTATTGCTTGTCCACTATATGCTATGGTGTGTATTCCCTTTTCCATATCCAAAGTGTCACAGTGTTAAGTCAATAAGTCAGCCCTTAGCCTAGCCATTTTACTTTTAGCCTTCACCCTTCACTAGCAAAATGATCACAACTATGAAGTGAGTATGGTCTTGAAAGTCTAGTCTGAATAATAATAATAATTAATGACTTTATATATTTGGATTTAGATCGCCAGTAATGATTACTTTCTGTTATAATTGCTATTTGAATGAATTGTAGAGCATGCATTAACCTCCAACACTTGCAGCAGCTTCTAATGATATTCTGAGTTATATTTTGGTCATGTTGACTTGGTCAAACCCAGTTAGACCAAGGTCAACCACAGGACATGAGATAGTTAGACCTTATGATGATGCAGATAGATGGTATATGGTCTATGTACATGTACATGATGGTTCTATGCAGTAGATACAGGTTTATGATGATGATTTGTGGCTTTCAGCATTATTTGATCATTTACAGATTATTATTATTTCATCTGTCTGGGCATATTGGATATATTATATGATCATGCAGAGATCCATATGGTGTAGGAGTACACATCTTAGATGGATTTGGGCTCTCTGAGTCCAATGAGACAGTCTGTTTTCAGTTCCGGGCAGTTACAGTGATGATTTAGCCTCAGTTGGCTATACTAGTGCAGTTTTGGCCTATCAGAGGCCCTGTCAGAGCATTGATGAGATTTGATGGGTTCACCTAGGGCGATGTGCATGGAGGGGGTTGTCCAGCCACTTGTTATTACACCATATTACCCCCCTCCCAGACACATTGGTGAGCGTACCTTGACAGCGCAGGCACTCCAGGAGGCAGTTTGGGCAGTTTCACACTTCCCGAGGCAGTCTAAAAATGGTAAAAATGGCTACAGAGGAATTCGATTTGGGCTACTGAGGCAAGTTTATGGCATGGGATGATGTTTGATGATGAGTGGGATGTCTTCCACACCTTCTCCAGCAGTTTCAGCTTCCAATGGGACCCACACCCATCACTTTTGGAACTTTATGATGATTTCTGGAGCCTCCTAAGGCTCACGACTTTCCCAGAGAGGCACGATTTGGTGCTTAGATGATTATTTTGATGACATTGTGCTATGGGGATTGACCACGGGTGTTAGAAATTACCCCTTGGACCCACCATAAGCTATTTCTTATATTTTACCATTGACATTGGGTGGGACCCCTCTTATTATGGGTGATTTGTCCATTATTATATTGTATTATTGAGTTGATCCATGTATTGTATTGTTGAGCTCATCTCAACCATTGATTAGATCATTTGATCTTTTAATCTTAGCCACTCATTCAAAAATTGGTTAGGATTATGGCCTCTCTCCATCCTATTTAAAGGGGAGAGCCTCTCATTGTAAATGGTCTTTGGCTCTTGGAATCTTCATATAGATAAACTATTCTGTGGAAATTCTTGAGGTCTCCTTTGAATCTGGTGTTCTTAGATGGTGATTGAAAAGTCTATTGTATCCTAGCATTTGGGCATTTGTTGGAAGATCTATTTTCGTGGAAACTTTGTCTTGTCTACAGGAGGGCGAATTCATCTTGTGGGCGTTTTTGCAAGGCTTCTTCAACTCGCTCCACTTGGCATTCGCTTGTATCAAGGGGTTATCATTAGTATCATTGTGATCTATGCTTTTCTCTTGTTACTTCTTCTGTAGCAGTAGTCTTTATCTCTTGATGCAGTAAATCTGATATTGTTGACGTTTATTGTGTAGGAGGGAGGGCGCATTGGTTTCCTTGGGCAAATCGATTTCATAGAAAACTACTCCAAATCGCTCCAAATTAATCGGGTTTACATAGATCATCATAATCAAGGCATCTACAAGGTTATCCAGGTAAGATCCATAGGTTTGTTCTTCTTGTCTTGGTTCCAATCCATTGGCATAGCTACTTCATTGATAAAACCCTCATGCTTCAAACCCTCATTTTACAATTTCTTAGATCTAGCAAGATTTACTTGGCTTTTGGGTATAAAATTTAAAACCCACCTCTATAGCATCCATGGCGATTCGGATCTATAGTTTGGTGTGGATTGGCCTTCATTTGACCCATTTCCCAAAGCAAATTAGCCTCTTCAAGGGAGGTCGCACTTCCTAGTTGGGTGAGTTTTGCTAGATCTAGCACCTTGGTAGGTGAGATCCCACTTGATCCATAATCTCCATATTTGATAACCTACCCCTAGTGTGTCACTTAGTGATTTTCACCTTGTGGGCACAATTCCTCATTTTGAGGGTTGAGCCCCACTTGGGTCACTTGGTGATACATTTCAATCTCAGATCTACTGAGATCTAGCCATTGGATGATCCTAATTTTCAAGATCCACCTAGCTTGACACCTCAACATCCCTGATCTACAATTTGGTGGATATCCGACTCCATTTGACCCATTTCCCAAGGTACTGATCTTCTCCAAGCCAATTCGACTTTCTTGGGTTGTTGAGTTAGCTTGTAGTTTGATCTTTGTTTTGTTGCTTGAGTACCTAGACATTGTCATACCCACTCATCAAGCTCATCTTTGGTACTAGTTAGCCCCAATTTGGTCCATAACTACCCTGCATTGGACACGATTCCCAAGGCAGTGGATTTTCTCATCTTTGACTAGTACCCTAATCCTGGATTTAATTTCAAATTTCACAAGTCACTCACATAACCATGTTGGACCAAATCTACACTGTTGAAACCTCTTGATCCAACCTATCCCTCATCTTGTGACTTCATCCATAGATCTAGGGTTTACCATACACCTTACGCACTTCATCCATAATTGATTTGATCTGGTGTCTTGGTCTGATCTCTCCTATCGGGAGTAGATCTGGGTCTCCCCCTTTGTTGTCTTGGGCTAGATAACATAAAGTGAAGATTGCCTCGATTGGCATGATAACCATCCATTAGGAGTCGAAGCTATCTTGGTTGCACCTCTTTGGTTGCTTATCCCCTTTGCCATCCATCTTAGATCCATCTCTAGGGGAAACTACAAGTTAGGTGATAACAGGTACCTAGGTGAAAGCAGGGTAAACATCTCTATATCATCTTTCCCTCTCAAGGAGGGACACGTTCTCTTCTACTCCAAGTCGTCCACGAAAGTATTCGAACTTTATACTGCGAAGAGGCTTGGTGAGAACATCTGCAGTATGGTCATCTGTCGAAACATATTGTAACTCGACCGCACCTTTCTGCACCATATCACAAATGAAGTGATACCGAATCTCTATATGCTTCGACTTGTCATGGAATACAGGATTCATTGACATCTGCACACAACTCTGGTTATCACAATGAATCACGGTTGGCTTTGGAACCTGGCCAACCAATCCTACAAGGAGTTTCCGAAGCCATATTGCTTCTCAAGTTGTTGTACTAGCAGCCATATACTCGGCCTCTACAGTACTGAGTGCTACTGATTTTTGCTTCCTGCTGCACAAGGAAATTACTGCAGAACCCAAACTAAAGCAACATCCGGAAGTACTCTTCCTATCTGCAGCACTCCAGCCCAATCTGAGTCTGTAAACCCCTGCAATCTCAAGTCACACTCTAAAGCATATCTCAGGCCATATCCTACAATGCCACGCATGTATCTGAGCACATGTTTTGCAGCAATCCAGTGAATCTGCCTCGGCTCGCACATAAACTGGCTGAGAGCATTCACAACAAAACATATATATGGTCTGGTGTTCGTCAGATACATCAAGGATCCAATCAACTGGCGATAGATAGTGGGATCAATCAAATTTGAATCTGAAGCGGAATCCCTCAACTTCTTCAAATTTGCAACCATCGGAGTGGCCATGGACTTGTAGTCCAACATCCCGAATCTCTTCAGAATATCTATGGTGTATTTTCCTTGACCTAGGAAAATCTCCTTCTGCCTTTGCCATACTTCTAATCCCAAGAAGTAATGCATCAATCCAAAATCCTTCATTTCGAACTCAGAGGCAAGTTTCTTCTTACACCATATGATAAGTTTCTCATTTCCAGTGAGAAAAAGGTCATCAACATAAAGTACCAAAATCAGTGGCTCATCATCTACAACCTTGTAGTAAAGGTTGGGGTCTGCATCACTCTTGGTGAATCCCAAAATCACCAGGAATCCGTCTATCCGTCCATACCAAGCAAGGGGTGCTTGCTTGAGTCCATACAGGGACTTTTTCAACCTGCATACATGAGACTCCTTTCCATGGACAATAAACCCTTCTGGTAGTTCAATATATACTTCTTCCTCAATAACACTATTGAGAAAGGTTGTCTTGACGTCCATCTGATGCAACTTCCATCCCATAGTTGAAGCAATAGCAATGATTGATCTGATGGAAGTATATCAAGCCACGGGAGAAAATGTCTCTCGACTCCCTCTTTCTAAGAGAATCCTCTGGCAACAAATCTAGCCTTGTGTTTTTCAACACTCCCATTTGCTCCATGCTTGATTTTCTATAACCACTTGGAAGTCACTACTAACTTCCCCTCAGGTCTCGACACAACCTCCCACACATCATTCTTCATGATGGATTGGTATTCTTCCACCATGACATCCTCCCAAACTTGGTGTTTGGATGCTTCTTCAATGCTACATAACTGGAGAACCTCTGAGGTCTTTTACTTTCTCGGAAAGTACCATGTGGAGCTTCATGCCCCTCTGCATCCTGCAAAGTCTGTTGTGCCCATCTAGGCCTCTTCTAGCCTACTGCAATATCTCTAGGAAAATCAATTGGCTTAACTGGATCAATGGGATCGATGGGTTCATCCTCTTCTACTAACTCCCTCTGAACTGGAGGGGGAGATGAGCTCATCTTCTTTGGTTCTAGCATCTCCTCATCGTCGATATCCATGTCTGATCCTCTACCTTTCCTGAAAACCATTTCTTCTTCAAAGGACACATCCCTGCTGACTTCAATCTGTCTGGATCCTGGGATGTAAATTCTGTATGCCTTTGAAGATTCATTGTATCCCACGAAAGTTCCCTTCTTACCTGAAGGTTCTAACTCCGTCCTCTTCTCCTTGGGCACATGTATATAGACTGGACAGCCAAAGATCCAGAGGTGGCCCACTTTTGGTTTCACTCCTGTGAAAGCTTCTTCCGAAATCATGTTCTTTACTATCTTATGTGGGCATCTGTTTTGTACATATACAGTTGTTTTGGATGCTTCTGCCCATAAGAACATTGGTAGACTCTGGTCATGTATCATGGCTTTGGCTACCTCCACAATCGTTCTGTTCTTTCTTTCTGCAACCCCATTTTGTTGAGGGTTGTAGGGAAGCGTGAGCTCCCTCTTAATTCTTGCTTCCTTGCAAAAATCATTGAATTCTGTAGGTGTATTCTCCACCGTTATCTGATCTCGAGATCTTGATCCTCTTTCCTGACAAATTCTCGACTTTTGCTTTGAATTTTTTGAATTTACTGAGTACTTCCTCGGATTCCTTGGTCTTGAGAAAGTATATGCAAGTCTTCCGTGAGTAGTCATCAATGAATGTTACATAATTGATAATAATGATATCTGCCCAATGAAGCAACCGTCATGGGTCCACACAAGTCAGAGTGCACTAGATCCAAATTTCCTTTAGATCTGCTCTCATTATCTAGGAAAGATCTCTTGCCATTCTTGCCAAGTGCACATCCTCTACATGTTCAATCATGGTCTACCTGAAGCACTGGTAAACCTGTCACTAAATTCTTCAATGCTGGGAGAGCTCTATAATTCAGATGAGCTAGTCTTTGGGGCCATAGTTCACCCATGCTTGTAGACTCATGAACTAGGGCTTCAACCGGTACAAGCTCTCTTCTCTTATACCAATTACCTTTGTTGTGTTCATACTTGAGTTCTTGTGCCAAGCAAGCACTTTTCCATCTGAAAATGCAACTTTATATCCCTTGTCCTCCAAGGTTGAGATGGAGACAAGATTTCTTTCCATACCAGGTATATAAAGCACATCACTCAAGTGTCATGTATCACTAGACTCTAACTGAAGGGAGGTGACCCCAGATCCCTTCATAGTGTAGTTAGCATCATCTCCAAGTACAACACGGAGATGACAATCTTTCTCAACTAATTCTGAAATATTTTCTTTATAACTTGTCATATGTCTAGAAGCACCACTATCAATGAGCTAAGTATCACTAGTGGTGGGAACAGTACCTGATAAAGCTGATATGAAGAAGAATTGTGTACGATCTTCATTCCTATGCTTCTTGTGATGGTGATCTTCTTCTACATCAGCAGTCGAGGCTTCATGCTTTCTTTTGATAGAACTTCAACAAATACCGGCGTAATGGCCATATGCCTTGCACCTGTAGCATTGTATCTCAGATAAATCCTTCTTCTTCTTCTTTCGATCTGGAGGAGGACTTGATCTCCTACCTTGGTGCTTGTGGTTGTGAAACTTTATTTTCTTTCTTAACATGGGTCATGAATGCTTGATTCTCCTCAAGTTGAGTGCCATGAAATCTCTGCCTTGCTACTATTGCTACTATTCTTGTCTCTTCCTGAGTGCAGTCTTTCCATAGTTGATCAAATTTGGGTGGCTTAGATCGACCACTTATACTTTGAATGACTCCTAAGATAGTGGAAGACCATTTAGAGTAGTAATGACAAGATCCTTATCATCAATGGGATCTCCGTTGGTACTAAGCTTGTCCCTTAGTTCTGTGATCCTCATGAAATATGAGGCAATGGATTCTGACTTGGACATCTTCATATTCAATAGTTGGTTCCTCAATGTGAGTGTCACATTGATACTACTATGTTCAAATAGCTTCTTTATGGTTTTGAACATCTTTCTAGCAGTCTTCTTTCCTGAGATTTGAGGAACCAAGTGGTCTCTAACTGAGTCCACCCAAATCCTCCCTGCTCTGGCATCATTCTTCCTCCAGCGAGATTTGTCTTCTTCGGCTTCTGGTTATGGGACCTTCTCATTGACAAACTGCAAGAGATCATTTTCTTATAGTAAGAGAAGAACCCTAGACTTCCATGAGATGAAGTTGGAAGCCCCTCCTAAATGATCTTCAACCTTCATTCCAATCATTCTGCCTGCAGATCTAAAGCAGAAACCCTAGCAGGAGCTAGGTCAAAAATGAAAGTTGGATTCTTGAAAAACTGACTCCAG
Source organism: Larix kaempferi (assembly GCA_027924585.1). Taxonomy (NCBI): domain Eukaryota; kingdom Viridiplantae; phylum Streptophyta; class Pinopsida; order Pinales; family Pinaceae; genus Larix; species Larix kaempferi. The sequence continues at coordinate 22,184,003 of BSBM01001346.1, forward strand.
AGGGAGATGCGCCCTAGCAAGCCAAGTTGAGAAAAGGTAGAGCCGAGCCAAAACTGTGGAGGGAGTACGTCAAAAACTGGAACCCTAATTTCTGCTGCAACTGTAGAATTAGGTCAAAAAATGAAAATTCTCATAATTGGATTTTTCCTTCACCAAAGATGTGCCCTTCCTAGAGCGAAATTCCCAAGGCACTTTTCCTGCTAAAATGTGGAGTGAAGGCCTTGAAAGATGAAACCCTAGTTCCGGCAATGGCTTCTTCTAGTACTGCTGTGATACCATGTTAGTTTTTCATACAATTATAGCATAATAATTCAATTGCATAAAATCAATAGGATCACTAGAAGAAAGACAAAGCACAGAAACAAAGAACATGAGAATTTATCTTGGGAAACCCAATCGAGAGAAAACCCAGCAACCTTCGTATAGAGATGAATAATTCCGAGAACAAAGTACAATGATGAGAGAGATAAAGAAGAAAGACTCTCTAAGTAAAACCCCAAAAACAGCTTCTCTTCCCTGCAGATGCGAGCTTCTCTCCAAGTGATGCGAACTTGTATGAATGAGTGAATGTGTCAAATGAGGAACACATCCCCTTTATTTATACACTTGCCAAACTAGCCTTTTTCCTAACTGGGCCGACTTGACCTAGGGACAAATAAATAATGTTTATTTTAATATTTTTCTTTGGGTAAATTATCCTTGAGGTTTACATTGATTCTTTCAAGGGTTTACATGATTAATTACATCAAGATCAACTCCCGTAGGGGGTACAAATCAATACAATAAAATATAATAAGAATAACTTTTGAAGTTGCACAAATTCCAACAATAAATATGACACGTCCTAATTATAAGGCCCCTCTGCTAAAATGCTCATATCATAGTATACAACTCAACTTTATGCCCAACCACCTCTTTTCCCTTAAAATAACAGCACTAGTTGTGCATTTGTATTCAACATTTTAAGCTAAAAGCCTAATGGATGCATGCTAGTTGTGGATTCTATAAGTGAGGAGTGGAGACTGTTACAGAAGAAGAGAGAAACCTCTAGTACACCCGTGGTTCAAAGCTATTACTCGAGATGACCAAAGTGCAAAAGGGTGGAGATGAATCCCACTTCCTTTGCACTTTTATCATGTCAAGTCATTTCTGGACAATAAAGGTCGAAGGTTTCTAAACTACAAATATGACTACCAACATGTGTAAGAAAGCCCTGAGGTGAATAGTCCAAAGCTTTTCCAGGAACAGAAGAATCAAAATACTCATCAAGACAAACTTTAGAATAGGATTGTGACAAACTTTAGGACAAACTGCAGGGTATCAGCACCATAAAAGATGCCGCACTAATAGCCTCAAAATCCTTCAATGATCTGGCGAAGATCATCTTTTGGGAGAATTTGCAAATTACAGAGTAGCTAAAGTTCTCTATTGACTAATATTAAGCATGTAACAAAGTGGAATATGACATTGCAATTCACCACCATCTAAAGATATAACTAGTATTTTTGCATCATTTTATTATGAAGATTTATAAGGCAATTTATGAATGTGTGCAGCTATCAGCACATTTCACAATGCCTCTATGAATGCATGAATAGTGAAGAAATCTAAAGCCTATATTTAGAGCATTTAAGCTAATATAATGGAATTGCATATGCACTTGTCATTGGCCAAAGAGTTCTTGGCCCACTCAAAGTAGGTTATATAAAAGTGGAATCATAGACATCTTTCAATCTTAGCACAAATCAATACATTAGTTTTAGCTCAATCCAGTGTTCCTCTCCTCATCAAGAAAGCAATGATCTCAAGCACGTCAGGAAGAAATCTTTCATGCCCAGAAAAAATAAATAAAAAACATATGGTCATGGAGGGGAGAATACTGGGAGAAGGTAAGGATCCTGTTATCACACCATAGTAGCAGGGCTACTATTCTTGTACAGCAGATATCTGCACATTCCAGAGCTTACATTATTCCAGAGCATGGCTATATATTATGGATCACTCATGATCAGAGTAGTATATTATTCAGATTTGTATATGACCTTGTGTCAAGGCTGAGCCTTGAGAGTTCAGATTTGATGACTGATGTGACCACTTATCCCATTACAGTTTCAGTTCAGTGCCTAGAGATGTACTTCAGCAGTGTTTCAGATGATGCATGATGATTGCTATTATGATGATGTTGTATGATCTATGGATATTGTTCTCACTGACTGTGGATTATTAGCTTGTTGATTTAGTCATGATTATAGCATGTGCTTGGTATATTATTCCTGATGTGGCAAAATATTTGAAATGAACTGTAAACCTTAAAATGGACAATTGCTTGCACTCTTAGGTCATCTAACAAAACTTACTGGTATTTCACCTTACATAGACATGGTCTTTCCCGACACCTTTTGTCTGCTAGTGTAGGCTCCATATCCACTTGTCTCCATCCATACATGACCTTCCTGTTTGACTTTAAACCCTGACTTGTCTTATTTGACTTTCTGATGCTGAGGACTTCCCCATTTTTCTACCTCTGTGTTTGGACCGCATCCCTGTTTATTCAGTGTCTCGGCTCTGAGTTGGTGACAGAACTTGCCTTTGGTGAGTTGGATTGTAGGCCTTGGCTCGAACTCCCCCTAGTCACTTGAGATGTTGTTGGCTAAAACTGAAAGCTCATGTTCTACCTGTGGAAACTAAATAAATTCGCCCATGGAAACAAAAAAAAAAGGGCAAGAGCAATGAAAAGCTAAAAAATACTCCTCGAAGAGTATAAGAAAGGTCCAAAAAGCAATAGTTCTTAAAAGCTATATCTAAACAATTGCTGACCTTGTGAAAATATGAAAAACATGCCCTGGATGCAAGCTGCAACTAGTTGTGCTTCTCAGCACATCTGAAATCCGAAGGGTTATGTAGGCCAAAAAGGCCATGGAAATAAATTGAATGATCCTAATGAACTTGGATCAACTTGATGTAGACATGATGCCTAAGTTGAATAAGCACTCTCTAAACAACTTATCCATCTGTGAGGCACAGCCATTCCCCGTGTTCTTTTGTCCAACACAGAGTTTGTAGCTTCCCCCTCTCCCAGTCCAAAGTATTTTTGAGTTGAGTTAGACAAGTCACACCCTTGGCCCAACCTTGCTGCCTAGCCTTCATCCTTCACTAGCAGTTTGACCATGTCCAATGGGTGAGTTTGTCATTTGAACTATGGTGCAAGTAATTTATTATAACAACGGAATATGTTAATATAATTAATGCCACTGAATGGAATTTGTACTTTGAGCTTAGCTATGGAATGATTAAAAAAGCATTGTCTTAGTCTACTGATGTGATTTATCCTTGATTATATATATTCTTGGGATCCGTGATGATGTGGACCATGTATGGATGATTATTGATGATGATTTATGGTCCCACATGTTTGATGATGATATCATATGATGGACATATGATACAGATGATGTTTGATCCAGTTCAGCAGGTTATTATCATTACAGATCAGCAGATTATACATTGTCCATATATGGTGGACCCTACAGCTGGCCCATTAGGGCAACCCAGGGTGTATGAGTACTCATTCCTAGTGGATTTGGGTCTTCTGGATCCATTGAGACACTTATCTTTCAGATCCGGGCACTTCTGACAGTGATTGATGCAGTTTTACACTTGCTGACCAGATTTGGGGCTGATTTCCCAGCCTGAGCAGCAGGGGCCCCGAGAGGCCGGTTCACCTAGGGCGCTGATGATGGAGGGGGTGGTCCAGCCACTTGTTATTACCATTTATCCCCCCTCCCGGAGAGCCTGGTGGGCTCAGTTTGACAGCGCTAGCACCCTAGGAGGCAGTTTTGGCACTTTCACAGTTCCCGAGGCAGTTAAAAAATGGGATAAAGTGGTCACTGAGGAAATCGATTTGGGCAATTGAGGCAAGGTTTTGGCATTTGGTTTTCACAGAGGTCTTCCAGGGTGATCTCACTATCTTCCAGTCAGTTTTCACCATGTGGGTATCTCCAGACTGATCACAGGAGGACATTTACTGCTTGACTGTCATGGATTCTGAGGACAGTTTTGGTCATTATTATTACATTGGACATATTTTATTATTTTATTGTGCCTTGGGGTGAGCTAGCAAGGATTTATACCTCCTAGCCCCACCATGTGCTTATTTTATCATGTCCTAGTCATCATGAGGTGGATTGTTGTACTTTTTACCCCTCTAGTGGGATGACGTCACCCTCATTGTACCATTTGTGAGGGCGCTATTGTTATGTTGAGTGATCCATGTGATATTATGTTATGGATTCATCCTAGCCATTGATTGTATGATGAGATCTTATAATCTCAACCACTCATTTGATGTAGTATTATGAAGTGGTATAGGGTTTTGGTCTTTATTATCCTATATAAGGAGGAGACCCCCCATTGTAAAGCTCACCTTTGGAGCTCTGGAATATTGGAATAGAAGATTTTTTGTGGAGCATATCTCTCTTGGCTTGTGGATTCTCTTGCATATTGAATATAAAGTATCTCTTCTATGTATCATTGTGGATCTATGTGTTTTTGCTAACCTTTTGACAGGAAAGTCGAATTGGAGAGAGGAGGGCGACTTTTGGAGGGTTATTGTTGGAGGGATCCACATATTCTCTCTTGGGTTGATCTTGTGACAGGGAGTATCATTATTGTATCTTCGTGACATAGTTGATGCTTTCTATTACATCTTTCTACCATTTTCATAATCATCTTGCTTGACTTGTTTCTTTGATCTTGTCTTGTAGGAGGAGGACGATTTGGCTATCTTGGAGAAGGGAGATTTGGTTGGAGCACTTGGATCTCACTCTTGAATATAAACATAGGAGAATGCTATCAACTTGCAAGGTGGCCATAAGCAAATTGAGGTAAGATCTACAAGGTATGTGCCTCTTTCATCCATTCTATCTCCATTGGTCATAAAACCCTAATTAAATCAAAACCCCAATTTTGGTATTTCTTAGATCTACTTAGATCTAGCCCTCATTTTGAAAAGATATTGAAAACCCACCTCTATAGCATCCACCCCTAGTTGGATCTATAGTTTGGTGGTGATTGGCTAAGAATTGACCCATTTTCTAAGACAAAAAGCTCTCCTTGACCTAAAGCGCACTTCCTTGAGGGAGGCTTGTTGGGCTAGATCTAGCACATGGGTATGTGAGATCCCGCTTGATTTGACAACTAGACACTTGATTACACATACCCATATCCTTACTTTGGTGAAAACTACCTTGTGGACATCTCTCCATGTTTTGAGGGGTTGAAACCCCCTTTGACCTCATTGGTAACTTAAAACTTAGATCTACTAAGATCTACCCATTGGATTCACTTGAAACTTTGAGCATGCATAGATCGGGGTACTAGCATCCCGGATCTACATTTTGGTGGCCATTGGACTTGGTTTGGTCCACCAAACCCCCCTTTTGCCTCTCCTTGAGAAAGTCGCACCCCTTGGGAGTTTTGAGTTGGACCACTTCTAGGAAGTGGGTGTTGGATATTTTTGTGGATTTGGAATGCCCATGCCTTGAAACCTAGGTCTAGACTATCCTTTTGTCCCGATCCACCTTGGGGATTGCATTCCTTGTTTTAAGGAATTGTGGTCCACCTTTTGGGCTTTACCTAAAAACCTAGATCTAGTAAGATCCGCCCATTGGATCTCATCCAAACCACTTGACTTGGCTTCTAGGTGTCCCGATCTACACTTTGACATCTTTCTTGACCCCATTAGCCCATCCAACAAGGCACTAGTCCTTCTCCAAGCAAGGCGCACTTCTTGGGATTAGTGTCAAACCCTAGATCTAACACATGGGTAACCCTAGGACCAACTCTAACTTGTAGATCTAACCTAGATCTAGCCTATAGTACCATCTTCACACTTAGCTTCACCTTGTGGGCCCACCTAAAACCATCTCACACTTCCCAAGGCAATAAGACCCACTTGTGTAAACACATGGTACTATACTTAATAATCATACCCCATCAAGTGGCCTAAACCATACATAGGTTGAAACACTAACTATCCTTGATACCACCTTCAACCATGCCCTAAACATTAGGTCCATTTAGACTTGCATTGGTTTCCGTAACTCATCATTCATTCACCCTTTAAAACCTTTGCTTGGGTCCAATCAACTGTGATTGGGGTATAGGGTCTCCCCCTTGGTCTAATTATACCTTGACCTAAAGCGAAGAGTGCCTCGGTTGACGTGACTCCCACATTGCATTGGGAACCGTGGCATCTCTTAGGTCACCTCTTTAGTTGCCTAACTCCTCTACCGTCCCGGATGGGATACCTTTAGGGGCAACTACAAGTTGTGTGATAACAGATCCAAAGAATACAACTTTACACTAAGACTATAGGGAGCAAGAGAGAATAGAGGGAAGTGAGAATTTTCAAAAGCTTCCAAGGGTGGAGCATTCCAAGAGCATTTTCATAATATATTTCAATGCATATACATTAAAAAAGCATGCAGAATGTCGAATTAGTTGCAGAAAACATGAAAACATAGATTTAACTACTGGATTAATGATGATCATTAAAGCATCAACCATTTAGCACACATAAAATCAATCATCTAGCAATTATCACTTGTAACATAGTCATCAAATGATCAATGGAAACATCAACATTCGAGTTTCAACATACAACATTTGTCATCAACAAACTATAATAGATAACATCAATCACAAAATGAAATGGTGCATCATATTCATTACCAAAGAGTTGCAAGATGTAGTCAATAGTTCAAATTTCAACGGTAGGTTCAAAGTTCAAACTTAAACTATCATAAAATGTTTACAAAATAGGCCATGATAAAGACAAAATACTCAAGTTCTAGAAAATAAAATCTAAACAGGAAAAAAAGAAATAAATTTAGTAACTACTAAGATTTCCTTTTGCCACGAGACACGTCTAATTTCTTTTCCCATGATCTATGAACAAGAGGAGTAGGAGGTGGAAGTGGTTGTGGAATACGACTAGGAGCTACAAGACCCCCATACAACACTTGAGGTTGTGAAGCTAATGGCCAAGCTCCTACATCTGGAAACCTATTAGTGGATGGGGGTGGCATCTATGTTGCATCATCACCATTGTGATCACCCAAAAGTTCAACCTCCAAGCGCTCTAAAACCATGGCTCCATCCTCCAAATTAGTCTCCTCTGAAATGTTATACCAAGTCATATATGTACCATCATTCTTTGTCACCTCACAATAATGGGACAACAACCTCAATCTCTGGTGCACATAAACCAAGCTTTGTGTTCGGTCTACATTCAAGTTGTTTCTCTTCACCTTGTGAATGAAGCCATAGGTGCTCCAACACCTCTTTCTAGAAGAAGTGTTACCAACCTGTGAAAGCATCCTCACAACCAATTTATGCAGATGTGTGGTAGAGGAGCCATAAATGTTCCACCATATGATACGATTCGACCTATCTTGATCTTTAGTTGCATGAAGATTAGCAAAGACTTCATGTTCACTGATATACTTGCTTAATTCGCTTTGTACTTGAGCACACTCCTTTTCATCAAGGGCCAACTTTTCTAATGCAAGCAAATACACACTCTGTACATTTGGATTTGTGTGTGATTTTCTACTAACCCCACCCCTAGGTGTTGGTTGGGCCAACCAAGATGGAGAATAATATTTGGGTGTAAGGACATCTACTAAGGCATGGAGTGGAACATTCAAATTATCTCACCTTTTGACCACATGTCTATGAATATGATCATATAAGATTGCATCACTTGACTCAAAAGTGTCTCTAATTTGGCCTAGCTCCACCTACTCATATACCTCCCCAATCACCAAGTAATCTGTATCTACAACTGAATCATATTATAAATGGGCTTGGTGAACTACAAAGCATACCTAACTTGTGCCCAAAACTGGCCATCAAGAAAGGTGTCCTTCACCTCTCGAAATTCATGTCTATTGGATGCAGACGTAATCCTATCTTTCAAATTCTTCCATGAATCACTTGAGAACATACTAGTTGTTACCGCTCAAATTAGCACCCTGATGAAAGCTCGAATTGTAGTGCTATGAGGGTAAGCAATAAGCATAAGAGAAATTGCACCCAATGTCACCACAGCACAACTCCTTATGCTTTAGGTCAACTCCTAGAGACCAAGGAGGAGTCCCTAATGTATGTGAAGTACATTTGTAAACCAATCAGACAAAGCACAAATACCTTATAGAATCAATGGAGTTGCCAAGATGCACTTGTCTTCACCACTATAATGGATGTGCTCACCTCTACACCCAATAGTGTCTTCAAAATCTCCAAGAGATAAGGGTTTACCCCTTCATGGAGTCGCCAAGTGACAATAAGAATCTGTAAGAAATGCTTTCTCACAAAATTTGTCATTCTTTCCATGGAGATTGGGCTTTGACCCATCAACGTGCCCAAACTATTATGCAACAATCTTCAAGTGTCCCCAACAACGGCACTAAAAATGTTACCGCTCAAATTAGCACTTGATGAAAGCCCTGAATAGCAGTGCCTATGAGGGTAAGCATGAGAGAAATTGCGCCCAATGTCACCACAAAACAACTCCTTACACTTTAGGTCAACCCCTAGAGAACAAGGGGGAGTCCCTAATGTATCTGAAGTAGATCTGTAAACCAATTAGACAAAGCACAAATACCTCACAAGCAACTTCTTAACCAAGATCAATGTCTTATGAGTCAAAGCAATGAATACAAGTACTTTCGAGAGGATATGAGTTAGAATAATAAATGCACTCAATTAGGCCAAATGACTAAAAAGACTTGCTGCTGTTATGAAAGGATAGCCAACAGAAAGTGCCTCAAAATAGATGAAAACCATTTAACAGGAACCCAACTTACCTAGGAATGTATGCCAAATAGAGAGGGCTAAGAAACATACCTTTGGGGCAGCCAATAGATGAGTAAAACAAATCTGGAAATGATGTACCAAATCTGGTTTATGCCCTAACCAGCCCCCTAAGAATCTCAAAAAGGTCAACTCAAACGACTAGATGAAGACCAAAGTGATTAGGACTCTTAGTAGACCTTGTCTTCAACTTGTATGACTCTTCAAAGTTGAATTTAGTTATACCTATCAAATCAGATCTGAAAAATACACCAACTCTTGCACAAATAGTCAGATCTCTCAAACTAACCACAAGAAGAATATGCCCTTTAAGATTGACCATAAAATCAAGGGGACTAATAACATCTAGTGGATTGGATTCGTAAAGAATGCAATATTTTTTGGATGTTTTATATATTGATTTTTAGTGCTTTTTCTATATTTGACTTTTAGGGCTTTTGGAATATAATTTTTTTTTGTATTTTTCAAATAAAGATGTAGAGATTTTATAAATTTTGAAGAAGAGGGAATTAGAGCATAGTCTTATCCATAGGGAAATGGGAAAAATTGGGGTCAACGTTATCCTGAGAAAATATATAAATATACAATTTTTTAAATAACACATTATCCTGCAAGAAAATAAGAATGATACACATAAATGACAGATTAGAGGGAAACCTATTAGTGGATTGGGGGTAGCATCTATGTTGCATGATCACCATCATAATCACTCAAAAGTTGAACCTCCAAGCACTCTGAAACTATGACTCCATCCTTCAAAATAGGCCATAATAAAGAGAAAGTACTCTAAAATCTAGAAACGGAAATCAAAACAGGAAGGAGACAAATAAATTTAGTATCTACTAAGCTTTCCTATTGCCTTGAGACACTTCTAATTTATTTTCCCATGATCTATGAACAGAGTAGGAGTAGGTGGAAGTGGTTGTTGTTAATTTTCGTACACTAGATCTGATCTTCATTCACGATAATTTAATGCTTAAATTATAAACGAAAATATACTAGTGTTCTAAGAAATTATGCAGCGGAAAGTATAGGAAATCACACATACATTTAACACAGATTTACCCTGGAAAACCCCAACTGGGGAAAAACCAGCAACAGATGATTTTATTATAAAAATCATGAGCTCCCGTCCTGAGATAATGGCCCTCTTCAGGAATTGTTATCACACAACTTGTAGTTGTACCCAACAGGTATCCTATCCAGGACGGTAGAGGTGTCGAACAACTAAAGAGTTGACCAAAGGCTTGCCACAGTTCCCAATGCAAGTGGGAGTCACGTCAACCGAGGCAACCTTCACTTTAGATCAAAATGAATCAAGATCAAGGGGGAGACCCTAGCTAATCTATGAAGACTAGCTAACCCAAAGACTCATAGGGAAATGTGTGAAGTTATGCAAGGAGTTCAATGGTATAAGATTTTAGATCTAGAAATGTAAGTGGACCCAAGTTAGTTAGGGCTTGGTTGAGAGGCTTAAGCAAGGGACAAATGAGTCAACCAAGTGTTTGATTAAGGTCACTTATGAAGTTAGGCAACTAGATCTAAAGAGGACCAAATGCCATAAAAATTACCCAAGTGGGGCCCACCCCTTAAAAAGTGGAAAATGGTTCAAATAGGGCCCACAAGGTCAAAGTTGAAGTGAAATGGCACAAGGGGGTATGCTATAGCATGGATCTATGGATTTGACAAAGAAATAGCAATACCCAAGTATGGGAACTAGCAGATGGCCACCTACCCAAGGAGTGCGACTTGCCTCAAGGAGGACTCGTGCCTTAGTTGGAAGAGCAAATGGAGTCGGATGTCCACCAAAATATAGATCGGGATAGTTAAGATGATTGTCAAGGTGGGTCTTGAAAGTCAAGCACAATCCATGGCTAGATCTCCATAGATTTAATGCATGACCTAGTGACCCAAGTGGGGCACAACCCTCAAAATGAGGAGTGAGGCCCACAAGTTGAAAATCAACAAGGTGAAGCACTAGGGGTAGGTTTTAGGGGTTGATCTATCCAATGAAGCAAAAATCTCACCTACTCACGTCTTGGAACTAGCAAACTAGCCTCCCTTAAGGAATGTGACTTCCCTTGGGGAAACCAATGTGCCTTGGGAAATGGGCCAAATGGAGTCCAATCACCACCAAACTATAGATCCGGATTGTCGTGATTAATATTAAGGTGGGTTTTAAGTTTTATACCCAAGAGCATGCTACATCCAAGTAGATCTAAAAAAATGTAAAATGAGGGTTTTAATTATAAGGGTTTATATGACCAATAGGATGGAGAACAAGCGAAATGGATACATACCATGTAGATCTCACCTCAAAAGCTTGCGGCTACTTTGCATATGGATGATCCTTGCCCTTAGTTACAATCCCAAGCTAGATCCAAGTGATTTCAAGCATAATCATCCAAGCCCTAGGAGGAGAGATGCTCCAGTCAACCTGTAAATCAAACTACAAAATGTTAGATTTGATCCACAAATCAATGAGATCTAAGCATGTCATATCAAAGAAGCAATCAATGGACAAAGCACAATTGAAAAACTCCCTCAAGATGAAGACGTATTGCCCAAGGGGGATGTGAGCAACCCCAACAATCTTCCCTTCAAGCAAAATCGCACTCTAGCTTCAATCAATTCGGCCTCCCTTTATTGATGTCGAATTCACCTGTTACAAGCAAAGATGCACGATCATGTACAAGAGCAACCCAATCAAAGCCAAGAAGATCTCCAAAAATAGTATTTTATTCCAAGTTTTCCAGAGCCCAAAGGTGCTTTTACAATAAGGGGGTCTCCTTATAAAGGATGAGGAAGGCCAAAACCCTAAACCACTTTTGAAAACTAGTGGTTGAGGTCAGAAGATATAACAATGTAATCAATGGATAAGATGAGCCAACATAACAATAGACATGGATCACTCAAATTAGTGATGAAGTCATGGCTAAAAGAGCCCTAGGGGGATGACGTCATACATGGGGGTGGCCTAAAACATGTGTGCCACAACATAATGACATGGACAAGTGACTAGGAGCACATGGTGGGGCTAGGAGGTATTACTTCCCTTTACTAGCATGTCTCCATGGCACAATAATATAAGATATGACTCAATGACATGTCCAAGTATACAAATGATCAAATCCTGTCCCCATAATCAGAGAGAGATATGCAATAAAAGTCCTCATGTAGCCCATGTGGACCCCACTGACTGGTGCCAACTAATTTGGAAGAAGGGGGATACACCATGGATGACCTCTGCGCAAACCAAGTGCCAAAACCTTACCTCAATTGACCAAATTGAATTCCTCAATGACCCTTTTATTCCATTTTTTAATCTCTTGAAAATCCCTGAAAATGCCCAAAACTGACTCTGGGGTGCCTGCGCTGTCAAACTAAGTGCACCATCATGTCCGAAAGGGGGGCAATATGGTAAAAACAAGTGGCTGGACCACCCCCTTCCTCTATAGCGCCCTAGGAAACGACTAGCCTCCAAAGATAGTGCTGGACAGGCCACATCAGCATGGCCAAACTGGCCAACAGGTGGAAAACCGCTAGTATCATGTCAGGGAGTGCCTGAAACTGAAATATAAGTGTCTCAATGGATCTAGAAGAACCAAATCCACTAGAGATGAGTACTCATACACCTCATGACAACCTGTAGGATCGTCTGTAGGGTCCACCATACCCAGACAAGTAAAAATATGATGATCTGTATCCATGAAAACTGTATCAATCATCATCTGAAGCATGTGCCCAACATATGGAATCATCAATAGGCATATGTAGGACCATAGATCAACATCATATAGCATAAGTGGTTGATATCATCACGGATCCCAAGGATGACCATGGTCAAACTATGTTTGACTAGGTCAAAATACAACCAAAGACTAGATTATAACAAACGACTAACACATGTTCATTTAACCATATTCATAGCTAAACTCAAAGTATAAACATCAATCAAATGGCAGTTAATACATAGATATTCAATGTTATTTATAACTTACTTGCACCAAAGCTTTAAAGACATACTTCATTCAATGGACATGGCCTAACTGTTAGCATAGGGTGAAGGCTAAGGATAAGGCAAGGTAAAAGGGATGACTTGACCAACTTGTCATAGTGATACTTTGGATAAGGGAAAAGGTGTTACACACTTAAGCATGTGTCGGACCAAGATACACAAGGAATGTCGGTGTCTCAGAAATGGATGAGTTGTTTAGTGAAGTGTTTATTCAACCTTGGCATAAATGTCTACTACAAGAACCGTCACTCGTGGCTCTAGGGGACACTTTGATTTCGCTGTCCCTTACTCCATCTCAAATCATAACCCGTAGGCTCAATGAGGTATTTTTCCATATGAGGTTAGCAATTCTTTAGATTTAGCATTTGTTTAGCCACTGCTTTTTAGGACCTTTCATTTCATATCATTTCATGGCCAGCAATCATTAGATATAGAATTTATTTATCCGTTGCTTTTTAGGACCTTTCATTTCATGGCCAGCAATCATTAGATAGAGCATTTATTTATCCATTGCTTTTTAGGCCTAGTACAACCCCTCTGGGATTTCACATGCACTAATAAGCGCAACTAATCGCAGCTTACATGCGGGGTGTATTTCATTTCATAGCATTTCATTGCATTACATTTCATAGCCCTTTTCATTGGGCTTCCATTTGTTTCCGAGGTAGTACATTTTGCTTCAGGTTTTAGCCAACAACAACTCAAGCAACTGGGGGGAATTCTGTGCAAAACCACACATCAAGGCAATCGACTAGAATGATAATGGCATAAAATCCAACTCACCAAAGGGCAAGTTTTGTTGCCAACTCAGAGCCGAGACACAAAACTAACATGGATGCAAGTCCAACACAGAGGCAAAAGCGGGTAGGTCCTCCATATCACAAGTCAAGGTGAAATCCATATCCTCCAATCGACTAGAATGATAATGGCATAAAATCCAACTCACCAAAGGGCAAGTTTTGTTGCCAACTCAGAGCCGAGACACAAAACTAACATGGATGCAAGTCCAACACAGAGGCAAAAGCGGGTAGGTCCTCCATATCAATCATTAGATATAGCATTTATTTATCCATTGCTTTTTAGGACCTTTCATTTCATGGCCAGCAATCATTAGATAGAGCATTTATTTATCCATTGCTTTTTAGGCCTAGTACAACCCCTCTGGGATTTCACATGCACTAATAAGCGCAACTAATCGCAGCTTACATGCGGGATGTATTTCATTTCATAGCATTTCATTGCATTACATTTCATAGCCCTTTTCATTGGGCTTCCATTTGTTTCCGAGGTAGTACATTTTGCTTCAGGTTTTAGCCAACAACAACTCAAGCAACTGGGGGGAATTCTGTGCAGAACCACACATCAAGGCAATCGACTAGAATGATAATGGCATAAAATCCAACTCACCAAAGGGCAAGTTTTGTTGCCAACTCAGAGCCGAGACACAAAACTAACATGGATGCAAGTCCAACACAGAGGCAAAAGCGGGTAGGTCCTCCATATCACAAGTCAAGGTGAAATCCAAAACAAGGAAGGTCATGGATGGATGGAGTCAAGTGAATGTGGTGCCTAAGCTAGCAAACATAAATGTCAAGAAAGACTATGTCCATGCTCGTAAGAGGGTAAGTGAAACCAATGAGTATAGTCAGTAAACCTTTAAGGTGCAAGTAATACATCCAATTCATTATTTAAATCCAACCAAGATAGCTCATTTTATTCATTTAAATAATACTGCCACATCATGAGTTAAATACCAAGTTAATGCTATCAAGATGATTAAAACAACAAGATAATAATCAAATGCTAACAATCACAAGTCAAGTATTCATATCACTGCATATCTCAATCAATGTCATCTAGAACCAATGAAACACTATTGCAATAAGAACATCTGAAAATCTGGGCACTTAACTGAATCTATATGGAACAAAAGGTCATATAGGTCATCAAATCTAAGCTCTCAAGCTATGTCACAAAGTTCGGGTTCGAATTGGGGTTCGGCGACCTTTAAGTTCGATTCGGGTTCGAATTTTTCTATTAAGTTCGGATGAGGTTCACCATTAGGTTCGACTATATATATTTTTCATATATATATATATATGTTAAAAATAAACATAATAATCCAAATTATTTATTATAATTACGATAAATAAATTAAATATCCCTAGTAATTACAATTTACAATAATATTATTATTATTACTAAAAAACATTTTACTTGAACAATTATAATTTATTCGTTTTCTTATTAATTTTTTAAGTTTATTATTTTATTTAAATATATTCCTCTTGTATTAATATTTTTTTTTTTAAGTTGTAAGTGAGGAAGGGGGGATATTGTGCACTTGGAAGGAAGTACGCTTCAGTGCACGATGACCCTGGGACCGGAGAGACACTCATTGCAACCTCTCGATCTCTGAACCGGAAACCCCGATAGGAAAGCATCGAGCTCCTACGAATCACTCGCAAAACAAATTCGAATCAAAATTGACCGCAGCCTTTAGGTTCGAGTCATCGACACTGTGAGTCGCGTCTCGTGAGGGAACTCCAGATTCCTACTTGGTCGAGGGCCGAGGGCCATTGAATTGTGAGGAATATGCCACCTGCGAGTTGTGAAGGTTCCCACTCCCAACTATGCTTGCTCATTGTCGCTAGTTCGTGAGAATGGAGATGAAGATCATGGATAGAGGCTCGAGGGGCAAGGATGGAACCGCGGAAGCTACAAAGCGGAAAAAGAAACACTGAAAACGATGAAATCGTGCCCTAAACTCAGAACCGAAGCCTTTAGCTTCGTCGAACCTAAACGAGTTTGAATTTTTTTTTAGGGTTCGACGAACTTCGAACCTGATGGTTGAAGTTCGTCGAACCTTGTGACATAGCTCTCAAGGCTCAGCTTTGGCACAAGGTCTACACACTATCTGATATAGCTGCTCTGATGTGTAAGTGATCATGAATAATGATGCTCATCATAACTGATCTCACTGGAACTGTGTAAATGCAAAGCTCTAAAAAGTGCAGATATTTGCTCAACAAATATAGTAGCCAAGCTACTATGGTGTGATAACAGGAATATACAAACACAACAAGATAGCCTAGCCTATCACCTAGCTACTACCTTCTCTACTAACCCTTTGCTTCATTCCTTGGCCCCTACCCTCACACTTGGATGGAAGTCCTTCTCCAACCACTCTATGAGATCTCCCTCTCTCACTTAGGCTAACATTTATAACATCTCAATGACCAAAATACCTTGGGCCATTACCATGGGCTATCAAATACCATGGGCCCTAAGTCACTTTTCAGTCATTAGCCAACATTAAGTTAATAATGTGCTTTTCCTAAGTTAGACTTAGGAAATAGATACAAAAAGTCTCTTGCTCCTCAAGCAAGCTCCTAGAGAGGTCTTCTAGACGACTCCTACATGCCTGACACCTAGCCTATGCAGAAGTACTTGTCCAATGCTACAAAAAATCAACATTCCCTCTTAGCAAGGAAGGTACTTCTGGAAGAACCTCCACCTGGATTTATCTCCAATCCCACGACATCACCCGTTGTTGTAGCCACTCCCTCTGAACTGGAAGACTTCCCTACCACCTTCTTTGGAATCTGTTTTGAACCATGCTCCTAGGAATCTGCTCCTAAGCATCGATCAATGTCAACACATACCAACTGGTCCTGACATTACTAGAAGAACTGAAGGGGCCAACTCCCTCTTCCCCTCTGAAGGTTTACTCCCCATACTAGAAGTAGGTGAACTCTGCTCACCCTTCGAATTTTTCTTCTACTTAACCTTTGTCACTAACATCGATCCAAGATCCCCTTGGACCCACATACAGGATGACCTAGAAACTTGTAAAACTTAGCCTTGCTGACACAAGCCTCATCGCTACATCCTGGGTAGCTCCCTCTGACTATATGAGTACCTGTCCATCCTTCCCCTCTGAAGGTTTACTCCCCATACTAGAAGTAGGTGAACTCTGCTCACCCTTCGAATTTTTCTTCTACTTAACCTTTGTCACTAACATCGATCCAAGATCCCCTTGGACCCACATACAAGATGACCTAGAAACTTGTACAACATAGCCTTGCTGACACAAGCCTCATCGCTACATCCTAGGTAGCTCCCTCTGACTATATGAGTACCTGTCCATCCTAGAACACAACCCCATACCTCTAGTCCTCCAAAGTTGAGACTGAGAGCAAGTAATCTTCAGCTCTAGAACATGCATCACTCCTGCCACCTCCAAAGATCCTCCTGACTCTAACTGGAATATCATTGTTCCAACCCCCTTTACTACATGTATGGTGTCGACCGCACAAATCACATGGCAGTCTGAGTTTGTCTCTGAAACACTAAGGAACACATTCGTCATCCCCGTCATATGGCAATTGCACCATCTTCCCTAACCCTGCTTCCGAGACCTGTTGCCCAGATCCTTTTATGGGCTTCCCTAACCTCTCTACGACTTCCCGAAGCCTTTCTAGGCCTGTCCAACGTTTTCAACTTGCTACCCAGCCACTTGTTAGCTTCCCAAGCCTTCCGAGGTGTTGCCCAAGACTTTTGGGCTACCCTACCCAAAATTCTGCAGTCTACCTTTTATGGGCTACCCAAGTGGCTACCCGCTACCCAAATTTTTCAGACCTGCTCAGATTTTTACTCCCCCAACCCGAGGCTTTCCCACAGCTGTCCTACTGCCCTGGGCTATCTGGCGGTTGTCAAACTTCTCTTTGGTGGCTTGGTGGCTTCCAACCGCCTTTTTACTCCTAGCGGCCGCTTTCTCAACTCGTAGCTTTACCCTCAGCCGACAACTGCACAGCTCACAACCACCTCGACTACATCACTGGTGTTGTTCCTCTTTCTACCCAGCACCCTACCATTGCACTTTCTCCCAGTTGGCGACGTGAACCCTGTGCCAACGGCTCTGCTCACGCGGGTCGTAGCTCTCTACTTCACCAACTCCACGACTCTACTAGCTCCTTGTCGTCGTGCCCTCACAACTACCACCTTGCATGTGCCTTCCCATGCGCCCTCTACTGACACACTACTGCATGTCGCCCTACCGCAACCCCCCAACGAGACCACCCAGTGTTGCTTCCTTGTCTGTAGATCCTCCCGATGTTGTTATCCACGTCCATATCAGTCGGGTATCTGCCTCCCTTGGATGCTAGCTTGAACTTTCTCCAGCATTGACGACTCCACTGCTCTGACGGCCCTCTGCACGACAGACCACTTGCAACTGTTGTGTTGTGCCAGCCCGCAACCACGACTTCTGTGTGCTAGTTCCTTTTCGTTCTGATGGCCCACGATCCTACTAGCTCGGCCCTGCTCCCAACGGCCCTACACTCCGTGGATCTGCTTCCGACGCTGGCCACCACACAGCATCCACGAGAGTCTATTGCGCTCGTAGCTTCTCGTCCTATGCTTGTGGAGCTTGATCTTGTATCTCTATTTCCTGTAGCAACCTCCGCAGCCCCCTGATTTATTACGGCCGAGTCACCACTACTCTGTGTTGGCCCAATCTGCTCAACGTGGCCCATACCCGATGCTCCTCCAAGCGACCCCAGCCGCTCCACCAGTACCCATCTTGATCCACTACCAGCTCCAATTTCATCTGCCAACAGCCTGTGCCCTCGTCCGAGTCCACGCTCGACAGCTCGCTACTGCTACCACTAGCGCCTCACATCCTAGGGTTTTGCTCACGTGAGTGCTTCTACCTCCATGTGTGTTGCTTCAACACTCTGCTTTGAGGGTTCACTACAACTCGTTCCCACGATCTCCACGTCTACA
The DNA here is from genome assembly GCA_027924585.1 of Larix kaempferi. Classification (NCBI taxonomy): domain Eukaryota; kingdom Viridiplantae; phylum Streptophyta; class Pinopsida; order Pinales; family Pinaceae; genus Larix; species Larix kaempferi. The sequence continues at coordinate 22,202,685 of BSBM01001346.1, forward strand.
ACAGTTTTTTTAATCTCGTAAATCTCTGCAAACAATGATTTCCTCTCAGAGCAAAATCGGCCTGGTCCCTGGATTGAGGGAAAAACCAGCAACAATGATTTTATTATAAAAATCACGGGCTCCCATCCTGGGATAATGGCCCTCATGAGGAATATACAAACAGAACAAGATAGCCTGCCTATCACCTGGCTACTACCTTCTCTAATGCCCCTTTGCTCCATTCCTCGGCCCCTACCCTCACACTTGGATGGAAGTCCTTCTCCAACCACTGACTGAGATCTCCCTCTCTCACTCTGTGTGACTCTTGTGTCTCCTCGTCTCACTTAGGATAACTTTTATAACATCTCAATGACCAAAATACCTTGGGCCCTAAGTCACTTGTTAGTCATTAACTCATTAGCCAATGTCAAGTTAATAATGTGCTTTTCCTAGGTTAGACTTAGGAAATATATACAAAAAGTCTCTTGCTCCTCAAGCAAACTCCTAGAGAGGTCTTTCGGATGACTCCTACATGCCCGACACCTGGCATGTGCAGAAGTACCTACCCAATGCTACAAAAATCAACAGTCGTGGAACACAACTAGGCGCTACACGACTCCCATGCAACACTGGAGGTTGTGAAGCAAAAGGCAAAGCTCCTGCATCTGGAAACTTGTTAGTGGATACGGGTTGCATCTCTTATGCATCATCAACATCATGATAACCCAAATTCATGTCTATTAGATGCAGTTGTAACCTTGTGTTTCAAATTCTTCCATGAATCACTTGAGACCATACTAGACAATTCCTCCCTTACCTTCAAAAGACGTGTTAAGGTGAGGTAATACTTAGCAAACCTAGTCTTTGCAATCTCAAGTAGCTCCAACTTAGACTGATTGCGAAAAATGTAGTGGGCATGGCTATGATTGGTAATAAATTTTATCATTATCTTCCCTTTCTTGTATAATGCATGAATCCATTTATAATCATGGTCCTTCGTATTGATAATATCATGCATCAAGAGGATCAATGTGTGAACGAAACACCCAAACCAAAATATGTTAGGGTACATATCCTCGATGATTGCTTTCGTTGCCTTACAATTAGCAGCATTATCAGTGCTGACTTAGCTGACATTGTATGACCCAATTTCTTCTTGGCTTTAACACAGTAGGGGAGCACTATGCTCCTAGGCCCTTGGCGATGCTTCATGGACATATGGATGGCTCAATTTGGGTCTATGGTGCACAAAACATGGAAACATGTACAAGTTTCTGAAATGGGAATGCCTAGAAATGTGACCCCCCCACCTTCCCCCGCCCAAAAAAAAGGCTATGGAAAGGAAATGCATTGTATAAGAAAACAAACTAGATAGATATACAATTTTTTTAAATAACATATTATCCTACAAGAAAATATGAGCGATACACATAAATTACATTTTAGAGGGAAACCCATGTCTATATTAACTCTCATAGAAGATTACATGATGCAAAATCCCATAGCTTTGCGGTCTTTACTAATGCCAATCCTATACCTTAATGCATGATAGAATTCGATGGGAACACTACAATCCTCCAAACCTGAAATCCTAAATTTTGTTAAGTCTAATTGAATTTTGAATGGAATATGAAATTCTTCTTTCTCCATATGAAGTTCGATGAGGTTGGAACCACTCAAACATCCTGAAACAATTAATGGTAATGTTAAAATTTTAAGTAAAAGGATAGAAAAGGGTAAGATTAAATTTAAGAATTTAATCTCACCAATAATTACCAAGGTGAAAAGGGTCATTGGCACAAATAGGGTGATATTTTCCTATGGGTCCTGTTATCACACAACTTGTAGTTGCCCCCAAATATAATCCTATTCAAGATGGTAGAGGAGCTAGGCAACTAAAGAGGTGAATCAAGAGGGTCTCGATCCCCAAGATGGATTGGTTGTCACGCCAATTGAGGCACTCTTCACTTTATGCTATCCAAACCCTAGATAACAATGGGGGAGATCCAGATCAACTCCCAACAGGAGAGATCTAACCAGAATACCAGATCAAACTAGATAACTGAAATACATAAGGTGTAAGGTATGATGAACCCTAGATCTATGGATGAAGTCACAGGGTGAATTGAGGTTGGATCAAGAGGCTTAAAGAATATAGATATTGACCCAATGTGAATTTAGAAGAAAGATCCAGGATCAAGGTACTAGCAAATGATAGAGATTTTTCTTGCCTTGGGAAACGTCTCCAAGGTAGAAGGGTTAAGATCAAGATGAGGCTATCTAGTACCTTTAGATGAAACTTGATGGAGAATATGACAGTAACTTAGCTCACAAGTCAAAAACCGGCATCAAACAACCCAAAAAAATGGTTAAGTCTGGAAGTGCCTAGGGAATTGGGCAAGATAGAGTCCCTTAGGGGTGACGCCCTTGGAAACCCACCTGGGGCTAGGCCTCAAGGTTAAAACCTAGAAATTGTTCACCACGATTTTAAGTTGTTTGAGCTAGAGAATTTTTAGAAGTTTCGACAGTTAGGGTTTCAGCAGAAAATTCAAATGGCCAATGGTTTAGAACTTCAAATAAATAGAACAATTGTAGATCTTACCCAGAAAATCTTGCAAATGCCTTGATGATGATGATCTACTTCTTCCCGATCAATTTGAGGTGATTTGGCTGCGTATCCAAGTGAAAACGATTTACCCAAGGAAGCAAGTGCGCCCTCCTCTCCTGCACAAGCAAACTACCAAAGTTAGATTTGATGCATCAAGAGAAAATGACTGTAAAAACATGACATATCAAATGGAAATCAAAGATACTATTGAAAACCCCCTGATATTAGTTGCTTCAGAAGAACGAGTTGAGGAGCCCCCTGCAAAAACATCCAAGTGAAGTTGCCCTCCTGCAATTAAACACCGATTTCATGAAATATATTGGATCCACAATAAATTCCCAAATGCTAAGAGAAATAGACTTTCCAATCACCATCTAAGAACATCCGACAAAGAAAATCCAAGAGTCTCTGCAAATATTTCTTCTATTATGAAAATTCCAAGAGCCAAACTCCCTTTACAATGAGGGGAGCCTTTCCTTTAAATAGAATGCGAGAGACCAAAACCCTAACCACCTTTTGAATGAGTGGTTGAGATTAAAAGATACATCAATGATAATCAATGGCTAAGATGAGCCCAAATACAATATACATGGATCAACTCAATGATAGAGGGGGTGCACTCACCAAGTCGCCCTAGGAGGACACCACATAAAAGTGACTAGAAATCATAACATAAGCACATGGTGGGGCTAGGAGGTGTAACTATCCTTCTCTAGCATGTCCCCATGGCACAATAACATATGATAACTCAACATAATAACATACTGTGACCATATGGCCAAATCGTCACCCCTCAATGACATAATAAAAACCCAAAATAATAGCTCGAAATATGTGTGGACCCCACTGAATGTTGTAAACTGTGCCGGAAGGTGTGGGATGCATCACAAAAGTCCTCTGAACAAACCTCATGCCAGTTATTTTCCTCATTTGCCCAAATCGATTTCATCAGTAACCATTTTTTCCATTTTTTATCCTCAAAAAATCACCTGTAAAATAATAAAATTCATGTACCTCGCTGCCTGGTGCCCCGGGCACAAATCTGACTGCACCAAAATGTCTAGGAGCATGGTAATATGGCAATAACAAGTGGTTGGACCCATACTCTCTCTGTAGCGCCCTAAGTGAACCAAAATAATCTCAAACTATGCTGATAGGCCATTTTATATGGCAAATATGTAATAAAGTGACAATATGATCATGATCTCATCTGAAAGAGCCTGAAAGTGATATCTAAGTGTACCAACGGACTCAAAAGGCCCAACTATAGTAGAGATGAGTACTCATACACCATATGACCACCTGGATAATCATCTATAAGCTCAACCATACCCAGACAAATAAAAATAATGGTTTGTAAATAATAATAATAATAAAAATCCATCAAACCATCACATAAAACTGTGTCTGCTGCATGGAACCATCAAGTGGGCATCATAGGACCACAAATAATCAATCTCGAACATAATAGGTCCAACTCATCTCAAATCCTGTGGTTGACTTGGTCAAACTAGGTTGACCAAGTCAAAACTAATAAAATAATGACCCAGGCTCAATTTGACTAATGATGCAAGTGCAAATGGATAAGATATGCTCTTCTAATTATTTCAATAGCAAGACTAAAGTACAAAGTAGCATTTCACTGGCAAATAAGCAATAATACATCAAATATAAGTCTGGATTAAGATAATCAAATACTTAAGAAAAAGACCCTCAAGTGTATACACAATTTATGGACTTGACCATTTTGCTTAGAATGGGTGAAGGTGGAAAAAGCAAGGCTAGGACAAGGGAATGACTTAACAAACTTCAACACTGTGACACTTCGGATAAAGGAAAAGGGGAACACACCTAAGCATATGTTGGACAGAAAACACACAAGGAATGGCGGTGTCTCACAAATGGAATAAGTTGATTTGAGGAGTGCCTATTCACTTTAACAAATGTCTACAGCACACATCCAAGCTAGAACCAGCTCCGTGAGGATATTTTCTAGAACCGCCGCGACTGGGTGCACAGCTAACCGTAACTTGAGGTTCTAGGGGACACTTAGAATTAGTTGTCCCTTACTCCATCTCACATCCCAACCCGTAGGCTTCGTGAGGAATTAAACATTACATTTTTCAATGGCCAGCAGTCTTTAGATTTAGCATATGTTTACCCACTACTTTTTAGGCCTTATGTCCCTTTGGATTTTGCATGTGCTTAGAAGCACAACTTATTGCAGCTTTTATCCAGGGTGTGTTTCATTTAATTTCATAGCCCTCTTTCATTGTCTTTAAAGACACAGTTTTATTTCATAATCATGGGCTTGCATAAAAGATATAACAAATAGTAGTATATGCATGTAATGATGGTAGTACAATTTGCTTCAAGTTTAGTTGACACAATTAAGGCAACTGGGGGGACTATCCACAATCAGGACAGAACATCGGGGGCAACCGATCAGAGAGGTCAAGGCTTCAAATCCAACTCACCTAAGCTCACGAACCAACACTAGCGGGTTCTCCTAGCCCAGAAGGATCAAGGCTTCGGTAAGTTATGTTGCACAACTTAGAGTCGAGACACAAAACAACAAAGAGTCCATCCAACATAGAGGCATAAGTGGGGAAGTCCTCGGTATCACTAGCCGAAGTGTAAGTCAGGGTAAAACCAAGTATGGAAGAGAACGAATGGATGGGGGAAAGATGACAGGTGATGCCATAACTAGCAAGCCATAAAATGGTGGGAATGACCAAGTCCATACTACCAGAGAGGGTGAGACCAACTAGTATACAAGAGAAATTCTTTAGTCCAAGTAATTAGATAACTTCAATTCCAAACAGTCAACCAATAACCAAATCTATATATAATCGCCAAATCATGACCCCTAGATACCTAGTCAAGCTACCAAGATAAGCAAAAGAGCAAATGAAGCTATCCAATGCACATCCATATACCTGCTGGGTCATATACCTATATATACCATCCGAATGATCCACTATCACTGGAACACTGCTGCTGTACAAATCTGGGCACTATCACACTGCTTTGTATGAAAACAAATGGCTACATCGATCATCTGAGGTCATGAGGCTCAGTCATGGCATAGGGCTGTAATGTATGCTCTGGGGCTGCTGAAAGTATGGGTGATCCTAAAATAGTTGTTCATCATCTATCGATCTCAAGCATCTCATAGTAAAGGACTGGCTCAAAAAAATACTGGAACATGGTCTGAATATATGGTAACCCCGGCTACTATAAATGTGACAATAGGTCCCACACCCTTCATGGGCACTTGGGTGTGCTCAAAAACTTCCAAAAAATGCTCGAAACATCACCAAAAATTGTTGAAATGCCTTCGAGACATCGTCAATCATACGATACAACATTTCTAGATTTGGAAATGTTGTACAATACGGTTGGAAACATTTCCAAGTTTTCATATTTGATGTTCTCAAGTAATTTTGGTATTGGGGCATGGCCAAACTAAGTGTTTCCTGCAATTTAGGTTTGGGTGGATGCTCAACCTTGGTTAGAGTGTTAGCATGGCACTCTTACCTAGGAGATTGTTACCCTAATCAACATGTTGACTAACTCTTTGGATGCACACAATGGGGAAGATGGTTTCTCAATCAATGGAGGTACCTACCTAGGAGTAGCGTTGAGCAACTAGAGGGCACTTAGCCCTTGGAGCTTGGGACCATGTGATATATGTCTTGGAGTATGAACACCTGACTTGACTCTTAGGTTGTGGAGCATACTTCATGGAGGTTGGTAATGGACCCGGACACATGTTAGAGGAGTGTCTTGTAAGCTGCACTTGGATAGTAGACCACCATGGAAGAGGGAGTGTTGGATTAACATTTTGTTGGAGAGCACACCATCTTGGAGGAGGGGTGTAATATGCCTAAACCCAAAAATTCATAGGAAAGATAGAAAATAAAAGAAGAATAGATGAAATAGATAACAATATTCACTTGCCTCTTCAAGGGGGCAACCTCCAAGAGCACTAGGTCTAAATACAATGACAATTCTTAACTTCACATTACATATCTTACTACTCTACATATAGTACTTCAATAGCTCAATTTTAACTATTTGTTGTCCCTCTATTAATGAGGGTCAACCACCTAAGGGCCTTTAATATATAAGGAAGGCCCTTTTATAGTAAACAACTACCCACTAACTAATTAATGGGCCTTATGGCCTTGTACATAGATAAAGTAGGGGGGTTACGGTAGAACCCTAACATGTCCTCCCCCTTCCAAAGCAACATTGTCCTCAATGCTGGAGATGGGGAAACTACTGCAAAATTGTTAATGGTTCCCAAGTAGCATCTTCTAGCAAGGCATCCTTCCACTAAATCAAAAATTCAAGGATAGTGCGTTGACGTAGTTGATACTCTCTAATGTCCAAAACTACTTATGGTTGGAACCAACTGGATCCTTCTTCATCTAGTTCAAGTAAGGTAGTTTGAACTCGACAATTCTAACCCACTACCTTCTTCAAACAAGAGACATGAAATACTGGGTGAATCTTGGAGAGTGCTAGGAGTGCTAATTTGTAGGCCACTTGACCAATGCGTTGAACAATCTAATATGGGTCGTAAAACTTTGGTGCAAGCTTCTAATGGCCTTTAACTTTTAAAGAGGTTTTCTTATAAGGTTGGGGGCAAAGGAACACCTGGTCACCTTCTACAAATGAATGCTCTGAGCGGTGCTGGTCTGCTTGTTGCTTCATGCGATTTTGGTCCATTGCCAAATTTTCCTTAAATGTGCAAAGACTGATATCACGGTTATGAAGCAAATCATCAATTACATGTACTTTGGCAGTACCTGGTAGATAAGAAATCATTGAGGGTGGTTGTTGGCCATACATTGCTTCATATGGTATCATTTTTGTAGCCTCGTGATAAGTGGTATTATACCACCATTCTACTAATGGTAACCATTGTGCCCATTGGTGTTGCTTTTCAGATGCAAAACATCGCAAATAGGTTTCAAGGCACTTGTTGACTGTTTATGTCTGACCATCTGTTTGTGGATGTTAAGATGTGCTCATTTGCAACTGGGTGCCCTGTAGTTTAAATAGTTCTTGCCAAAATTTGCTCATGAATGTGGGATCACAATCTGACATAATGGAGGTAGGCACGCCATGAAGTTCGAAAATCTGGTCTAGAAACATTTTTGGCCACCAATCTTGAGGTAAATGGGTGTTGGAAAGCACAAAAGTGGGCATATTTGGAAAGCCGATCAACTACCACCATGATGATTGATTTGTTACCTGCTTTTGGAAGACAAACAAAAAAATCCATGGAAATGTCGGTCCAAATACTAGCTGGGATTGGTAATGGTTGGAATGCCCTAGGAGTCTTTACTGTCTCACCCTTGTTCCTTTGGAAAGTGTCACATTCTACTACAAAATTAAGGATATCATTTTTCATGCCTTCCCAAAAAAATGAGCATTTGCCGCGTGCATAAGTTTTCTGAAATCCCGAGTGGCCTGCAAGAGGAGATGAATGCAACTCTATTAATATTGTTTGGTTTAATGCAGATTTAGGTACCAAGAAAAGACGACCTTGATATCGCAATGTATCTTGCTGCCAAGTATAACCCAAGGGAGGGTTGGGATCCTCCTAAAGGTGCTTAATGAGCTAAGATGTAGTAGCATTAGTTAACCATGCTTGTCGTGCTTTCTTTAACCATTTAGGTACTGGAGAGGATAAGGCAAAGAGTAATCCCTCTTCCTCGTGTTTCCTTGACAAGACATCTGCCACAACATTGTCTTTTCCCTTTTTGTAGATGATCCCATAATCATAGCCAAGCATTTGGTGATCCATTTTTGTTCTAGGGATGATAGCCTTTGCTCCAAAAAATATTTTAGACTATGGTGATTTGTCTTGATCTGGAAACGTCTCCCTATTAGATACGATTGCCATGTTTCAACTGCATGTAGGATGACCATCATTTCTTTCTCATAGGTAGACTTCCCTCAGTTCTTGTCACACAACTGCTTACTTGGGAATGCTAAGGGTCTTCCTTCTTGCATTAAAACTACACCCAAACCTTTTCCACAGGCATCACATTCAAATACAAAAGTCTTATTGAAATCAAGCATAGCTAAGACTAGTGTAGTGCACATGGCTTGCTTTAGAACTAAGAATGCTTGTTCTACCACTTTGTTCCATGCAAAGGCATTTTTCTTGAGAAGGGTTGTCAATGAGGTTGCAATTATACCATAGTTCTTCACAAAATGCCTATAGTAGCTTGTAACACCTAAAAACCACGTAAGCTCTTTAAGGTTTTAGGGCGGGGCCATTCTTGCATTGCTGCAATCTTCTTGGGGTCCACTTTCACCCCATCTTATCCAACAATGTGACCAAAGTATTCGACCTCTAAGACTCAGAAGCACATTTGGAGCACATTTGGAGCGTTTGATGAATAATTGGTCTTGAAGGAGTTGCAAGGCTTTATCAACATGTTGTACATGGGCATCCCAAGTTTTACTATAAATCAAAATGTCATCAAAGAAAACCAACACAAAATGACGAAGATATGGCCTCAAAATTGTATTCATGAGGATTTGAAAAGTTTAAGGAGCATTACAGAGTCCAAAGCGCATTATCAAGAACTAATGGCCTTCCTATGCCCGGAAAGTTGTCTTTGTGTTAGACTTTATAGCAGCATAACCAGGATTACTAAAAGAATGGCAAAGCACGGAAACAAAATGAGTGTGGAGCTCTTTTAACCACAATAAGAACAATCATCTCCCAACCATAGACAAAGTTGTTTGTCTCCCCCGAGCTCACACCTTCCAATAGAGAACGATCCAGAGTGAACTTTACTTGAGTGAAATAATAAATGAGAGGTTCGACCTCTCTATTTATACACATAAAAAGTGACTTTTTCCCTTACTGGGTCGACATGTCTGGTCTTAACTGGGCCGACTTGACTGGGACAGTTATGCCCATTGTTTGGGGTAGACTTCCCACTGTTTTGGGGCAGTTTACCCAATGGGACGACTTGTCTTATACAAAAATTTCATTTGATAAATATTTTCTTTGTGTGATTTCACCCCAAGGTTTACAATGATTCTTTCAACGGTTTTACATGATCAAATAGATTAATATCTTCTCCCGTAGGAGGTACAATGAATAAGAATAACTTCCGAAGTTGCACTATTTCCAACACTTTGGAATGTTGACCTCTTTCATCTCGATTTGGTGGTGTTACCATTCAAACCAACAATCCTAGATTTCCAACACATTGTGTTGAAATAAGCTAGTGAATGGTAAGCATGGGAGAGATCTAAACCCAATGTCACCTCAGCTTAGTCTCTCAACTACTTCGAGTAACTCCTAAACCCAGGGGACAGCCCTATCAAGATTCCTGCAATCACCAACAAATACGTTTCTACAACTTTTATGACAGAGATCACTGCCTTATGTGGAGTCAATCAATGAATCAAAAGACAACTTGATCTACTGAGGAGTTAATGCAAACAACTTCTTGCCCAAAATAATAGATATCAATGATTTCCAGCACAATTTCACGTTTACCAATGGATTTCACACAACCCAAGGGACACCTTAGAAAAGTGCGTCCTCGGGAGGAGATGGACAAGCAAGGCAAGGCGAAGCCCTAGGAGGCCTTAGAAGGAACACACTGCCTAGGGTTTGGGAGACATAGAGTTTTTATGTTTCTCGAGGCAACTCCAAGAAAGAGGACACCCTTCAAGATCTGTGGATAAATCGACTAGGGCGAAATTGATGGGTAGACCAGATTTTTGAAATTCCAAATATTTTTAGGTTTTTGAAATTGTGTAAATTTTTAGCGCCCTTTTAACAATATATGGTTTTTAGGGTTTTTTATACATAAAATGAAGATGCCCTTCAGGATCCGTGGATAAATCCACTAGTGTGAATTTTTAGGGAGAAGCAGAATTACCAACTCACGGCTACTTTTAGAGTTGTGAATTTTCTAATTTTTAGGATTTTTAGGTCTTATATGCATAAAATTTTAGCCACAAATATATACAATAAATGTTGAAAAATAGAGTAAAAATGACAAGAAAGGGGATATGATTTTTGTCTCAATCCCTAGGGCATTGACAAATCTACGGTTAACATCCCTCCCTTAAGATGTTCCTCTAGCACTTGCAAGTTGGGGCATCACCTAGCAACCTCTAGGGTTCGGTAGGTGAGCCTAAATAAGGAAAATGGAGAAGTCCAAGGCCCCGAAAGCAATAGGAAACACTTATGCAAGACATTCCTTCATACAAAGTTGATAGAATATTGGTAAAAATCCCTAATTCAAAGAAAATGTAACATAAAACTACCATTCAATCCACATAGTAACATTATTCACCAACATTCAACAAGAGATGAGCAAATAAGACACCTTTAGGTCTCACTTGTGCATGTGCTATTCCAACAAGTCTAGCATGAACCATAGCATGTGCAAGAAAGAAGCCCTAGATCATTCATCCATCCACCATCAAGCAAAGAAGATCATCCCAAGAGAAGAGAGCATCACCAAAGACACTAAAAGAGTAGGAGATAAATAAATACTTTCATATTAGAACCCTTGTCTTATGATTTTACAATGAGGAGAGGAGGTATATTTATACCTTTCTCTCTTGAATATTTTAATTTTGAGCCTACAAGCCTAAATCATAAAATAATATTATTTTTAGGGTAAATTCCACAAAACAATGGAATTTTACCCTAAAATATACAAAAGTAATAAAAATAAGCTAAAATAATCAGAGAAATGGCTTCACTTGATGAAGTAGTGAGCTGGGGGGGCGTCATGCCCCATCTAACCCCAAAGTGTTGAAAGTCCCTCGACGCCCCCCCTCTGAGGCACTGTAGGCTCATCTAGTGCACAAAAGCTAGATGAAGGGTGCATTGGGGCAAGAAGGATGGAGCAGGGATCTCTAGAAGTTGAAATAGGTCCCAGTTGGTGCAAGAAGGTGTAGGAGGAGATAACAATCCTTTACAAAGCGCAATCACCTCTACAAGTCAAATAACCAAGATGGGCATGTGCCCCAGTGGGTCACCCCCAGAAGCCTCGGAGCACCAACCCATGGGTATAGAGCCCTGCATGGTGGAGATATCATCACACCAAAGGGGCAATCAGCAAATACACTAAGCCAAGTACTTCTGAGAGTGAAACCATGGGGGCTGGCCATCTCCAATCCAAGGGGTAAACATCCCCCAAACCAAATATCCATACAATAAATCCCACATTGGTTTGTACAGTCTAAAATTTTGGCCCCTTGCTCTAGCCTCAACCTCGTTGGAACACTATAGTTGCTCAAAAAGGTAACAGGTGGTATCCTGAACAAAGGTTAAGTTTGGTGAAAAATTTAGCCCCATAGAGGTCATCCAAAAGATCATCAATTACTAGGATGGGAAATTTATCTTTGATGGTCAACATATTAACGACACGAAAATCAGGACACATGCACTAATCACCTTCTTTCTTTAAAACCATGACCATTGGGGATGAATATGGGCTAGTGTTGGGACGTATGACTCCTGCCTCTAGTAGCTCATGAATTATCTTTTCAATTTCATGCTTTTGTGCAAATGGATGCCTATATGGTCATACATTTGGTGGTTGACTTCCCGGAATCAAGGGAATACCAAGATCATGATCTCCTCCAGATGGGGGTAAACCCTTCGATGTCTCAAAGACCTGTTGATGTTTTTCCAAAACCCTTTGCAAGTCAAGATGGATTTTGGTGTGGTGTTATCTAGAGCCTAGATGGCATGGAAGTGAGCAATAATTCTAGAGTGATCTTTCTTCAATAGTTTTTCCATTTGATGAGAACTTATGATCTCACGGGAGCCTGCTTGGAGCCCTTTGACAGTGTGAGTATGTGTCCTGAATACATCTCTCAAGTATAATTCATTAAAGTCCATGGTAACTGGCCCAATGTACATAGCCATTCTACCCCAAAAACTATATCACAACCACCCATATCTATGGACAACATATGAGTTTTGAGATGATAATCACCCAATTGGAGTTTTATATTTTCACAATGCCCCTAACATTTCATCATCTCGCTATTAGCTATCATAATTTGAAAAGGAGTGCATCGAGTGGATATAACAATGTAGTTCCTTAGCCAATCATTGGTGAATAAAGTTGTGGATGCCGCCATATCAACCAAAACTACCACTTTGCGATGCTTGATTTAACCCCGAAGTTTCAAAGTTTATGGGGATGAAATACTAGATAAAGCGTGAAGAGAAATGAGTGGTTCTTCTTGATGGATTTTGTTACACCTCAGAGTATCTGCAACATTCCAAGTCAAATTTACCAGATCAAGGGATTAAAAAAAATTGATATAAAGGCCAAGTTGAAGCATAGAGTGTTGATTTGGGGCTATATACCTCTAATCATGTCATGGATGGTCCTCTTGATTTCCTCCTCTGGGAGGTGCTCGCCCTATAGGGGTTGGTTCCCTTGAGGGACTAATCACTTGGATGCATGACCACACTCATTTATTTGCCATGTAAAAGGTGATAGCATTTGTTTAGCACACCTTATTTGCTCACTTGGACCTATTTTACCCCTCCTTTGGGCTATGTACCCACAAATTGTACTTCCTTATTGAAGAAGCCTACAAGGATAATGGAGGACGTTGAGGGCACACATCTGTTGGGGTTAGTTGGGGCATGACGTCCTCCTTTTGGCACACTTAGCACTTGGTGTAGCCTAATTGCATTTTTATTATTATTATTATGTCATTTAGAATGGTTTAGCCCCCAAATTATGTGTGAGCAAACCAAATGTTATATTTTCACATTATCTTGTAGGCTAATAACTTAAAATTAGGTAAGGCTACCCTTATATAAATAGAGCCTCCCTCTCATTGTAAAAACACAACAAGATATGGGTTCATTATGAGATCTTTTCTTTTTCTACTAGTCTATTGGAGCTCTTGATGCTATGCGCACCTCTCTTGGATGATCTTCTTGCTTGAAGGATGAATGGTGTTTTTAAGGGCTTAATTTTGCACATGCTTTGGTTGATACTATGATTGACTGTAATAATTCAAGCTCAAGAGTGACCTAAGGTTTTTTCCTTGCTCATTTCTTGGTGAATGTTGGTAAGTTTTAATTATAACCCTAGTTGATGATGCTTTTATGGTGCATTATGCTAAATTATTAGGGTTTTCTCACTAGCATTTTATCAACTTTGTATAAGAAGACTATCCTATCAAAGGAGCTCTCCATTGTATTGGGCCTTGGACTCCTTCACTTGCCCCAATTAAGCTCTTCTACCTAACCCTTGAGGATGCTAGTTGATGCCCTAATTGCAAATATTGGAAGCCATTTCAAGAGAAGGATGTTGGTATCGATCTCTCAATGCCCTAGGGATTAAGACAAGAATCATATCCCCTATCTTTTCAACAAAAACTATCTCTCTTTTACCAAATTGTCTTTTATTTTACATGCATTTTCTATATAGAAAAAACCCTAAAAATATAATATTGCTGGAAAACCCTAAAAATTTAGATAAATTCATAAAATCAAAAATATTTGCAATTTGATAATTCTGGTCCACCCATCAAATTCGCCCTAGTGGATTTATCCACAGATCTTGAAGGGTGTCCTCATTTGCCATGGTGCATTGGGAATCGTGAAATTGCCAAAATTGGGGTTTTTGAAGGGTTTTTGCAGGGTTTTGCAAGGTTTTTGCAGTTTTGATTGGACCATCAAGTGTGCCCTAGGCCACTTGTCCATCTCCCTTTCAGAGCGCACTTTTCTAAGGTTGACTCCAAATAAAGTGTGAAGTGCATTGAAATATGTGATATTGATTGATGTTGGCTAGTAAATTGAATTAACTCCTTTATATGTCTTATGTGTCTTTATTATTCATTGCTGACTCCATATAAGGCACTGATCTTGGCTATAAGGCTAGTAACAAGGTGATTGCAAGTACTCATTCCTCCATTAGGGACTCTCCCCTGGGTTCAAGAGTTACCCGAAGAAGTCAAGGAGATAGACTGAGGTGACATTGGGTCTTACCTCCTCTTACATGCTTGCCATCACTAACAAAAGGCCATACATAGTCTGCTTTGAAGTGACTGCTATTTTGAGTGGTAACAAACTTCATTTCCACTTCTTCTTACATGAGAGGAGTTTCTTCAATAGCCTCAAGCATAATTGAATTAACTCCTTTATATGTCTTATGTGTCTTTATTATTCATTGCTGACTCCATATAATGCATTGATCTTGGCTATAAGGCTAGTAACAGGGTGATTGCAAGTACTCATTCCTCCATTAGGGACTCTCCCCTGGGTTCAAGAGTTACCCGAAGAAGTCAAGGAGATAGACTGAGGTGAAATTGGGTCTTACCTCCTCTTACATGCTTGCCATCACTAACAAAAGGCCATACATAGTCTGCTTTGAAGTGACTGCTATTTTGAGTGGTAACAAACTTCATTTCCACTTCTTCTTACATGAGAGGAGTTTCTTCAATAGCCTCAAGCATAGGGGTATCTTCCATAATGTTGTCTTCAGAATTAGTAGGAGTTGTCACATCAATGTGGAATAAATTTTGTTCTTTACATTTATGACTTGGATCATACTTTTCATCACAATTATAGCAGATTCCTTGTCTTTGTCGACTGGACATTTTTTATAGAGACAACTTCTGTACCTTCCAGGGAGGAGAAGGAATTGTGCTTGAGGAATTGACTTGTGTAGGGTGTGAGAGGAATGAAAGAGGGCTTGTTGGTTTGTGCATTGATCACTATGTATGCTTTAAGATCCCTCTGCGATGTCTCCAACCAGGTAGCAGGATGTTGCATTCTGACTTGTGCTTTAATTGCCTCCTTGAAGCCACTAATGAAACATTCGTTATAGAAAGAATATGTTAAGTTCTTTGTACGGATGGATAATTGCTCAAAGGCTGAAATAAAGTCTGTGACTGAGCTTGTCTGGAGTAACTTGGCAAGCCAGCCCAAATAGCGAGGATCTTGCTCATAACGCTCATGGAGAGCATTAACAAATACACTCCAAGCAATGTAGTGTCCATAGGCCTTTTTTATGCCACTTCCACCATTGCCATCTTTCTGGATCCAAATACAAGACCCCTACCTTAAGATTCATCATGTCATCTTTAATACCATGAAGAGTGAAGTAATGTTCCATTTGGGTAACCCATCCTATGGGTTAGAACCATCAAACTTGTTTAAGTCTACTTTAGTAAAACAATTCTAGGTGTTATTATCCATAGAGTGTGGTTTATTGCTATGAAGACCAAACGGAGATTGATGTTGGCTAAATAGTCCTGACTAACAAGTTTCTTAATGGTGTGGCTCACTATGTTGTGCATTTCCATATTCTTCTGCATGTGTGGAACTAACTATCAAATTTACCAACTTCTCATCCAACTTCTTCTCCCGACGATCTAATTTTGTATCCAACTTTTTTTCCCATGTCTAATCCCAACTGTTGATGGTTTGTTGAATCTGTTGCATCTGTACATTAAGATGTGTGTATTGAAATACCAAGTTGTCCAACCTACTGACAATAGAACGAGTGGCCATATTGTTTGGGGTGTTGGTGTGAGGTGGTTTATAGGGTTCCAACATGGGTGGAATATGCCAGGTCTTAAGGATGAGACCCATGCAACTCTAAAATTTATGCACTTATGATGTGTAATTTCAACCTCAATATATTGAAAGTAGTATCAACAAAATTATAATATGATTATTCCCACATAATCTCCCATGTTTTCTCTTTCCAATGGCTTCTAAATCACCTAAATCGGACCTTCTAGTCAAAAGTTATGCAAATTTAAAATAACATACATTTCAAAACCCTAATTTGGAGACTGTTTTTCTGGCCGTCCTTCAAACTAAGGCATCTCTGTAATTTTGGTCCATCTAAATCTGAAACTTTGTCTTGTAGTAACCTGATATGTCTTCTCTGCAATGCCACAGATCTAACCAAATCCTGACGTGCCAATAAAAAGTTATGTTAAGTTTCCCAAAACTTGTTATTTTTGTCCTTTCAAGGAGAGCAAAAGTGTACGTACTATGGACTACCACATGTCCAATTTTTAGGATCTGATTTTGAAATTGCTACCATAGATTATATGGTGTGTCTTCCTTCTGATGCAACAAGTGGCACTCAATTTGGGTTTTTAAAACTTCAAATATAATAGTTTTACTCAAAACACCTTCTTAAGGCTATTTTTTGGGCCATGGAAATTGCCCAACTTGAAGCAAGTGTATCTCTGAAATGGTAGCGATGGAGAAGCAGAAACTTGGACACAAGTTACCTCCCTATGTCTTGTTTGTACCCTGCAAGTGTTGGACCCTGAGGTGTCACTAAAAAAAGATGGGAACGAAAATTCCAAAATGACTAATTTGAAAGGGCCAAAACCCATGGAAACTTCCCTTAACTTTGATCGAGTATATCTCCAAAATTATAGCGACCCATAAGCTGAAAATTGGACACAAGTTAGATCCTTACGTCTTTTATGTACCCTGCAAGTTTCAGATCATGAGGTGGTACCAAAAAGAACTTGGAGTGAAGATGCCAAGATGACTTATTTGAAGAGACGACCCCTAGAAAATTCTTCCCTTTTGGCCCAAGAAAGAGATCTAATACCACTTGTAATATGCTTAAACCCAGAAATTCGTAGGGAAGATAGAAAATACAAGAAGAATGGATGAAATAGATTATAATGTTCACTTGCCTCTTCAAGGGAGCAACATCCAAGTGCACTAGCTCTAAATACAATGACAATTCTTGACTTCACACTATATATCTTACTACTCTATATATTATTATATAGTACTTAAATTGCTCAATTCTAACTATTTGTTGTCCCTCTATTAATGAGGGCTGACCACCTAAGGGCCTTTAATCTATCAAGAAGGCCCTTTTACATTAAACAACCACCATCCACTAACTAATTAATGGGCCTTATGGCCTTGTACATAAATAAAGTAGGGGGGTTAGGGTAGAACCCTGACAAGGGCATTTAGCCCAAGATCGTGACTTGGAGAGCATTTCACTTTTGGGGTTGTATAAACCCTAGTTTGACACATGTACATCATGTATTGTAAAGCACTCCATGTGCGGTTGTCTTCTTGGTTACTGGTATGGAGTTGGACATATGCCTTATTTTATGTTAGCCTCCCTTACCTACTTGTATAGATAAGGGAGGAAGGAGGAAATGTTAGCTTAATATTGAAACTCTCCCCAAGCAAGTGCCTCGTTCCTATTGCCTTGAAGAACTCTTGTATTGATTCATTATCATTGTACTCTTTTTGTACTTGTCTTCTAGACGTTAAGGTTCATGAGGAAACACTAGGGGCTATAGACTTTAGGGTTCATGAGGAAACACTAGGGGCTATAGACTTTAGGGTTCATGAGGAAATTCTAGGAGAAAATAGGGAAGAGAGATGCCTTGGATGTTCTTGGAGATATTTCTTGTGTGATGCTAGGGTTTGCTCTTGTGATGGCTAGGGCCTATGCTATACATGTCAACCCTAGAGAAGAACATGATGTTGAAGATGATAATAGTTCTTGTGGTTCTTGTTGTAGCACTAGGGTTTCTACCCTAGTAGAAGACATGAAAAATGGAGCTAACACCTTGCATGAATTGCAGAATTGATTTTCAGCTTTCACCGTCTTATTGATTGGGTAATTTCCAACACTTGATCTTCATGCTAATTTGACATATTAAGTGTTGAAATTGTCGAGTGATTTGAAAAACATTTTGAAGATAATAGGGAAGATTTACTGCTGTAAATCTGCAGTAATTAAAGTGATTTCAAATCTAGTTTATGCTTGGAAAAGTTGGCCCTAAAGGCTGAAATTTGTCAGCATATGTCTGGTATCCTTACTTTTGAATTGCCTAGGATTGGGGTTGAAGTGAATTGAAAAAGTGTCTGTTGTTTGCTGCTGTAATTTATATTTCAGATCACCCCTCAAGCTGAATATCCATCTCCAATGGAGTTTTGGATCTAGGAAACCTCCAATGTGAGGTGAAATTTCAGAATTGCATTAAAATACAGAATTTTGAATTTTCTGCATCTCTTGAATTGTTTTAAATTTTAATTAATGGTTCCGCAATATTAATACCAGTCTTGTGACAATCTGAGCAGTCATGGGCTGAAAGGAAGACCACACCACTAGCAGACCACCAAGAATATTCATCAATGGCCTACCTTTAACATGTGTCCAACCATCAGATACAATGGATACCCCATATTCAGTTCGGTCATTTGTAAATTGTCCTAGAGCATTATGGATTTTGGCTCTTTCCCTATCAAGTCCCATGGTTCTGACTTTGTCATACCTAGGGCCCCTGTATCCTTTTGAAGCACTATTGATGCCTTGTACCATTTCATGCCAATAGCGTGAGCAAAGAACACTGAATGGTATGCTACATGCATAGAGAAGCCTGAACACTTTTCCATCCACATCATCCCTAAATCTGATATTGTTTTATGCCCCAAATGCACAAGCAAGAATCCACTAGCATTGGGGGGGATGCAGATAAACCACTAAACATCCTATGTGAAATCGAGGTCTCCAATTCAACACTCGAGTCTTTGGATCTGTTTTGTGCATCATCTTCCCTCCTATACCTATTTCTATCTTTTGCCAGCACTTTATCGCAAGTTTTAACTCTATTGTCTTATGTTTATCACATGGTATATGAACCTATCACAGGTATATGAACCTATGTAAGTTGTGTTACAATGGGAACGTGTAAATTTTGCGGTTCCACTCCCTTTCCCTCCCTCAAGCTTTGTCACATACTTCCACTAGGGTGTAGAACTCTATTTGGGCTTCTTTCCATCATCACTGTCAATTTCATCATCCCCTTCCATTTCTTCCTCCTCTCAATGGTATGTGCCATTGCCTACTTCTTCCTCCTCAACATTGGTATGTTGATTTCCCAACACCACCATCATGATCAAAAATAGCAAGGAGCACTCAAATGGCTTGGGGGCAAACCAGAAACAAGCTTCCAGATGGATCCCTCTCAAAACACGCTTTGGGAGATGGGGGCACTCACTTACAGCATAGCCTTAGACTTACTTAGAGGTGAAGCTACTTAGTTGTTTAGGTGCCGCTATCCTAAGATCTATTAATCACCATAGTGATGGTCATCAGTTTTCAGCCAAAACTACTGAACTAAGGACATTTGGGTCAAGGGAAGAATTGTGTGCATCCCTTCTAGGCATGACAATTGTCAGTAAGTCCTTGACATATTTGTGAACATTGATTTCTAGGTGTGATTTTTATCACTAGGTCTGTGGATGTGACATGATGATGGAGCTGATTCTTGCATTGGTCACCTTGGTGATTGAATTCTGCTTCATATTGTGATGATATGCATTGATTGAATATTAATTCCAATTGAAGACAATAAATTGCCATGGATTGCTATATCTTAAGGCTGGTCTGTACACTCGAAGCTACAGGAATTCTGGGTACTGTTGAGGGTTTAGGCTGTTAATTTGTGGACAGAAATGAAAGGTAACTATGGCATCTAGCAGAGAGGAGAACCATACAGCCTTTTCCCGGCAAAGCTGGGAAAATTCTGGGACAAACTCAATGCGGATAGTTCCATCTTTCATCCTGTAGCAGCATGTAAATTTTAGATGATGAAATATGTTTTCTTTTCAGCAATATCCTTTAAGGATAGCTTTCAGTTTTACGTTGCACATCAAATGAGGTATATTGAGGATAGGGCAAGCTCTCAGGATCATCTTGGTGGCATTTTGGAGAACTCTCATGGCAAGCATTAAATCAGCATACTCGAGCCAAAACTGGCAGCAGAACCAGCACCATACCCAGCTACTGAGACATGTGTGGTGGAGCAGATCTCATCAGCAAAGGGAAATTATTCAGTGAACCTGTTCTCAGAACATATTCATCATCAAGACAACGAATTCTGGGCTGTTGTGGAGCTATTCCTGATCAATTTTTTTGAGATACAGATTTAGCTGTTTAAATAACCAGGGATGGATTTGAGGTCTAGAGTGGCATTAACAGATATGTCCGAGGGTTTTCATGACAGCATTGAACCAAAAAGTGCTACATCAAACTGCAGTTTTCTTACCCAGAAATCACTCCTTAACATGAGGTCTGATGATCTCTCTTACCCTGGTTATAAGCTTCATATGGACAATGTTAAACGGTCTCTACATCTTAGAGCTATATTGTTCTTAAAATGATGCTTCTGTTGGTCTATTCCATGCATTTGTTACATCAGTTGATTGCCTTGAAAACTGTGCCATCCTGGGCTTCAAAATCAGTTTTCAGACATATTTCAATTCCTGTAGCAGCAGATCGATGGCATATTCTGAACATAGGTCAGCGATCCACCTGTAGCATTCTCTTACACTTGGTTAGGATGAATGCTCAGCCTTTGAAACACTAAAACAGCAACAGAAATCAAGTTCCTTTCGAATCTGAATTTGTTTGTCTCAGCAAAACAGTAACAAGTGGTATATTCCAGATCTAGGTGGCATTTTCGGTGGACAGGTGAGGGCCCTCAAATGGCATGCAAATGCTCATTAAGGATGTATCATTTAAATCAAAACGAGGATTCCTTCCTCCAGTGGCTATGGTGTTTACTTGCAGTCTGCAAGCGCATTCAAACCATCAGACGGAGCTTGAGGAACTAACAAGCAGCAGAGCTGATAGCCTTTATCCACACACATTTAATGGGACGAAGTTGACATAGATGATTTATTGCAGTCTTCCCTTTGCTTATCAGAAGGTGTCATCCTTTGTATTCATGGTTTTGAACAGGAGCGTTGTTGTTGTAAATGTAACTTCGGAAGATATTCTTTTGTATGTTATTATTATATTATTGTACCTCCATAGGAGATGTTTTTCCTCCGTTCGGGGATGTCATTATTGTATTTGGTCATGCAAGAATATAGAGGTAAAACCTCCATTGTAAGTCGGGGCAATAGTTCCCCAAAAGATAAATGTAAAATGTATTTTTGAGTCTCCCTAGGACAGGTCGGCCCAGACAAATAAGGAAGTCGGCCCCAATAGGGAATTAGGTCAGACACACTTAAAGTATAAATAGAGAGGCTCACTCTCTTTTGGATATCACACTCACTCAAGCAAGTTCGCACCAAGTGAGAGAGAAGACAAGTTAGCTGGAGGAGAAAGAGAGAAGCTGCAGAAGACATCTTATCTTTGGGTTTTCTATTTTGTTTGATATTGTACTAGTGACGAATCTATTACTGAGGAAGTTGCAAGGTTTTCTCCTTTATGGTTTCCCCGAGAAAATTTCTTGTGTCTTTTGTGTATTGTTGTGCTTGTCTATCTTTTAGTTTAAAGATCTAACATAATTGAATTAAAGTGCAAACACTAACATGGTATCAGAGCCACTCTGAAAGAAGGCACTGTG
The DNA here is from genome assembly GCA_027924585.1 of Larix kaempferi. NCBI lineage: Eukaryota > Viridiplantae > Streptophyta > Pinopsida > Pinales > Pinaceae > Larix > Larix kaempferi. Next base: position 22,224,679 of record BSBM01001346.1, read on the forward strand.
CAACAGCAGAAAGCTAGGGTTTCCAAATCCAAGGTCTTCTCTCCACAGATCATCCAGAAAAGAGGGCTAGGCTAACTCGCCTCAATAAAGATGCAATCCCTAATTTCTGCTGGAACCAGGAAAATTGGGGCTTCCTGTTCTGGGCACTTCCCACCACAGATCAGCTTGAAAGGGAGGTCATTTCAACTCGCCCTAGGAGGGCACATCTTCCTGTGGAAGCAGAATTCAAAACTGAGAATTTTCATTTTTGGCCCTATCACTACTGCCGGGGGAAAAACTAGGGCATCACTTATTTTGCAATTATGTCCACAGATTTGGGAAAGGGAGTACATTTCTCAACTCGCCTTGAGGATGTGCATCTTTCTATCCAAGCAGAAGTTCAAGATTCCAAGTTTGAAAAATTAGGGTTTCTCTGTCAAACCCTAGGTCAGCCAGCTCTGGAACCAGGTTGGCCATATCAAATTGGTAAGATCTAATTCCTTGCTATTTCCGGAACCAGGTTGGGCATCTCAAATTGGTAAGATCTAATTCCTTGCTATTTCCATTTGAGGTTCTCATATCAAAATGATAAATCACACCAAGCTTGAGGACAAGCTTGAAGGAGCTGATAACTTCCGAGCATGGAAGTATAGTATTTCTCGTCCTAGAAGAGAATGACTTGGACAAGTATGTTAATGAGGAGGTTCCAGAACCAAAGGGAGAAGAGGCAAAAGCAATTCACAAGAAGAACATGATCAAGGCCAAAAGGATCATTGCAGACTCCATCAAAGATCACCTCATCCCTCATGTATCATCCTTGAAGACTCTGAAGAAGATGTTCGATGCTTTGACCAAGCTATATGAAGGAAAGAACATCAACCGCAACGTGACTCTTAGGAACCAACTCAAGAATGTGAAGATTCAACACTCAAAAACAATTCAATCCTACTTCACAAGAGTCGCTCAGATCAAGGAACAACTTGAAGCAATTGAAGACAATGTTGAAGAAGGAGAGATTGTGATGAGTACCTTGAATGGTCTCCCAAGATCATGGGATTCATTTATTCAAGGAATATGCGCCAGAAAGAAGCTAATCAAATTCCGCAGATTATGGGAAGAATGCATCCAAGAAGAATCTCAATTAGTAGCAAGAGAAGACAAGATGGGGACTAATGATGACCAAGCCCTAACTGCTCATACCAAGAAGAATCAAAACAAGAGGGAGGACCACCATCACAAGAAGTCTAGAAGATCCCACAGGAATCATGGACCTAGAATAGACCTCTCCAGTATTAGGTGCTTCACATGTGATGAGAATGGACATTATTCAAGAAATTGTCCCAGGAACCAAGGATCCTCCAGGAGAATCAACAAGAAGAGGCATCATGCACATACTGCAGAAGATGATGAACCCACAAGCAAAAGAACAAAAGAAGATTCTTCAAGTGAGGAAGAATATGTATTGTAATAAATGAAGGTAACCAATTACAAGGGTTCATTCAGAAGGTTCCACCTCATAAGGTGAAGCTAGAGATGACTTTCAGTATTACATGAAAGGAGTAGGAGAAGCTCCTACAAAGTTGGAGTTCGGAAAACAAATAAAGTTCAATGCTCTATGGAAGAACCTCTCATCCATCAGCATTGTTTAAGATGCAAAAGAAGGGACACACAGAGTCTACTCCAGTACAAAGAACAAATGATCTACGGTGTAGAATACTTGCTCAACATTTCCAATCATAAGCAAGAAAGGCACAGGTCCTCAGAATCAGAAAATGAAATAGAACACACTGTTAGAGACTCCAATAGTTCCTGCAAGGAAGCAAAGATCAAGAGGGAATCCACCCAACAACCAAACAAAGATAAGTATCTGAATTGTCACTTACTGTATTGTCTAGTTGTGTACATATTTATATTCCTAGATTCAGGAAGTGTATTATGCATGTTAGAGTTATTGCATTGATGAACAGTATACTACTAATATACATGTGATGGGTAAGTGGCCTATGGTACTGTACAACATTCCATTGCTACTTATCTAGAATGAAACCTCTTTGCTGACATATTGGGAATAGTGCACGCTCTTAATAATGTTCTAGTAGAGATGTAAGGCATCTAGAAAGTTATCGTATGAATATGGGATATGGAACAATGTTGTGGTGAAGCACTGGCTAAGATAGTTGCATGACTGTGTGACCTATGTCTTTATGCATAAGAATTTGTTCTAAAAATTATGAAATGTTTCTAACCACGCAACTGAATTTGACTTGTAGAAAAGATAGTGTACTATCACCTACAAGAGAATAATATTGAGACTTGTTCCGAAGAACAAGTGACGATGGTTCAGCTATAACATTCAAGAAGATTTATGAAATAAAGCATACTACAAATCTACAAAGCGAGGGTTCTCTCAGAAAGAGGGAGTCGACTGTGACGAGACGTTGCTCTAGTGGCCAGACACACTTCCTTAGTGGTTTACATTACACTAGATAGATGGTGTAATCGAAGTAGAAGTAGAAGTAGATGGTGTACGGGCTCAGAAGGCACCCATGGGATAGCATGATGAGATCGAGGTTCACCTAGAGTGATGGGACATCAACCTTTGCTACAAGGTTGAAGATGAGAAGCTCATAGATGAGTGCAAGAGAGAACTTGCAACAGAGTTGGAGATCTTGGTATCCAGTAACCAATAAAAATGACATAGATGGATACACAGAAGATCATCAGAAAAGAAGGCTACCAGTCACTCCAGTGTAGAATGTCCCGATGCAGAAAGTACAAGATGCAAAGGGAGGATAGTGCTCAGTTACAAAGAGAGCAGGAAAGCTTCGCTTCAGAGAGAGTAACTACAGCACAAATGGAGAGACATTATCACTTAGCCTCTATCCATGGCAAAGGTGTTTGCCCCAGTATCTCAAGGATATGCTCAAAGTGATACCGGATGTCTCCCCTCATTAAGAGGAAGTATATGTGGTACAGTTTGAGACAGGTACCAAGGACATGGTACGGCAGGATAGAAGGTTTCTGACGAGCTTGGGCTTCACCAAGGGTAAAGCGAACTCCAACCTTTACTACAAGGTTGAGGAAGGAAAACCTATGATTCTACTATCCAGGAACAAAGAAGATGCTTACCACAGAGTTCAAGGACCTGGGAATGATGCACTACTTCTTAGGTATGGAGGTGTGGCAGAGTTTAGATGGAATTTTTCTTGGTCAAGGAAAGTATGCAGTAGAGATTCTGAAGAGGTTCGGAATGATGGACTACAAGGCAATGGCCACACCAATGGCATCGAACTTGAAGCTAATATGTGATGCTTCTTCAAAGACAGTTGATGCCACAATGTACAAGCAGATGATTGGTTCGTTAATGTACTTAACGAACACGAGACCAAACATATTTTTTGCTGTGAACACCCTGAGCTAGTTCCTGACGGATCTGAGGCATGTTCACCTGGCGGCTGCAAAACATATATTGAGGTACCTAAAGGGTACAAATGAGTATGGGCTCAAATATGAGACGAATCAGAAGATTAACCTGCATGGTTATGTTGATTCGGATTGGGCAGGCAGTGCCACAGACAGGAAGAGTACTTCGAGATGCTACTTCAGTTTGGGATTCAGTATGATCTCTTGGTTTAGAGGAAGCAATCATGTGTGGCACTGAGTACAGTCGAAGCAGAGTATGTTGCAGCTTGTTCGGCTAGTTGTGAGGCAGTATGGCTTCGGAAGCTACTGTCAAATTTGTTTGATCTCGAGCTAGAGGCGACTTGTATCTTTTGTGACAACCAGAGTTGTGTGAAGTTGTCTGAGAACCCGGTGTTCCATGACAAGTCGAAGCATATTGAGATCAAGTATCACTATATCCGAGATATGGTGAGAGAGGAGCAATGAAGCTCTAGTATGTGGCAACAGACGAGTAGATAGCCGATTTGTTACTAAGCCGTTAGCAAGAGTGAAGTTCAAGTACTTCAGAGAGAAGCTTGGTATTATCCAGATTGATGTTCCTCGAAAGAGGGAGTGATGTGACACGGTTGGAAGACGCAGGTGCACCAGGGTTGTATCTTACATGGTGGAAGACGCAGGTGGTCTGCAAGGACATACTGCATCCAGGATGCTCCTGAGTTGTATCCACATGTTTGAAGACGTTGGTGGTCCACGGGTCATAAAGCATATGGGATGCACTTGGGATGTATCTTACATGGTGGAAGACACAAGTGGTCCGAAAGGACGTAATGCATCTGGGATGCTCCTAGGTTGTATCCACATGTTTGAAGACGCAAGTTGACCAAGAGAGTCGTAATACATTTGGGTTGTATCCACGGGGTGGAAGACGCAGATGTCCCTGGGTTGTATCCACTGAGTGGAAGACGCAGGTTGATTGAGAGAGACGTAATACATTTGGGCTGTATCCACTAGGTGGAAGATGTAGATGTTCCTGGGTGGAAGACGCAGATATTCCTGGGCTGTATCGACTGGGTGGTAGATGCAGATGTTCCTGGGTTGTATCCACTGGGTGGAAGACGCACGTTGTTTGTTGGACATGATATATTCACCTGGGTTGTTCTTTGCATGAGATGATGAGATGATCTGGATACGATGAGATGCTAGTAGGAGACGCAGGTGGTGGTTGTGGCAATGTAATACGTTGTCCTGGGTTGTACCCTATGTTGTTGGAAGCGGGAACGGGAGCGGGAAGCGGGAAAAAGCAGGAGCGAAAAGCGAAATTTTCAAAAGCTTCCGTTTTGGGAGCATTTTTTATATAATACATATTTTAATATATTTTGATACATATATATAAAAACATGCAGGATGCAAATTAGTTCTAGAAAAAATGAAGACATAGATCTAACTATTGGATTAATGATGATTATTAAATCATCAACCATTCAGTACACATATACCATCAATAATCTAGCAGTTATAACTTATAACATTGTCATGATTTGCCATCAACAAACTCTAACAAATAACATCAACCACAATGAAATAGAGCATTATATTCATTACCGGGGAATTGTAATATTTAATCAACAATTCAAACTTCAAAGGTAGATTCAAAAATTAAATTGGCCATCAAGAACAAATCTAACTGGTGCCCAAAACTAATCATCAAGAATAGTGTCCTCCACCTCTTGAAATCCATGTCCAGCAAATGTGATGCAACGTTGTCTTTCAAATCCTGCCATGAATCACTTGAGACCATACTAGCCAATGGCTCATTTACTTCAAAAGGCGCCTGAAGGTGAGGTAGTACCTAGCAAATATGGTCTTTGCAATCTTAAGGAGCTTCAACCTAGAGTGATTGCAAAAGAAGTGGTGGGCCATGCTATGATTGGTAATAAATTGTAACATTTTCTTCCCTTTTTTACAATGCACCTTTCTATTTATAATTAGGTCCTTCATTTTAATAATAATATGCATCAAAAGGTTCAGTGTGTGAACCGAACACCCTAATGAAAATATGTTAGGGTGCATATCCTCAATGATTTCTCTTGCTACCTTAAAATTAGTAGTGTTATCAGCGATGACTTGAATGGCATTGTTCAACCCAATTTCTTGAATGGTTTTAATTAAACGTTTTGCAATATTAATACTAGTCTTGTAACATAGTAGTCATGGGCTAAAAGGAAGACCGCACCACTAGCAAACACACCAAGAATATTTATCAATGGCCTGCCACTACATTTGTCCAAGCACCAAATACAATGTGAATGGATCCTAGTACACCATATTTAGTCCAATCAATTGTAAAATATCCTATACCATTATGGATTTTTGGCTCTTTCCATGTTAAGACTATTGTCAACCAAAATTGACATGCGTGTGCTGAAGCCCAAAAAGTGAGCACACCAGCTCGATGACAACTCTCAAGAGAGAAGCCAATGTCACCACACTCCTCTCTTCCTCGCTTCACGTTGGCTCTTCTCCAACACAAGGGCGGTTTCCCTAAGGTAGGATCGCTAAGGCAGGTGCAACAAAGGGCAAGGTGAACTGAAGAGGCTTCCTTAGAGAAACAATTGTAACAAAAAAGGTATTTTGATTGACTGATGGGAAGGAAGGGAGGATCAGTCCTCGAGGGAAGACCAGTGTCAGTACCAAAAGGGACAATGGAGTCAAAAGAGAACTCAAAGGGGGCCTTGTGTTTCACACAAGTGAGATTAATCTAGTATGTTCCATAATCAAAGACAAGAAGAATATAAATATAACAGACTACAGTCTATTACTCCTAACATCTTTTGAAAACATAATATCAACAAACAACTTGACAACTGCAACCGCTTGCCCAATGGACTAGAATATATCCTTCTATGCTAGATTTACTCAACAGCTTATAATGAAACACGCAAACATGAAAGAGATGCCCAATATGTCCGAAAAACCCAACATGATATTTTTCTATTAGGCTCAAGGGAAAGAAAAACTCCCAACTTTTTTCCATCCTTACAAATCAAAGTATGCAATCTTAAATAGACCACCAAATGCAATAGGTCGCCCTAATTGGGGCTTACAAGAGTGTAAACGAAGTGAAAAATGTGTGGACCATCACTCGTACCAGAGATAAATCAGGGTTCTAACTCCACATAAAGGAAGAGTTTCAAGGAGATAAGTGCGCCATCTCTAGATCTCACACACAGCCAAGAGGTTGCCCAATCTATCGGAGGAATCTTCAAACAGTGGACCTGCCACTTAGTTTTACTTAGTTGATCCTTCATGAATGCATAACAAATCGCCCAGAATTCAGGCTCGTGTCTGCCAGTTCTTAAGTTCAAAAAGGAGTTAAGTATGCCAAGGGTAAGCGCCAAATCTGGATGACATGTACGAGAACAACTCGAATTTACTCCAACCACCAATGGATAATTCTCTAACCGTCTTTGTCATTTTCCTTACCAAGAAACTGAATGCTTAGTGGATGCGATATCTACCAACCAAATCTTTGAATCAGTCCTGATCGCCATCTCCACCGATCGACAGAATCTTAAAACTCTAGACCTGGCGTCGTATTGACTCGAAACTGGACGCCACGTTATCTAAGATGCCCATAATCAATTTTCGAAATATCCAAAGTTTAAACTTTTGTAATGGAACTCCGAGAACACAACCTGAGTTGGTGTTTCTAGGTGGACGGATTCCTCAACTCGCAAATCTCTCAAACAGCAGCTGAATGGTGCTGAATAATTTGATGGTTTTTTGCTTTTGTTTATAACTTTATTACATCTATCACAAAAATTCACTGATCGAAAAAGAAACTCTGTGCAAAAGGGTTTTCGATTGATAAATAGTTGCTCCAAAAGGTTATCAAAAGGTGCACCTTGAATAAAATCCATGTAGTCGACTGCCAGAATGACGTGTGGATAAAAACAATCTCGAATTTATGTATGAACAGAGCAGAGACCACCGTCTATTAACAGAAGAGTAGAGAGTTGCAGGGTCGCCAGGGAATCCGGACTACGGTGAGCAGAGCGAGGCGCTCCAATGCATACGATGCGGCGTCTCAAGAGCATTGCGTCGGGTTGATCCTCCATTTCAGATCCGAGAGGAGATGGTGGCATAAAAAGGGCAAAATTTGAACCCGAAACAAAAGTGGAGGCCGTCGGGTCATCCAAGAATGTGGCAAGTACAAGTGAGACCTCAGAGCAGCACATGGTTATTGTTTCTGTACAACCCTCTGTGGTTGGACATAGTACTTCAGACATGGCAGTAGTTCCAAAAAATAGAAATTCTGGTATTGACCAACTTCCAAAGGAAATGCATCAACATGACATGAAATAAGGGATGATAAAGGCAAGAATCTGGATGACAAGGTTATTGAAGCAACAGTTGTCAATGGCAATGGGACAGAGACTGGCCACATAATTTCAACAACAATAGGTGGTCAAAATGGGCAGCCAAAACAGACCATCAGATACAGGGCAGAACGTGTCGTGGGCACTGGGTCATTTGGTATTCTCTAACAGGACTTCCGAACTAGCAGTGACCCGATCCAAAAGTTGATTCATTAAAAATGCGTCCTCGCTGGCTTCCAGGAACTCATTCTAGGGCTCGGCACGTTCTGTCAGTTGTTCTAGACCTGGCGTAATTCATGTCAAACCAAACTCGACGCATCATAAGATGATTCCCATGCAACTGGCTGTCAAAGGAATTCAGAGGCTAATCCATTGGTCATGATCCCACTAATTAGTGAACGCCACCGTAAAGGTGGAAGCTCCATTCACAGCAACTGATCCATGTGACAAATGGGATTAGCACCATCCATTTTAACCCTGGGGTGGGCGACGAACAGATTCTCTCTCAGGTCACGACTTTGGAAATGAGACCGGAGATCACCATGTATTGAATCATAACCTCATAGTTATCGTTGAGAGAGACTGTGTCGCTTTCGGCTGTATCCTTCATAAAAGAGTCCGAATATACCTTAATTGTTTGCAGAAATGTGTACTAGCTGTGTAGTATTTTGATGTACCATCAATCTGTATCACCTCAACTTTATGCTGATCAACAAACTTTGCTTCCCCTTCTAACTGTGTCACTCCAAAATTTGCTAGCATTCTTTTATATATTCCATTTAGTCTCATTATTTCTTTTGTCTTATTTTCCAGGAGCCTTTTCCAATCAAATGTGATTGGTCCGTTGATATCCCATCCAAAAATTCCTTGAATCTTCAAATTCAGAACTGAAAGCTCCCCCATAGACCAAAATTTTCCTTGGAACACAGAATCTTTTGCAAATGACAAATGGCTGGTATGTGATGCACAACACATATGACAGGCTTCCTTTTTATTGATATACATCAATTGTTTGTCATTTTGGGGGTGTTTGACACCATGACTTCGCATGTAGCTGCATTCATCCTCTATTTGAAGTGAGCAAGTATATGAGCAATCTATTTTTCTCACCACTTCTTTCAAATACCCTCCATCCATTGCTTCCTTGCAGTTACCGACTGTTTGAAAGGGGGATGCAAAAATGATGGTGTTTTCCAGGACATTTCTTTCAATATCACACTCATCACACTGATCTGAATCTCTAAGTAGGCAATAGTTGCAAGAATAGTTTGACTTACTACCAGAAGAAGGCAATGTTCTATCTGACAAGATCATATCTTCATAGTTACAGCAACTGTTGACTTTATCAATATCCTCACCCGACCCGCAATAGAACATTCTCCTGTCAAAGACAAATGCCTTGTGCTCTTTATTTAGTCTTCGTAATGCAACCAAAGCTAGCCTTTTGTCGATTTCTGATTTCACAGCTTCTTTGTTTTGTATGCCTTCTGGTCGTTTTCATGTTGCCTGTGGACACCCCTGTCAAAATGCGGGGTAACATCTGGCTCCATATGGGGACGTGTGCTCAGCTTGTGCGTGCATGAGAACCTCAGATTCTTGGTTATCGCAGACCAACTTAAAAAAGAAAATACACAATGCGGTGGGGATGGCTCAATTCATATCCCCAAAACCACAGATTTATTACAAAACAGAAAAGAATGTTGAAAAAAATTTAAATGCTCATGCAGGAGCTTTATTCATCCTATCTACCTATTCTAACATGAGACTGGGATTTGCTAAGTATATGCATACAGCCAATGGAACCACTCTAGCATCTTATCCATGCTATTTTTCTTTTCTTTGTGCTCAGTTCTAGACAAAAATGAGGACAGAGTCACCATAAAACAGAGATGTATTAGAATCTGCTCATGAATCTGTAATGACAGGCTGTTAGGATATAAAAAATCATCCAATTTTTGGCAGAAAAAATCAGGATGTGCACAAGAATCCTCTATCCATTGATGGATAGGACTCACATACAAACCTCCATCATAAGGGTGCTCGAGCTGATCTGCTAAACAGGCATTGATATCTTCTTTAATGAAATGATCTTGGGGCAGATCATAATCATCATCACGAAACTGTTCGTGAACATCTTTGGTGACATAAACTCGAGGCAGCTCCAACTTTTCATCAAAAGGATGTTCATAAACCTGGGGCAGCTTCACATCTTTAATGTTTTCTATTATGGCCATATCAGGAAGCTCTTCAGCAATATCTTCAAACAAAGACCCTTTTGATGCTTCTTCAATGGGGTCATCGATTTCGGGCTGCCCTCTTTGATCGTCAATGTTTTCTTCAAGGATCTCTTCTTTAGTGTTAGGCTGGGACCTAGGGATGAGAGCATCATATTCTCTAGCAAGCTGCTCAATCTCATCAGCTGTTCCATCATGCCAGCGAAGGAGAAACCTCTCGAAAAACTTTGCCAGTGAGCCTAAGGATTCATCAAAAAGGCCATAGAACCAATTTATTGCATCCCCTTCCAAAGTTAAAGCAAAAACGACCATAAGGTCATCCTCATGATAAACATTAAAATCAACCATCAATTTGCAGTAAGAAGCAATATGATGGGTGGCTGAAACTTCATCATTTCCATGGAATTCTAGAAAAATGTCATGCACCTTCTCACGGTCGTAGCATTTATTAGGAAATCCACGTATATTTGAGAAATCTAGCGGGGTGAAAGCTTCGTGCAGAAGATCACGCGGTTTTTCCTTATCATCATCCATAAATCAAATAATGAGGTACTAAAACTGAAATATGTATGTAGTCATACCTCATACCAAGCTGTGGAGTCGCCAAGGTGAGCTTGGAAGCCTTCCAATGAGTGTGCTCACCTCTACACCCCATAGGATCTTCAAATCTGCAAAAGGACAAGGGCTCTGTCCCTTCGTGGAGTCGCCATGTGAGAAGAAGAATCGGCAATATAATCTCCCACAAATGTCAATGAAGCATAGCCTTCAAATATACAAGAACTGCACTTTGTCCCCGGCAACGGCGCCAAAATGTTGTCACCCAAAACTGACGTGTGTGCTGAAGCCCAAAAAGTGAGCACACCCGCTCGATGACAACTCTCAAGAGAGAAGCCAATGTCACCATACTCCTCTCTTCCTCACTTCAGGTTGGCTCTTCTCCAAAACAAGGGAGGTTTCCCTAAAGGTAGGATCGCTAAGGCAGGGACAACGAAGGGCAACGTGAACTAAAGATGTTGCCTTAGATAAACAGTTGTAACAAAAAAGGTATTTTGATTGAGTAATGGGAAGGAAGGGAGGATCAATCCTCGAGGGAAAACCAGTGTCAGTACCAGAAGGGAGAATGGAGTCCAAAGAGAACTCAAAGGGGGCCTTGCGCTTCACACAAGTGAGATTAATCTAGTATGTTCCATAATCAAAGACAAGAAGAATATAAGTATAACCGACTATAGTCTATTACTCCTAAGATTTTTTGAAAACATAACATCAACAAACAACTTGACAACTGAAAATGCTTACACAATGGACTAGAATATAGCCTTCTATGCTAGATTTACTCCACAGCTTATAATGAAACACGCAACCATGAAAGAGATGCCCAATATGTCCGAAAAACCCAACGTGATATTTTTCTATTAGGCTCAAGGGAAAGAAAAACTCCCAACTTTTTTCCATCCTTACAAATCAAAGTATGCAATCTTAAATAGACCACCAGATGCAATAGGCCGCCCTAATTGGGGCTTACAAGAGTGTAAACGAAGTGAAAAATTTGTGGACCATCACTCGTACCAGAGATAAATCAGGGTTCTAGCTCCACATAAAGGAAGAGTTTCAAGGAGATAAGTGCGCCATCTCTAGATCTCACACACAGCCAAAGAGGTTGCCCAATCTATCGAAGGAATCTTCAAACAGTTGACCTGCCACTTAGTTTTACTTAGTTGATCCTTCAGGAATGCATAACAGATCGCCTAGAATTCAAGCTCGTGTCTACCAATTCTTAAGTTCAAAAAGGAGTTAAGTATGCCAAGTGTAAGCGCCAACTCTGGATGACATGTACGAGAACAGCTCAAATTAACTCCAATCGCCAATGGATAATTCTCTAACAATCTTTGCCATTTTCCTTACCAACAAACTGAATGGCTTAGTGGATGCACTATCTGCCAGCCAAATCTTTGGATCAGTCCTCATCGCCATCTCCACCGATCGACAGAATCTTAAAACTCTGGACCTGGCGCCGTATTGAATCAAAACTGGACGCCACGTTATCAAAGATGCCCATAATCAATTTTCAAAATATCCAAAGTTTAAACTTTTGTAATGGAACTCCGAGCACACAACCTAAGTTGGTGTTTCCAGCTGGACGGATTCCTAAACTCGCAACTCTCTCAAACGGAAATTGAATGGTGCTGAATAATTCGATGGTTTTTTGCTTTTGTTTATAACTTTATTACACCTGTCACAAAAAGTCACTGATCGAAAAGAAACTCTATGCAAAAGGGTTTCCGATTGATACATAGCTGCTCCAAAAGGTTATCAAAAGGTGCACCTTGACTAAAATCCACGTAGTCGACTGCTCGAATGATGTGTGGATAAAAACTATGTCAAATTTATGTATGAATAGAGCAGAGACCACCGTCTATTAACAAAAGAGCAGAGAGTTGCAGGGTCGCCAAGGAATCCGGACTACAGTGAGCACAGCGAGGCGCTCCAATGCATACGATGTGGCGTCTCAAGAGCATTGCGTCGGGTCAATCCTCCATTTCAGATCCGGGAGGAGATGGTGGCATAAAAAGGGCAAAATTTGAACCCGAAAAAAAAGTGGAGGTCGTCGGGTCATCCAAGAATGTGGCAGGTACAAGTGAGACCTCAGAGCAGCACATGGTTATTGTTTCTGTAGAACCCTCCGTGGTTGGACATAGTACTTCAGACATGGCAGCGGTTCCAAAAAATAGAAATTCTGGTATTGACCAACTTCCAAAGGAAATGCATCAGCATGACATGAAATAAGGGATGATAAAGGCAAGAATCCGGATGACAAGGATATTGAAGCGACAGTTGTCAATGGCAATGGGACAGAGACTGGCCACATAATTTCAACAACAATAGATGGTCAAAATGGGCATCCAAAACAGACCATCAGATACAGGGCAGAACGTGTCGTGGGCATTGGGTCATTTGGTATTGTCTAACAGGACTTCCGAACTAGCAATGGCCCAATCCAAAAGTTGATTCATTAAAAATGCGTCCTCGTTGGCTGCCAGGAACTCATTCTAGGGCTCGGCACGTTCTGTCAATTGTTCTAGACCTAGCGTAATTCCTGTCAAACCAAACTCGACTCATCAGAAGATGATTCCCATGCAACTTGTTGTCAAAGGATTTCAGAGGTTGATCCATCGGTCATGATCCCACTAATTAGTGAACGTCATCGTAAAGGTGGAAGCTCCATTCACAATGACTGATCCACGTGACAAATGAGATTAGCACCATCTGTTTTAATTCTGGGGTGGGCAACGAACAAATTCTCTCTCAGGTCGCGACTTTGGAAATGAGACCAGAGATCACCATGGATTGAATCACAACCTCATAGCTATCGTTGAGAGACTGTGTCCCTTTCGGCTATATCCTTCATAAAAGAGTCTGAATATACCTTAGCTGTTTGCAGAAATGTGTACTGGCTGTGTAGTATTTTGATGTACCATCAATCTGTATCACCTCAACTTTATGTTGATCAACAAACTTTGCTTCCCCTTCTAACTGTGTCACTCCAAAATTTGCTAGCATTCTTTTATATATTCCATTCAGTCTCGTTATTTCTTTTTTCTTATTTTCCAGGAGCCTTTTCCAATCAAATGTGATTGGTCCGTTGATATCCCATCCAAAAATTCCTTAAATCTTCAAATTCAGAATTGAAAGCTCCCCCATAGACCAAAATTTTCCTTGGAACACAGAATCTTTTGCAAATGACAAATGGCTGGTATGTGATACAAAACACATATGAGAGGCTTCCTTTTTATTGATATACATCAATTGTTTGTCAGATTGGGGATGTTTGACACCATGACTTCGCATGTAGCTGCATTCATCCTCTATTTGAAGTGAGCAAGTATATGAGCAATCTGTTTCTCTCACCACTTCTTCCAAATATCCTCCATCCATTGCTTCCTTGCAGATACTGACTATTTGAAAGGGGGATGCAAAAATGATGGTGTCTTCCACGACATTTATTTCAGTATCACACTCATCACACTGATCTGAATCTCTAAGTAGGCAATAGTTGGAAGAATAGTTTGACTTCCTACCAAAAGAAGGCAATGTTCTATCTGACGAGATCATATCTTCATAGTTACAACAACTGTTGACTTTATCAATATCCTCACCAGACACGCAATAGAACATTCTCCTGTCAAAGACAAATGCCTTGTGCTCTTTATTTAGTCTTCGTAATGCAGCCAAAGCTAGCCTTTTGTCAATTTTTTATTTCACAGCTGCTTTGTTTTGTATGCCTTCTGGTCGTTTTCATGCTACCTATAGACATCCCTGTCAAAATGGGGGGTAACAAAGCCCATGGTTTTAGCTTTGACATACTCTAAGCTCTTGTATCCTTTAGGGAAACTACTGATGGCTTGTACCATTTCATGTGGATACTAGTACACCATATTTAGTCCAATCAATTGTAAAATTTCCTGGACCATTATGGATTTTTGGCTCTTTCCATATTAATCCCATGGTTTTAGCTTTGTCATACTCTAGGCTCTTGTATCCTTTAGGGGAACTATTGATGGCTTGTACCATTTCATGCCAATAGGGTGAATGAAGAGCATTGAATGGTACACCACATGCATAGAGAAACCTGAAAATTTTTGCATCCACTTCATCCTTGCAACTATCGTTAAGGGAATCAAATATTGTTTTAAGCATAGGTGAGAATCCACTACAATGGGGGGATGGGGATTGACCACCATACATTCTATGTGAGCTTGAAGTCTTAGATTCAACCCTTGATTTTTTGGATTTTTTTTTCACAACCTCCTCTTCTTGTATTTGTTTCTTCTTTCATTGGCACAGGGTCACATGTTTTGAATCCTATAGTCTTACCTTCATCCCATGGTGTAATACCATATATATGCTTTCTCACATGGGTATATGAACCTATGTAAGTTTCATTACAATGGGACATATAAACTTTGTTTGTGCTTCCAGCCTATTTCCCTCACCCAAGCCTTGTCGCATACTTCCACAAGGGTGTTAAAGTCTCTTTGTGCTTTTGCCCATCATCATTGTTAGCCTCATTATCAACATCCCCTTCTATTTATTCCTTCTCTCAATGGTATGTGCCACTGCTTACTTCTTCCTCCTCAACACTAGTATTTTAGCTTCCTAACACCACAATCATAATAAAAAATGGAACCAAAAGAAAAAACCACATAGCCATCATGCTTCTTGACCCAAGATAAGAATAACATGCTACCTCCAATAGAATAATGGAGAAGGAGAAATGGGAAAGAGTAGAAGAGAAAACTCAAGATTCAGCATAGTGGAATTTAAAACAAACAAACAAATAAAGAGTGGGTTTTAGAGCCTACCTCTTTAGCTCTCCAACAGTGATTGAATGTAACTATGGAAGCCTTCAATCTTCCTTCCAAGATCTCACAAACAACAACCTTCAATCTACCTTCCAAGCTCTCATGAATTTTCTCATTAACACTAGCTAACTTCCCACTCAAAACCCTAGAAAAGAGGAATAACATGAGTGAAATGATAAATAGAATGAGGGAAAATGAAGTGAGTGAGTGTTTTAATCAACTAAAGGAACCCTAGTCATGCATAGACCAATGATTGAATCCTTGTCTTGGTTCACACAAGCAAGAAAGAAAAAAGAAGTGCCTCTAACTGGCGGGAGCTAAGTGGGAGCATTGAGGGAGCGTTTTTTTGTCTGCTGGAAGCGTTGAGGGAGCGACTAAGTGAACGACCTAGGAGCGTTGAGGGAGCAATCCGGGAGCATTAAGGGAGCGATTCAGGAGCGAAGCTCACTATTTTGGCAGGGAGCGTTTTTTTTAGGGAAGCACGATTCCAAAAAACGCTCCCAAGAGGAATCGATGAGAAATCGCGCTTCCGAGGCCGATTCCTCTAGGAGCGCGAATTGGGAGCGAAGCGGAGAGGGGGGGGCGATTCCCCGCAACCTAGGTTGTACCTACTTGATGGCTTTCTCGTAGAGATGATGAAGACCTAGATGAGAGTTAGGCCTACATCCAGCATGAAAAAGGGATGGCTCTGTAGAACTTCTCATGACGAATAGATTCGAGAGATGTCACTAGTCAATGATCAACAAGATGAGAATTGTTGCAGTAGAGATGATGATGATCCAGCGATGATAATCCAACGATGATGATGATCCAGAGATGATGACGTTGTCCAGAGTTTGTGTCCAACTGTGATGATAACTGTGTCGAGAAAATACCTTCCTAGTTAAGAGGGAGTGTTGTTGTAAATGCAACTTCGGAAGATATTCTTTTGTATGTTATTATTATATTATTGTACCTCCATCGGAGATGTTTTTCCGCCGTTCGAGGATGTCATTATTGTATTTGGTCATGCAAGAATATTGAGGTAAAACCTCCATTGTAAGTTGGGGCAATAGTTCCCCAAAAGATAAATGTAAAATGTATTTTTGAGTCTCCCTAGGACAGGTCGGCCCAAACAAATAAGGAAGTCGGCCCCAGACAAAGTATAAATAGAGAGGCTCACTCTCTCATTTGGATATCACACTCACTCAAGCAAGTTCGCACCAAGTGAGAGAGAAGACAAGTTCATTGGAGGAGAAAGAGAGAAGCTGCAGAAGACATCTTTTCTTTGGGTTTTCTATCTTGTTTGATATTGTACTAGTGACGAATCTATTACTGAGTAAGTTGAGGGGTTTTCTCCTTTGTGGTTTCCCCAAGGAAATTTCTTGTGTCTTTTGTGTATTGATGTGCTTGTCTATCTTTCAATTTGAAGATCTAACATAATTGAATTAAAGTGCAAACACTAACAAGCGTTCCACTTGAAGTGCCCTTGCTTGTCATCTTATGAGACTTTTATGGAGGTCACTGAAATGCTAAGGTCTCCCACACATCATGCATGCCTTCGCTAAAACGCTTAGACTTGAAAAATTTCTTAGCCACTTGTTATATTATTTGGAGAAGGGCTGTCCCCTTTTGGAGCTTGTTCATCCTTTTGGGATCTCATTGCCATGTATTGAGGATCCTCACACAAGTGGATATGCCACCTTTGGGGTGTTTGTTGATTGGAGATTGTTAGGGAGCATTTCACTCATATGCCATCGCTATCTCATGTTGGGACATGCACCTTCATTGAGCCTATTTTTGGGATCAATCCACTCTCTTGAAGGATATCTGTTGGGGATTCCCACTTTGGAGGTCGCATGCATGGGTCCATGCCCTATGCTATTAAGGTTGTTTTGAAACTCTTTCTTGACATTTTTCATCCTTTCTTTATGGAGGCCAGTTTGCATTTGGGGCTTATCTAGGGTTCGTTGTTGCCTTGCTTAGACCACTTCCTTTGGAGCGCAATTTTTGGAGAACCTTGAAGGCTAGGACATAGATTTACCTCTTGCTTTTTGTTCCATATATGATAGATGTGCCCTCCTCTAGGGCCTTGTATTCCTTGAATGATGTGCGTGTATCTTTGACCACCATTTTGTATGGATCTAGTTAGAGTTTGTCAGGGTTAGTGGAGTATTTTGATTTGTTTACTCCACCCTAGGCTAGATCTAGGATTTTAAATGTTTATCATTATTTTATTGTAAAGGAATTTGAGCTCCTCTCCTATATAAGAGAGCCTCTTCCTCATTCATTTCTCATGTTTGGATTGGGGGAGAAATCCCACTAAAACTTAATGAAATATATCTTGGTGCTTATGGATGGTTGATGCTAGCACTATGACGAGGAAATCTTGCTAATGCTATGGTGTAATTTTTCAAATCAACAATGGTCTCTTGCTTGGGATGATTTGCAAGTGAGCTCTTTACTTTGCAAGGTTAAATTTCTTTGGGTTTATGGTTGAATAGGTGGTGTATTTTCAACTCTTGATTGTAAGCCCTACGATTCCATGCTTAATAAATATTCTTCCCAAGTTAGTGTTGAAGATACCACTCAGGTTATTCCCTTATAGATCCTAGGATAAATCTGACCTTTCTTGGACATGGTAAGAATTGGTTCTCAAACCCTAGCTATCATTGGATGTTAGTAAGCTCTTTGTTACTATCCTTGATTGACCCTATTTTCCCATTTGATAAGACATTGGTCTCCAATCACTTCATCGACGTTATCTTTTACTTTCATAAAAACCTTGTTTTGTTAGGGTTACTCTTCAAATTCACCTTGTGCTTCATTGCTAAACCCTAGTAATCCTATTTAGGGACTCGTCCCTTGAGCTAGAGAAGAGCTAGCCTAAAGAGCAGAAGAGGACTGGTGAGGTGACAATGGCCCCCTCTTAATTATCTATAAGCTATCATTGGTTGTTAGGGCTTTAATCTCAAGAAGACAGTTTGTGTGATAAAAGTCCACTCACATAGGATTGGACTAATTGTTCTTTTGATAACCCAGGTACAAGTGTAGCCAATGCTTCCCCTTCATGCAAGAATTTGTCCACGTCACCTTTTTTTTTAAGTCTGGTGAGTTTTGCAAAAAAATCGCCCTCAAAGATACCTTGGAATCTTTTAAAGAAATCATTCTTGAACATAACCCAATTATATGAATATATTGTCTTTTCCACCACCTGTACCAATTATATGCATCGCCTTCAAGATGAATGTAGTTGTAGTTGAATTTTTTGTCATCTTTTTCTATATTATATATGTCAAAATATTTTTCTGCTTTGTTAAACCAGAGGCCACACTATGCTTTTCATTCCCATTGAACTTTGATAACTCAAGTTTAACCCTCATTGAACACGCAAAAATTGGTAAATTTGTATATGGCAGTGAATGGTTGGCAATCACTAATCCATTTGTAGGCATGCCCAGTTGCGGATTAGCTGTACCTGAAGAACTTGTTTGTGGATCGGTTGTATGCAGAGAATTAACACTAACGAAAACCCTGTTATGAATGCCCTTAATTGACTTGTATCTTTCTTTAGTTTGTCATGATTCTTCTCAACTTCCCCCTTGAGTTCTGTTTGCTCTTGCTTCAGCTCATCTTGGTTCTAATCAATCTTCTCTCTGAGTTTATCTTGAACCTCAATGACCTGTTTGTATTGACCATCTATCTACCTAGTTTATTTCTCTAGTTTGTCCAATCTGGACTTAGTGTCTGTCATTTTCCTAGTTACTGGAGTATTTTTGTGATCAATTTTGACTGTCTTAGGTTGCTGCTGTACACAGAATTTTCCTAGACTTTTCACTATCATATGGATGACTATGACAGCCATGGTACAGATTCATATGAACTGTAATAGATCTGTATGGAATTGTACAATCTCAACTTTCCAGGCATACGAATGGCTGAGCTCTGGTACCAATGGGGTGTAAAACTCCTTTTGTTGATTTATTGAATTTATATGGGAAATGATGTGTCTGTGTGTGCGTATAAGAAGATGAAGGATGATAAGATGATATTTTTGACAAATACAGGACCCTGAGTAAACAACCCTAAGGGGGGTGCCTTTGTACATTTTCATTAAAGGTGATGTCTTTTTACTAACTCATTTACTTTACTATGTTCTTTTTTTATTATCTTTATTATTATATTAATATTTTTATTATTATATTATTTATTATTTAGCTTACTATTTATGTATGTAACAAAACCCTATGTCGGCTTACTATTTATGTATGTAACAAAACACCATGCACACTTTTCTCTTACTCTAATCAAATCACTATCTAATCACTCCATGCATGATTTTTCCTTAATTTGTGCTTTTCTAATCTTGAATTTCTCAAAAAAGCAGCCTGCGAGCATGCATACTCATTAAGTCATCTCAAACTCAAAGGATAACCATAAAAACTGGAAAAGCACTTCACCCTATCTAAGATGATGTCATGGCTGCCACATCATCAACTTGACCTTGAACAAGGACTGCCCACTGTATTTATAAATCACTCCCACATGTCCTCATAAGATGCAACCACTATCTACTGATGACCAAACCACCCATCCTCTATCCAAATTGAAAACTGGGAACAACTCAACCACTGCACACTGGAACCATGACATTGCCTATATACCTGCTAAAAATAGCAGGCTCCATAAGGTTGTTGGAAGTGGGAACGAGAAGCATAATTTTCCTTCCTTCTACATCACACACGAAGACTATCGCTAGACAAAGCTTGAATATGAATGAGACAACCAGTGACTCTTGAGTTTCAAACAACACAGAGATCTCCATATAACATCAATTCTTTCAAGTCACTGATCTTTTGGGTCATTCAACCTCCATCTATGATTTATTTTATCAGCAACTGAAGGTCTTTGCTTGATTCACCAATATAGTGCATGTGTATCATATTTGTAAATGGACCTGCCACTAGGCCACACTCTATGTGTCCATCTTAGATCTGTACAAATTAGAGCCACCTTGAAGCTATTTCATGGGTCAAAAATCAAGTTACTTTCCATGTTAGGATTGTTGTATTTCCTATGAAGCAAATAAGTCCAAAAAAGATCCCTCCAAGAAAACCACTCCCCTCAGTCAAGGTCTGAAATATCTGACCATGTAAACACACCTTTCCTAGTAATAAATCTTCCTTCAAACTGAAAGAGAGAACCAAAAGCACCTGAATAAAATCTAAACCACCAAATTCTACTGGAACCCACTCTCTGCCTAGCAAAGTTTTTGACAGTTCCATGAAATATGTTGAGAGATCACTTGCCATCTTTTCCAAATCCTCTTCAATCAAGATATTCGAAGCCTATGAAGAATTTAGCAATGGGAAACACCTTGCAGTCCTCTTATAACCTATTTAGCAACAAAATTAAACCTTCCATTCAAACATCTATCAAGTCCAAGCCTTCCTCCTTCTCCTTCTCTAGAGTGCAAATATCCGAAGAAGCTAAAAACCCTATTTAACCCCCGATTTGAACCCACAAATAGTTTCCTAAGATGAGCTCCAATTTAGCCAAGTGAGAAACAATGGAAAACCAACAAGAGGAATATACACATGCCCTGCAACCATGACCTTGGAAACAACTCTAATCCTTCCTACTAGGGGGGTGTCTCTAATAACTCTTTATTATACCACTTATTAGTTTTAGTCTCTACTTTCGCCGACGCCGAATTCTACATGTCCATAGTTAGGTGAGATATTCAAGCCAAAGTGGGTCCCTAGACATCTAACAAACACCTCTTTAGGGACTTTTTTCCAAGATGTATTCACTCACTCAGGAATTGAGTAATCACCAATATGCAAGTATCTTGTCTTGAGATTGAAAATTCTGGCTCCTAAGATTGTAAAAAATATCTCCAAACATCTGAGCATTTTGACTACTAAAGTTTGAGGTAATTCTAGAGCAAGAGTGGAATCATCGACAAAATGTAAAATTGGCATTCCATGTCCCCATGGCAGTGAAATTGCTTTTATCTAACCTTGAATTTTGAAAACTTATAATGAATAACCTACAGCATCAACAACAATAAAATAAAGATGGCAAAGAACCTTGCATAATCAACTTCTTGAGAACGATGGGATTAGTTAATTTCGCATTAACCTGCACCTTAAGAGAGGCATTATAAAAAG
The DNA here is from genome assembly GCA_027924585.1 of Larix kaempferi. Lineage (NCBI taxonomy): Eukaryota > Viridiplantae > Streptophyta > Pinopsida > Pinales > Pinaceae > Larix > Larix kaempferi. The sequence continues at coordinate 22,246,185 of BSBM01001346.1, forward strand.
AGCATTAACTGCTTTTCTGAATTGTAAGGGAAAGCAAATCCACTTCAACATATCTATGATAAAATCCCACTCTCTTTTATCTTAAGCTTGGTCAAAGTCAATTTTCATAAACAAGCCTTTTTAGTGAGTCTCCCTGGCCCACTCAAGAACTACCCATGCTAACACAATGTCATCAAGAATAAATCTAACTTTTTCCAAGTTGGTTTGTTCTACACAAACAACCGTTGCAACCATATATTCAATTCTCCTAGCCAGAAACTTGGCAAGAACTTTATAAGCCACACCAAACAGGGTTATTAACTTATTAGTCACCAACCACTTATGGACTACTTGTTAAGATTTGGGAATTATTGATAAAGTAGATAGTTGATGGTTGTGCTTAATAATTTAGGAGATATGTCGTGGACAGGGACTCCCCGGCATGATCTTGATCTCTGTTCTTCGAGGTAATATATGACGCATTTTCAAATAACAAATAGAAGGTAAATTAGGAAATCAATTTTGTAATAAAGGTCAAGTTGTAATGACCTGCTATTAGAATAGTCATTTTTAATTTTTAAATATTGGGAACATAAAGTGAAGAGACTCATTGGAAGATGAATAAATCAGTATGACTATGAATTGTTCTCTCTTCCAATTTGTTGTTGTGTGAATCTGCAATTGCGTATGCAAATTCTGATATGGTGTCAAAGCTATGGAGATAGGCATGGTGAAGGACGGAAGGAGCCGAAGGTTTGCGGGAGTGCATACAACGGAATGAAATCAGGAAGACATGCAAAATATGGAGCAGATTTCCGGAAGAGGAGAAATTGCATGGCAGAAATATACCAGTCCACACAAGCACATAAGTTTGCATTTGGGTACAGACTATATTTCTGAATATTGAATTTAGAGGTGCTAGCACACAATTTGAGGATAAACCAACACAAAATTTGGAAAGACTGCATAGAATTCAATGAGAAGCACTGAAAATTCAAGAAGCATTGCACAGAATTCAATGTGAATACAAGAGCAAATTTGAAAGGTTGATATGCACAAATTCCAAAGCACTGACAGGGGTGTTTTTCAATAATTTTCAGCAAAGCGTGAATCCCAACGTGTAGGAAGATTTATGCATAGTAAAAGTGTAAATTCCAATGCTGATAGATAAGATAAGATAATTTTATTAATGTCCACAAATGACCATGAAAATGTCAATTTAACCAGCAGAGACATGTTGACATGCAGGAAGGCATGAATCTTGAGACAGAGAGAGCATAGACAGAGAACAATATTTGAGGCTGATGTGAGCAAACATCTGAGCAAAATTTGATTGACGTGTACAGTAGTGAGCACAAAATTTGTGTTGGATGTATCTTTTGGCCAACAGAGTAAGAGAAAATCCCATTTCAGGTACTTGGAACAGATGGAATTTCTGACTGGCCTATGAAGCTTCCTGTCCATACCCTGTTAGAGCAAACATGAAGGAACTGAGAAGGATAGGGGGAAACGAACAAGGTATGTGGGGAACTATCCATTCTGCTAGCCCCACGATGTTCTCTTCAATCCCAAAGAACATGCAAGGAAATCACTGTCTTCAAGGCCATGATGGACACCCAGCTCCCAATGTGTAGTGAAAGACATGATCACAGATATGATGATCAGAGAAAACAAAGAACATGGAAGAAACTGGGGAAAAAGTCTATTCTAGTCCAAGTTCTTCAACAAAAAATAATGAAGACAACAAACATTGGGAGCTGATATTAGAGATGATTATTAGCCTCAAAAGCTTTATGCAGTGGGGTCCAAATCAGGCCCATCGGGAGGGCAAGAGTTCACAAAAGGGAGGAGATGCAGAAATATTGTATTGACTGTGTTCAATTGAGGCCATTTTGTGGATTCAAGAGCAATGAGAAAATGCATTTTAGCTCAGGTTGGAGTGAATCTGCTCACAAGTGATGGGTAGCAGGTCATCACAACAGCAGCAGTGGAAAGCCAGCTCCACGTTAAAAATTTAAAATTTGATAGCAGTAACAGACTGTAAATAAAATAGTGCAGAGATAACTAGCAGTAAACACACATCCACAAATTGAACACAGTATTTTTCACGGGGAAACCTTTCAAGGACAAAAACCCCAAAGCAATTAATAATAGTTTATCTCCTGAGTGAGATGACTGAGCTTTTACAACAGCAGGCTAAGAACAAGCCTTTTCAATAAATTAGAATTTGTTTCACTGATCAAGAAGAACCCTGTACAATGTCTGTAAATGCCAAAAATCACTGGTGTGAACTTCACTTAACTGCTGGGCTGCCGTGACCTGTTCAAGCCTTTTTCAAGGGCTGCCATGACCTGCAGTAGATTGAGGGTGCCCTAATAGGGCTGCTGAAATACATAGAACAGAACTTGGGTAGAGCCCTAGCAGGGCTGATATGCACTGAAGAAATTTGGGTGGCAGCAGCAAACCCTAGCTGACATAGAGTACTTTAAACCAGCAGTAAAAGAGTGAAAAAAATGGAGCTGTGACTTCTTCAAAAATAGAAACCAGCAGAAATAGAAACACCCACAACCTGAGCAGAGAAGATATTACTCCAAATCAATGGATAAAATGGCAAAAAAATCCACAAATTTGGGGCCGACCTGAGGTTTAATTAATTTTTTATTATTTTCTTTTATTTGGGGCCGACCTACAACTTTATATTCTTCTTTTCAATAATGAGCCGACCCATGAATGTATATATGTATACTTTTATTTTCTTCAAAAGGTAGGTACATGGACCAAGCCAGGTTCTTCAAGTGATTCACAATAAGTTGTCCAGGAGTTCTTCAAGGTCTTCAATGATCCATTCATGTCCACTCCAAGTACATCATCATTAGGAGAAGTATTAATTGTTTTTACTTCCCCTCCTTGTTGCCACCAAGATCAAGTGCTAGGTATCATAGCCCATAGATCAAGGGGAGGAGTACACCACTTGCCTAGACCCAGTCTAGGGCTTATAGTGGAATCATGGTAACTGACCAAGTGCCTCCATTCTCCCAGAGAATGGCTCTCAGCCCCAAGCTGAGCTTCCAGTCCCAGACTCGGTCAATATCCTGGTAACTGACCGGGTGCCTCCATTCTCCCAGAGAATGGCTCTCAGCCCTAGGCTGAGCTTCCAGTCCCAGACTGGGTCAATATCCTGGTAACTGACCAGGTGCCTCCATTCTGCCAGAGAATGGCACTCGATGCTGCTCAGAAAATCAACACTCCATGGCCCACCAGTAGTAAACAAGTAACCTCTCCCATGGCTACATACTTCTCTTTTAAATTCTCTCACAGTAATTAGGATATGGAATAACGTTGAGGCAAGTTGTAGTTATCTGAGTTATCAGTTCAATAGTTAACTTGAAATCTGGAGGTCATCAGTGGTAATTTTGTCTTAAAGTCTAGTTTGTAATGCTAATCATTGTAGAGTTAGAAAGAAATATGATGTTAAAACTAATATACCCATGCAGCTCCAAGAAATATCCTAATCTGGTTTACTTTTTATAAAAAAGTGGACATGGACTGCCATAAATAGTCATCTTTCATCTACCCAATCTGAGAGGGATCCTATAGCCAGGCTAAAAGGATCATTGTTTATATAGTTGAAAATATTATATTACCTCTTGTAATTTAATGAAATCCTTTATATTTACCAAAAAATAATTATGTGCTACAGTATATATGTTTCATAATTCAATAACTCCCTTCTGCAAAGGTATGAAAAAGAAGATTTAATGTGGATATTTGTCATACAAGCAGATAAAGTAGCTTTGTCAACAAGGTTTCAATACATAAAAGTGTACTAATCACAAACTGTGCCACAACAGGAAATTGAAGACGTAGAAAACTTCAGTAGTCACTTTAAGGCCACCCCTGGCAAACAAAGACCCATAAGACATCGCCTACTTCTAGCCATATAACTGTCAACTACATTTTATGGTTATTGGATAGCTCCAGATTAACTCCACGAGGCATGTAAACAATGCTCATTCTGTTTTCTATTTTACTTAAGATTGGAATTTTAAGATAAAAAATCCCTTCCTGTGGTATTTTATAGTCATCTTAACATCAGATAAAACATCATCTATTGTTCCGGTGGTCACTATATATAGATATCTCATATGATACATGCAATTCCTAACTTAAAATAACCTTATACATGTAGACATAATGTGTTCAAACCCCTCGACACCTTTATAGACATAAGAATTTGAACATTTATAGTGCCTAAAAAGCACAACAATGTAAATTATATAAAAGATTTCAATCCAGGATCACCATTTTGTGCACGAATATGGTTGTGTTAGTTTCAAAATCAACTACCTAATTTATGTACACAAAACAAGTGACTAAAATTTCAAAGTTAAAGATTTTTCATATCTAGCTTAAAAAGCAGACCATAATGTGAAAAATGATAACTAGATGTTTTTCATCAAACTTTCACCCTCCCGATAAATTAATTCATAGCTTTAATGGTAAATGCATCTGCTCAATTCATAGCTAAGAGGTTCCTGAGTTTTTTAATAGAGAAGAAGCATATCTGAATCAAATATTGTAAAAGTTACAGCATCATGAGTCATTCTCCAAGTCAACCTTGTGTGCCAAGATTGAGCCTCGTGTGTTGAGGTAGTACCTTATAGGAGCCCGAGTTGGACTCGGGAAACTTGGAGAAGAATCTTGAGTTGGACTCAAGCATGAATAAGCCTCATGTGTTGAGGTAAGTGCTTTCTATGACAAAGTGATGATGTTGTACAGTATTGCTTGGCAAGGCTAAGGTCTTGTGTGTCAAGACAGATCCTCATGTGTTGAGAAGGTGCCTCATGTGTTGAGGTAATGCTTTGCATGTCGAAGCATGAATAGTGTGTGATGTACTACTTGTTGGTACCAGAATCTGCCCTATAAAATTTTCTTAGATTCAGGCAGCGCGCATGTAAAGAGGGACCCTGATTTTCCAGATTTTGATTTTAAAAAATTCTGTAACAACCTATAGATGCTGATTTTCTATTTAAGCTATGATGGAGAAGGAAAAGTGGTTCCAACCGAAAGGCTGAGAGGATTGTGAAGGGTCAAGAGTTGTGTTTTGAAGGTCTGAGACTTGCTCTATAAATTTCTACTGGAGACCTATAATCTTAGATGGGATTCTATCTGTTATGAACCTTTTACACTGTCTTTAAATCCGATGCTATGCAGTCTTGTTTAGACTGGTCTATGTAGAAATCCTTTATGATAATATTTTTATTATGAATGCTCATGCTTAGGCTTAGTGTGTCAGATTCCATGTTTGGAATGTTTTTCTGAGCAGAGTTCTTTAAGTTGAGATATGATGAACTGTTTGTTCTCTATTTTAGAAATCAGTTTTGAACCTGAGTCATCTCTAATACCATTATTGTTTCAGTCCAGTTATCTAATGTCATTCACAAAAGCTGATGTTTTCAATGATCTTATGCCTTCTCTATGTGCATTAATCTCTTAATCCCTTTACACCACCTACACAAACAATCATTCAATCTTTAAGATGTGTTGGTCATGCTCGTATAGCAGTCCTTGAGCAAATTCCAGTGCTAACATCTTCTGGCGTCATTGCCAGGGAGCGGAGGAACGAAGTCATCTTCCCCGGGGTTCTGATATTGAGTAGATCCTCTTCTTGATGGTGAACAACAGGTGGACACTAGTTTGACTGCAAATCATTCACTGGGCAGTTCCACAATCAGAAGACTCCACTGGAGGAAGGATCCCACTGACAAAAGATGAAGAGCTGTAAGAGAGTAACCAGGTATCAAGTTATGAGTTTCTTCCAAGAGCTCATATTCTTTTTTATCAGTTGTTTCTTGTCATTTCCTTTGCATGTTAAAAAGATGATCCTTTGCTTTGTCTATTCGGATGATGACTATAAACCTGCTATTGTATATCCTTCCTTGAAAGAAGAAGATCTGCCCTCCTCTTACATTGTTGATTTTGATGCAATCCTTTCACCGCAGCCTATTGAGAAAAACGATGTCTGCATTCAGATTCATCCTGAAAACGATCAGCCTGTTGATTGTAAAGCCGACTTACTCCCTCCTCGGATCATTGTTCATTCTTACAACCAGCTCACCCTTGTTCAGTCCAAGATTAGGCAGCACTATAAACCCCCGAAGCTGCCTTTTGTCCTTCATGACTATCCCCCTAATTTTCTTGATTACCTTCCTAAATTTACTAGAGAAGACCATGTGACAGCCGAGCAACACATGCTTGCTTTTGAATGCTTCACAAATAACCTTGAAATCATTCATGAAGACGTGTTTATGAGAACCTTTTTCCAGTCTTTGCATGGAGATGCCGGTTTTTGGTTCAGAAGTCTGGTAGTTGATTCAATAGATTCTTGGATGGCTTGTCATAATACCGTCTTGAGATATTGGGGTATGAACAAGTCGTATGATCAATTTCTTTCTGAGTTCTATGCCTTGAAAAGGGGGAAGGATGAGGATGTTACTAAGTTCAATAAAAGATTTCTGAACTTCTACATTAGCATGCCTATAGAGATCCAGCCATCTGAAATTGTTGCTAGAGTGGTGCACATCATAGCTCAACATCATCCTGATCTAGTTGTATTTCTCAGAGAAAGGAAATCTTCCTCCTTGGAGCAAGATGTTTTCGGATGCTAAGGAGATCGAGGATAACTTACAAGCTTGTGGCAAGCTTCATGATCAGATCGTGAATGAAGAGTCAGACGTTGAGGAACTGGAGGAAGCTTATGAACATGAAGGATCAGATTTGAATTATAGTTCTTTTCAAAACCCTGATATGACATCTTCAAATTTTGTGTCTTCTTTAGATCTCATAAAGAGCCAATCAGATTTTTCTACTGTCAAAGATACAGATGCATGTCTTTTTTATTTTGATTAGCAAGAGGAATGTTATATACAGTAGAAAATTTGTTGAATCATAAGCGAAGGGATAACTTCAGTGAGAATTTTATGAGGATGGTTTTGCAGCAGGTAATTTTCAATTTCATGAAGAAAAGGCTGCTGTTTCAAAAGATCATGCCGCTAATATAGCTGATCAGAAATTTCTCGTTGCTTATAATGACATGCAGCCCTCTCATAAGAAACCATTTTCTGAATTAATACACAATGAATTTTGCAGACCTATAAATCAGACCCGCTATCAATCAGACCTTTTGGAAAACAGTAAGAGAAATGATAAGCAGTTATCAGAGCAAACAACAATGCCTTGTTTTTTTAAAAGATGTTCAGCAGCAAATTCGAGAGTTTCATGATCCTCCGCTGGCCACTCTTGAGTCAAAACAGTTCAGCAAGGAAGGAGAACAGCCTAAGGTTTTTAATGAGTATTACGATTTCATGGCATGTCATATGGAGTCAAAATGGAATCATGACTTTTCATTCTTTGATCACATGAAGCTCGGGTAACAGAGCTGTAAGTATGAGGTTCTAGATCATTGTCTTTTGAAGTTTTCAGCTCTTCATGCCCTATTTATGTTCAAAGATGAAAGACAGTTTCAGCTGGTTGATCAAATATTTGAATGGTTGCAATGGAAGTCTTCATTTACTTGAACCAAAAAAAATTAGCACGTTAGTGTAGGAGATGTAAATAAATAAGCTCGCTTCTCAAGCATTGGATTTCAGTTCGCAGTGCATGCATTAGTTTTCAGCATGCATGTTTTCAGCAGATTTGTTTCCAGCTTGTAATGGTGTACAGTAATCCAGATGGTTAATAAGACTCCAACCCAATGGAGCACTGGTGCTTCTCATTCTCAGTTGCAGGGAAGCCTTGGTTGTAGAGCAGAATCATTTTAGAGCTTGATGAGCAGGACATGTTACAGATGTCAGAGATGGTTTTATGGAAAAGGAACAGGGTCTGCATGTTCTTGGAGTCTCACAAGGAGGACTCCATCCCCAGCCAGAGTCAGATGTTGGTACCAGAATCTGCCCTATAAAATTTTCTTAGATTCCAGCAGAGCGCATGTAAAGAGGGACCCCGATTTTCGCTGCCGGAAAGTCCACTAGCATTTCTGCCAAAACTCCGATGTTCATCCATGTTATGGTTACCTTTCCATTGATTTCGATGAATCCTGCACATTTTATTGCCTTCCAATAGACCAAGGTCTTCATTATTGCTCCTTTGTTCTTGTGTGAATTCGCCAAGCTAATCTCGACAAAATATTGGAACTTCGGTAGTCTCAGGTCAATTTCTTTGAACTCTCCTTAGCCCAAAATTGTCATTTGATGAAAGTTACACATTGCCCTTTGCTGAAATACTATCCCCAAAGTTTTAGGACTTATTAATTATTATAAATTAATAAGTTTTTAAGATTTTGGTTAAAAAATCATTTAAAAAAAAGGGAATGTTTTCACTTTAATTCTATCCACTCATAAGGGTTCATGTTACGTGGATCTTTATTAAAGTAGGTCTTTCACTTTTATAAAAGAATGGGTTTTGTCTTATTTCCCATATCTCATGCCCACGTCAAGCTTTAAGCTATCACAACCTCTAATTTACCATCCGATCATAAGACCTACACACATGTCCAAGCGTCAAACCATGCACCAAGTGAAGGTCTACATGGAGCCATGGTATAGCTATGCACGATGCGTCGAGGGTGAAGAGAAATGTTCGTATATATAAAAACATAAAATATGTTTTTTGTTAATGCATATGGGATTATTCCCACAATGAAAGATAAAAGTAACCAATTGCAGGCACGCGTCCAAGTGATGTGCCACACATTTTTTGTAAAAAATTCTCAAGTTTGGCCATTGAATTCTATAGTCACCATACAAAGAGATCAAGTCCAAGTTTAAATTCCAATCGCATCCATAGCAGCGTGAAGAAGCTTATGCCAAAATCATTGATGCAAAGGCCAGATTGCTTCTCTTTGACTTGGTTTGTGGGGTGGATTCCAATGGAAGAATTGATACAAACTGTCATCAGGGACCGCCCCTGTCTTTATGACAACAAGCATTAAGCTCCAGCAAGACACAAGTATGAGAATTCATGAGTTGTTGACGTACACCACAAATCTGTGACAGGTTATATCATCATACACCACAAATCTGTGACAGGTTATACATTGTGCATACAAATTAAGAAGACACTTCATTGATGGAATTGAACTTGCGTATGGAGGAATTGTTGAATGTTTCTACAGGGAGCCAAGTATATGTTTGGTTTATGAAATACAGATCATGAGAAAATAAGGAATCCTTTAAAGGAGTACAAGATACAGCAAATGCATTCATTATGAAAGCTTGGCGCACCCTTCTTCATAGATTAAAAGAGTGTCCTCAAAAAGTCAAAGAAGATGCAGATTTTTTCTGCATAACAATTGCATGATATGAAGAGTTCAGTATTACTGTAGATTGGTAGCTTGATTTTGGTATAGTGGAGCATACATTTTTGCATTTCGAGCTCACCAGTTTGATGAAGTTTGGGATCGAGGCAGCGTCCACGACTCCACATAGAGAGCTGAGACAAAGAACCTTTGGGCAATCAACTCAATAGAATAAAGGTTACTACATTGCAACCTATGACAAATCCATTTGGAACTCTTTCAGTTATGCCTCAGATGTCTATTGGTTGAAGTGGGGGATTTTCTCCTTCTATTCAATATGGAACATCTTGTTTGCCCGTTAATGAGGAATGTTCAAAGTTCAAAGCCAATACCAAAAGAGCTGGAATCCAGTGTTAAAGGAATGAAGTATGCAGTATTGAAGTCAAAGAATGTGATGCAAAATTTATTTAGCAGTGATAGAAGACATTTTAACTAGTTTTAAAATGCATGCTCGAGGCTGGATCTTTCTTTCCATTTTAGCAGCTGGTATCCTGGAATACGATGGAGTGGGGTTGGTATTGATGAATATGTTTTAGAGGAAACACTTATTAAAGCATCCAGAGATAGGTTATGTGAATCTAATAAATCTCTCACTTATAAAAATGGACAGCCAAGTCATTGAGTTTCTTAGAGATTTGATTCACGAACCATTTATTTCAGATCCTCAAATCTCTTCATGAGATCAACAATCAAAGAATCAACCTCCGAATTTTAAGGAGAAAGATTTGCAGGTCAAAGGTCATCTCCAGATTTTCAGATATAAATAAACAGGTGGCAGAGCACCGTGCTATTTTAAAAATTGCATCCATATTCAAAGAGATCAAAGAGCATCTTCGAGGGCCTTAGAACTTTCGAGACACGAGATCAGTTATGGAACAGAACATCTGGCAGTCAAGGTGTCTTTCCAGAAATTCCTGCTTTAATTCGAGATTTAGGGCTTTTTTGTAGATTTTGATTTTACAAAATTCTGTAACAACCTATAGATGTTGGTTTTCTATTTAAGCTATGATGGAGAAGGAAAAGGGGTTCCAGCCGAAAGGCTGAGAGGATTGTGAAGGGTCAAGAGTTGTGTTTTGAAGGTCTGAGACTTGCTCTGTAAATTTCTATTGGAGACCTGTAATCTGAGATGGGATTCTCTCTGTTCTGAGCCTGTTTTACACTGTCTTTAAATCTGATGCTATGCAGTCTTGTTTAGATTGGTCTATGTATGAAATCCTTTATGATAATATTTTTATTATGAATGCTCATGCTTAGGCTTAGTATGTCAGATTCCATGTTTGGAATGGTTTTTCTGAGCAGAGTTCTTTATGTTGAGATATGATGAACTGTTTATTCTCTAGTTTAGCAATCAATTTTGAACCTGAGGCATCTCTGATATCATTATTGTTTCAGTGCAGTTATCTAATGTCATTCACAGAAGCTGATGTTTTCACTGATCTTATGCCTTCTCTATGTGCATTAATCTCTTAATCTCTTTACACCACCTACACAAACAATCATTCAATCTTTAAGATGTGCTGGTCATGCTCTTGTAGCAATCCTTGAGCAGATTCCAGCGCTAACACTACTAACCATGGTTGAGCTATTAAGTCTCCTCTAGAGACTAGCCACCTCTAGAGTGAATTACTTTAGCATATGACCCTTGGAAGCTGGAACGATAGTAGAACAAGATGATCACATCATTGGAAAAATCTCCTTAGTATATTTGATATGATAGATAAATTAAAGTTGGCACATATGCAGCATGCAGATAAGACAAGAGATAAAGATAAGATGTGATAAGATAAGAGAGAACTCGATTTGCTCAATAATAATAAAGACTTCAGTTAAATAAGAGAGAAATCGAATTGTTAAACTTCAATGATGTTAACAAGAAAGACTTCAATTAGTTAAAGGAGAATTCGAATTGTTCACTTCAATGATGTTATCAAGAAGGACTTCAGTTAAAAGAGTTAACTAAGTGTTATCAAAGAAGATCTAGTTAACTAAAGTGTTTTTACATATCGACACTTAAGTTGAACTAAAAGACAACACTTGAGTTACGACACTTAAGTTGCGACACTTGCATGATGACACTTGAGTTAGCCTCCTAACTAAGTGACCTAGCATCCAGATAGAGGGTGAGTTCATCCTGAAGTCAGAAGATAAAAATAGAAGCCGAAGCATGAGAAGAATATATATATATATGTTATACAAGATTGATCAATTCAGTGTGAGAGCAAATTCTCTTCTCTCTTGAAGGCAATGCGCTTTTCTTTGTGCAGGATATTATTCTGAATCCTATTCTTCCATCTTCTCTCTTGCTCTATGATTGCACTAGGGGTGCTTGGTATTTCTCTTTGATAATGCACCAAGGGTGCTTGATATAATCTGCTCATTGTAAAGACATTCTCTGCTATCTATCAATATTCTAAGGAAGATTTCACTGGGGTTTTTTCCCTCAAGTACTAGAGGGTTTCCCTGGGGTAAATACTGTGTCTCATGTGAATGCTTATGCTTGTTGATTATTCATTTGATTTCAAGTACTACTATAATTCCGCATTAAGATCAAAAATTAACAAATATTACTATCCTTATTCTTAAAGGGGTATAGAGAAACATCTACCAATGGACCTCAGCATTCAAGCATGCACGTCAAAAAAAGTTTCAAATAGCACTTTTGTTCTGAGTTATTTATCTCACTACAAGGTATACAAGATAACAAGGAAATTAATTGAAACACAGGTGAATCTGAGATATAAAAATATCTAGAATTGACATGAATAGTCTAGAAAACAGCTACAGATCACACCTTAACATATCTATTCACCCCAACAGAAAGCACCATGGGCAACTTAAGAACATGAGCTTTCTGTATGACCTTCTATCCACTCGGTGAGTATGAGTGTCATGCATAGAGAATATTAAAAAATTATCGTATCAGCTTGGCCTTGGTCATGAAATATCGCAAGCATGGAGTTCCTGTTCATTGCTACTCCTAAAACTAAACAAGACATTGCCACGCTATAAAGAACAAAAAAGTGAAGATGAATATATTTCAAATAATAAAACTTGCTCCTGTTTTCCAATATTTATCTAAAATTATTTAGCAGAACAGAAAAGTACAGCAAAATTAAGGCAGTGCTATGTACAGGTGATAACGAATGCAATTTACATTTACCAACCCATGTTCTTGTTCCAATCTTCCTTTTCTTCATAGGGTAGGATTTTGGTTCAATACCTCACAGGAGAAGATAGCCAGATTTGCCTGTTTGGAGTTTGCTTATTTATAACGTATGTACCAAGATCCCCAAGCTTCATAGTCAAGACCCCACTCTAAAAGATCACATAATATAAAATTAACTAACTAACAAAGTTCAAGAAAAGCATTTGACAAATGAAAAATTCAAAAATATCAGTGCTTTAACTTAAAAATTGGATCTTATTCTTACAGAATAGTCCAAGTCAAAACCATCAATCTGAAGGTCATCTCCATATTCCTGCAAGATATCAACAAAAAGTTAGTTGGAAGAAAGCTAAGTTACAAATGTATCGGATAGAAGTTAAACAAACACGTGATGCATAATGTATTCTCTGTGGCGCACCTAATCTAGCCAGCTTAGAACTTGAAATAGCACATTTGATAGATTAAGTGGATTATTTGTGGAGCACTTCTCTCTATGAAGCATTTAACCAATTTAGAAGAAAAATCCCTTATCATAGGGCTTTTGCAACCTCAATCTGAGTGAGTAGATATCCATGGAGTGGAAAAATTGCTAGGAAAGCTTATAATGTCTGAAGTTTTCCATTGAAGTGAATGTTTTGGACTGGTCATACACTCGTAACATTGTAGAAGATGAGCAATAACTGTGTCCTCAGCAGAGCAACAAAAGCAATGGGAAAATTGCTAGGAAAGCTTATAATGTCTGAAGTTTTCCATTGAAGTGAATGTTTTGGACTGGTCATACACTCCTAACATCGTAGAAGATGAGCAATAACTGTGTCCTCAGCAGAGCAACAAAAGCAATGAACGATTCATCACTACATTAAGCTCAGTGATAAAACAAAAAACAATATCTATTTTTTCTTGAAGATTTTTTCCATCTATTGAGATTCACGGTATTGGCCTAGAAAATTATCTCTTCAGATCCAACCGGCAAGGGTCTCATATAATTTGGAAAGTCCGATATCCACAAAAAGGCCTATTTTCAATTCCAAGTTTCCTATTCATTGTAATTTCCTATCTAGCTTAGTTCCCACCTCAAGTTTCTCTTGTAAATTGTGCAGAAATTCATCTGACAGCTTATTGAACTCCTCCTCTGGCAAAACAGAACTGCAGAAAAGAAACATCAATTTTACTATGGTTAGAAAAAGTCCCCCTCTCTCCTAAGAGAGTGAGATGAAGAAAAAAAGAAAGGGATAAACTGCAGACAATGTAGTAGAAATAAAAATAACAGAATTAAAAAGGCACAGGACGTAGTAGATTTTTCTGAAAGTAAACAAGAAAAAGAAGAATGGAAAAAATACCAAGCATGATCTTGAGAGACATGCATTCGAACATGATTATGTGATTATATCCATATACCCAATTGAAGACAAGGGTTGGAATATAGTAACCAAATTTATAACTAAGCAAAGTCAAAGACAGAGTTACTGCTTGGAAAGTATAACAAACATCCAATTAATATCAGAAGGACTAATAAAGATTTATGAATATCCATTAATGCACATAATAGATCATATATAACAAGAGAAAAACATGAAATCAATCTTCAGAAGTTTTGAGTCCTAGTTGCAAACTCACTATAAAGCTTGCATCAATTCAGATGAGAAAAGTTCCTTCGGAAAAATTGCTAAATTGAAATGAAAAAGATAAATTTGCCTGATAAACTTATATCAAGTTATTCCATTCAGTTTGTGGCCAATTTCCAATAGTTGGTTTGTTGAGGTAAGTTTCGTGGAGTAGGTCCATAAAGGTCATCCACAAGTGTGTTACACTCCAACTTTGATGTTATTAAGTAGTACAAGCATTTGATTAGGCATTGAAGTTAAAATCATGGCTTAGTTTAATTCTTTGATAATATATTTAATTTTGAAACAAGAAGTTAAAACAATGACTAACCATCTTCATACAGATCATTTGCTCAAAACCTCTCCAATGAAAATCAAAAGACTACAGTTAGGGTGGAATCAATGGACAGTAAAATGGATCTTTCCTTCGATTTGAAGTTTTCATCTCAGTGCTGAAGAAAATCCCTACCTGCCAATAAAAGGAAACACTCATTCCTACAGCATGAGTGTGTATGTCGATCACTAGGTTGCTTTGTGACTGTTGAGTGGTAATGCTTCCTTGATGGATCATTTATTCTTTTGATTATAGTATAACCTAAGTTACCGAGATACAGATATGGATACAGTAGATTCTTAAAAATGTTTGGAAATGAGTTTCGAAATGGCATATATAAAAGTACCTATAAAAATATATATATGCAAGATTAATACAATGAAACATATCAAGGGTTGCAACACATGAAATCCACCATCTGGCTAGCTACATTCATCTGCGCTTTGAAATGAAATGCAAAGACAGTTTAGCAAGGATTTTGATTACGATGCTCCATGTTTTAAAGATTTGGTGGGACAAGACTGGACTACCATAGTGTGTTCAACAACCGGCATAGTAGGTTGTTTGTAAGGGTTTGTACCCACACAGTATTGTTGGCCTCCCTTCCCTCTCATATAAATAGAGGAAGGAGAGAGTCTTTCATTCATATATGACTTGTGTGTTGATTCTTTCTCACTCCTAAATAGAGATGTGACCTAGAAGAGGAGTGCATTTGTCTTCTCTCTCTCTAGGTGTTACCAGACAAACTAGCAGGGCTAGTGTCCAATAAGCACATGCAAGGAGAGTGACCCAAATGTCACCTCAGTCACACCCTTTAACTTCTTTGGAGTGTCTTAACCTCCAAGGGGAGAGCCCTTTTTAGTATATCTGTACACTTAGACACCAAACTCTAAATAATTCCTATGCGATTAAGTCAGTGACCAGTGCCTTTAATGGAAAGATAAGGAGATAAATACTTAAGCATTCACCAATGTGCATCAATAATAGATAATGTGTGATTAATCAATTGCATGTATTAGGCACAAAATATCATTCATCACAGGATACTTATGCAAAAACCAACAAGTGAAATCAGTCTTGTATTGTAGTATTAGATTTAACCTTCAAACCAATAGTAACGCTTTCATTCGGCAGTAATAATTCACCAATGCAGTGATCTTGAGTAGTACTTAAGCAAAGATTTATCCAGTAGTTATGAAACAATTAAGATGCTCAAACAACAATACTCAACCAATATTGTAGGCAAAATTTCATCCACTGATCTTCCAATAACAATGATATTTAAACAGTGCTTGAAAAATTTAGATATCAACCAGACAACATTAAATTGAGCAATTTAACTAAGTATATCAGGTCTGATATATGAATTCTGTATCATGCATACAATAACAAATACAGTACCTTCTGTCAATCTCTGCTAGACAGTGTTTAAGTGATTTTGTTGTAAGTGTAACTTGTCTTTGGATTAGTAGTAAGTCAAACTGTCCTATCAGCCTTCTTTTATCAATTGCTTTGGAGATATCAGCCCTAACAATGACAGTCCTATAGCACTGATTTTGACCTTCTGAACAACAGTATAACAGACTTTTACCCAACAGTAATTAAAGGCTTGTTTTATGAGACTAACCCCAAACTTGCTAACCTTTTTAATGTTGTCTTTATGTGTTTCTTGTGGCAGGTTTTAGGGCTTTTTGCAGCAGAAAAAAAGAGAGGATAAAGAGCAGGCCGAGGCTTGGAAAGGAGGGATGAAGGGCTGCTAAGGGAAGGAGGAAGGCTGCTAGGGCAAGCAAAGAGCTGGAATAGGAGGGCCGAGGACTGAGGGCGGCTTGAGCAGGGTTGGCCAAGCCCATTAAATGGAAGGCCAAGTGTTAGGAAAAGCCTAGGAAAAGAGGAAGGTTGATCTAGGGTAGACAGGGACAGGCCTAGGGCTGTTAGGTGAGGCCGCAGCCCTAAAGAAGGTAGGTATAAGGCTTAGATTTAGGTTAAGATCAGATTTTAGAGTTTAGATTTTAGGTTTTTTTATAATTTTACTGTTTTTAGGTTTTTAGGTTTTTAGGGCTTCCACAAATTTCGCCCTAGGATTTTTTAGGGGTAAATAGGCAGGTCGAAATTGTAGAAGAGTGCCGAAATTTTAGGAAGACCAAAAATTTAAAAAAAAAAAAAATATTTTTTAGGGTTCCAGACATAAAAACTCTAGTTATCAACTTTTATTAAATTTGCTTGCATTTTCATGGTAGAATTAAGGTTAGAAGTAGGTCTGCAATTTGATGTCTAAAACCCTAAAAATAAAAATAAAATCAATTTTTTGGTCTCCCTAAAATTTCGGCCCTCTCTCCTACAAATTCGGCCTACCTATTTACCCCTAGAAAACCCTAGGGCGAAATTTGTGGGAGCCCTAAAATATCATAATTCTTTAAAAACCTAAAAATATTAAATTTGTTCAAAAGTTGCAGCCCTAATGGGCTATGGCCTCCGCCTCCCAACCTGCTCTTCTTCCCCTTGCCAACCCTCGCTCTCCCTCTTTCCCTACCCTTGAAAACGCTTGGCCTGCTCCTTAAGAGGCTCGGCCCTCCTCTCCTAAACCTGCCCTACCCTCAGCCTTGCTTTTGCACCCCCCCTTCTTTACCTTTCAACCGTTGCGGCCCCCTTTTTAGCCCCTTCATACCCTTGTTTTAGGTTTGTAACAAAGGCAGCCTGAAATTCCTCCTGCAGCACCTAAAACCTGCTACAAAAGCACACAGAAAATTAACATAAAAGGTTAGCAAAAGAATATCTAAAGAACTGTTTAATGGAGGCGATATGACAGTTTGATTTTGCTACTGATATGGAGGAAAATTGTAAGCTACAGGAATGTTTGTTATCTGATTAAGAGGGTTAAACAACTTATTACTAAATTGTTGCTAAGATCTACACGACTGCCCTTGATTAGGACTTGTATTACATATTGTTTACATTGATTCTAACTACTGTTCTTGTAATATTGGTGAGTGACATTGTTGTGAGGCATTAAGTGTTGTTTGGATATCATAATTGTTCTTTGTCTGAGCCTCCTGGTCAGACAAAGAACAATTGGTCACTACCATTGAAATTACCTTTTCCACTTTGTTGCAGTAGTGTAAATACTTTGTTAACTTACTAGATGAATGATCACTTGTCTACGATAATCATTGCATGAGTAAGGTTTTGGTATTGACAATGGCATGCTTATCTTGGCTTAATAACACATACAACATTGGTATTCCTATAGTAAGTCTTTCTCCATTTTACACTTGAATCACTAAAGGCACTGGTCACATATATTATTGCATAGCAGTATTTGGATTTGGTTGTCTAGGTATTTTCAAGTACATCAAAAAGGGCTCTCTCCTTGGAGGCAAGTACTCTCTGAAGAAGAGAAAGGATTGTGACTGAGGTGACATTGGGTGACATCCTTCATATGTTCTTACTAGGCTACCCTGCTAGTTTGCCCGGTAACAATTTTGGCGCCATTGTCGGGGACGTTTCAAAAATTGAAGTGGTTTATCCGGAGTCATTTACACCCTTGGTGAAAACAACACTTAGGTAAGAACTCAAGGTTAGTCCTCCTCTTTACAATTGAAGTATATTTATTACGACTAACCCTGCAGGGCTTATCTGGCAACTCCATTGGTGATTGCTTCTTCCAGTACTCAAAGTGTGTTCTTGTTTAGTACTTTGGTGAGATTTGTTTTAGTCTAACTTGACAAATCTCTCCTGGCAACTCCCACTGAAGAAAATCAAAAGAAGTGCCCTACAAGAGCAAGACTGAGAGATGAGCTTTGCTTTGATAAATTTTGGTTAAAGGCTAACTTTGCAGGGGACTCCACTAAAGAAAAGATAAAGGGGTTCAAAGCAAGCAATCTCAGGCAGAAGATATGGGGATACTCAATCCGTTTGACTTCTCAAACATTCCAGGATACCCGAATAAGTTTGATAAACATTGTTGTCTGAAATCTATCCCAATGTTCCACAAGGGTGAAGATACTGTTACATCACATGTTAGGAAGTTCAAAGAAGTTCTGTAGGCATGGGATATCACAGATGAGGACACCATTATGCAGTTATTCGTAATGTCCTTCGAACTAGGAGGTGATCAAGATATGGATGCTTGGTATGATGGACTCCCTCCTAAGAGGATATCTTCCTTTCTCTAACTAGTAGAGGCATTCTACGATCAATGGGGTCCCAATACTAAGGAAGAAATTCCGAAGATTATAAAGGACGATCATACAGATATTGATGAACAAGTCTCAGAGGAGCATGAAGCAGTCCTTGACAAGGAAGTTCATGATGAAAATCAAATCTCGGAAGGTTTGCTTGAAGAAACCATTGTTTAGGACCTGGTAAATGACGTAATAGCCCTTATGACCAAAGATGAAGGGATTCCTAAAGATGAAGAGCAAGAAGCCTTAGTTGAAGAAACTAAAGAATATACAGAAATGGTGAGTTCTCTATATCCTCAGGTTACGGTTTCTTATGTTATTTTGGCTCTCTTGGAAGAAAATAACAGGTTTATGGAAGATGACGATTACTGGAAGTTCCTTGGTCCACCTGTGTACGATTCTTCGAGACCTTGTAGCATCATGGTGGACCCTCTCCCGAGCACACATTTGGGTGAAGAAGCCTACTCTGCCATCAATGAAGAATGGATCAACCCTTTTGCTCTACTCGATGATGGAGTAGTGCGAGATGTGGTTCCTGTTGTCGATGGCCATATGCAGAATGTTTCCATTGTTTTCCAGTCGATGAGGTCCCCAAACCAATACTTCCAGCATTGTCTTTCAACAAGTTTTGCAGTGTCAGTCAACCTTTCATGTCCGATGTTGGTAACTTTCCAATGATCTATTTCAACAAAATCAATACGGATATGTGGACAAGTATGATATTCATTTCACATTTCCAGGATATTTGTTGTCTATCTTTTGGCTTGAAGTGTAAAGGTACGAATCTTGTGGCTGACAATTTCAAATCTTTAAGGATTATTTGGGATCTATGAAGATTTGCAAGGTCCTCCTATGCAAATGGTCTCCCAAGTTCCAAATCAGACCACCATTTTCATGCAAAAAAATTTCTTAATGCCAGTGTATGATGAAGATGGCCCATACATAAACCCAGTAGAAGCATGGATAAATGAAGCTTGTGAAAGCGATCCTTCTCCATGGCAGCAGTATCGGGGCTTCCTGGTCCCTACAGTTATTCAGCTTTCATTTTCCATCCCGATGCAGATCCTGGTATGTACTCAGTTTATCATCAACGAGATCTTATCATGTATTGTCTTTGAAGACAAAGGGAAAAAATCAGGAATGAATGACCTACTTAGCTTGCTACATTGGTGGTATGATTTTACTTAACCCATTCTGATTATCATGTTTAGCATAGGTAGGTTTAGTTTCATTTGAGTTTGGCATATATTGTTACCCTTGCATTGCATTTGTCGTTCTTTTATTTTTAGTTATTTGCATTTCATGTCATTATACTAAACAAGGCGGGACGGAAGTGTCTGCCTCATGGTGCTTTTGATGCCCTCAGATATTTGATATGTGTGTAGGTCTATAGGTACCCAGAAGATTCACAGGTTCTCAAGCACTCTTGAGAAGAGCACTTGTCCCATAGTTGGAGCCAGTGTTACGTGGTACCAGTACCAGCGCACATTATGATGTCTGTTCAAGGAGAGAGGTCGTACTTTTCTTCAAGGCCATGATGGGGGTATTATCAGTACTTTCTGAAAGGCGGTTATGGTCGGACCCTTTGGTCGATCCTTTAGGAGTACTATGGCTCAGTGGCATTATTGGCTGCCTCATGCAGGGGATTGTAGCCTTGAGGTTGGTGTTTGGGGCTCCTAGGGGCAGGGCACTAGGTCACATGACCCCCTACTGGTTTTTCACACAAGTGAGATTGTTTCAGCTCTGAGGCACTTGCCTCCTCTTCCAATCACTTTATGCACCCATCCTAGCCCCTTTCCAGTAGAGCACCCTCTCTCTTTGGTGCATTTCCAGTGATGACGTCATGTTTGGTCACTAGGCCCACAAGCTTGTAGAGTGGAGACGTTGAGGGTTTTTTAGCATTGTTGGGGTTAGATGGGGCATAACGATCCCCCCTTGCTCACTCCACTTTTCTGAGTGAATCCATTTGTTCAGTTTTAGTTATTTTTAGCAGTTTTTGGTCACCTAGGGGGAAAATACCCCATGTAGCTACCTTTTAGCCATCTTTTAGATTATTTTATATTATTTCATGTTATATTTTTACATTGACATTATATTTGGCTTGGCCTGGTTATTTTGTAAAAGTGAGTTGAAAAGGCTATAAATAGACCTTCCTCACTCATTTGTAAATCATAACTCATGGGATAACTACAATATGTTGCTCTTTTACCCAAGATAGTCTCTTTGGATGTGATGCGCACCTCTGGGAGTTTTCTCTTCTTTGGCTAGTGGATGAAAGTTGGATGTTTTATAGGGTTTTGCTCATGCATGGTGGATGCTAGGAATTGTTGGAACAACACAAAGCTCAAGTAAGTCTTGTTTTAGCCTTGCTTGGTGAAGGTAGGTGGGTTTCTTGCTTCTTGATGATTGAATAGTGGCCATAGAGCTGCATTTTGTCTGATTTAGGCCTTCTTGTTTACCTTTTATCTTCTTTGCATGGTGGAAAACGCTCCCTAGAGGAGCTCTTCCCTAGTTTGGCCTTGGATCTCTAATTTTTCCCTAGATTAGGCTCCTATAACGAACCCTAGAGGTTGTTATAGGAAGCCCTAGTTTAGAAGTCAAAGAGAAAATTAATCCAAGAGGGAGGCTGGTCAGCTCTCCTCTAGGCCTAGAGTTTAGGGTTTCATCCATTAAAACCCTATTTATCAACTTTTATCAAATCTGCTTGCATTTGCATGTGTAATTTTGCATTTTCATGGTAGAATTAGGGTTAAAATTAGGTCTGCAATTTTATGTCAAACCCTAAAAATAAAAATAAAAATAAAAAAATCAATTTTTTGGTCTCCCTAAAATTTTGGCCCCCTCTCCTACAAATTCGGCCTGCCTATTTACCCCTAAAAAATCTAGAGCGAAATTTGTCAGAACCCTAAAATATTAAAATTCTTTAAAAACCTAAAAATATTAAATTTGTACAAGAGTTGCAGCCCTAAAGGGTTGTGGCCTCCGCCTTCCATCTCCCTAGGCCCCCCGGCCTGCTCTTCTTCCCCTTGACAACCCTCGCTCTTCATCTTTCCCTGCCCTTGAAAACCCTTGGCCTGCTCCTTAAGAGGTTGGTCCCTCCTCTCCTAAACCTGCCCTACCCTCAACCTTACTTTTGCACCCCCTTCCTTTACCTTTCAGCCCTTGCTGCCCCCTTTTTAGCCCCTTCATACCCTTGTTTCAGGTCTGTAACAAAGGTAGCCTGAATTCCTCCTACTACACCTAAAACCTGCCACAAAAGCACACAGAAAATTAACATAAAAGGTTAGCAAAAGAATATCTAAAGAACTGTTTAATGAAGGTGATATGACAGTTTGATTTTGTTATTGATATGGAGGAAAATTGTAAGCTGCAACAATGTTTGTTATCTGATGAAGAGGATTAAACAAATTATTACTAAATTGCTGCTAAGATCTACAGGACTTCCCTTGATTAGGACTTGTATTACATATTGTTTACATTGATATAACTATTGTTCTTGTTGGTGAGTGACATTGTTGTGAGGCATTAAGTGTTGTTTGGATATCATAATTGTTCTTTGTCTAAGCCTATTGTTGACTCCTGCACTAAATTGGTCACTACTGTTGAAATTACCTTTTCCACTTTGTTGCAGCAGTGTACATACTTTGTTAACTTACTAGATGAATGATCACTTGTCTACGATAATCATTGCATGAGTAAGGTTTTGGTATTGACAGTGACATGCTTATCTTGGTGTAATAACACATACAACATTGATCTTCCTATAGCAAGTCTTTCTCTATTTTACACTTGACTCCCTAAAGGCACTGGTCACTAATATTATTGCGTAGAAGTATTTGGATTTGGTTGTTTAGGTGTTTTCAAGTACATCAAAAAGGACTCTCCCCTTGGAGGCCAATTGGAGGCCAAGTACTCTCTGAAGAAGTCAAAGGATTGTGACTGAAATGGCATTGGGTCACATCCTTCATATGTGCTTACTGGGCTACCCTGCTAGTTTGCCCGATAACACTAGGTCTTCACTTCTCTCTCTCTCTCTCTCTCTCTCGCTCGCGCGCGCGCGTGCGGGGGAACTAGGGTTGATTGGTCTCTTTGGAGTTTCTTCGAGCATCATGGAGTTCTAGGGTTAGGATTTTACCCTTGGAGAATGCAGACTAGGGTTTTTGAAGAAAACCCTACACTGGACTTGGGAAGAAGAAGAGAAGATGAGGACGTCTTGCCTTGGAGATAATGTTGGAAGGATTCTTGAACTTCTTCTTGGTGGAGCTAGAGTTTGATGATTTACCCTAGCTAGGGGATTCTGCATGGATGGATTTTGTTGAGCCTTGAGAGAAGACTATGGTATGTACTTCATCATTGAGCTTATATATGAAGTTTCCAGCCATACATATCTTGTGTCCATTTCAGATTTTATTTTCAGCTACATTTGTTCTTCATATTTTGTTTTTTACATCTATTTATGATCTTGCTGATTGGACAGGTAAACAAGCAAATTGTTAAGTGATTGGACACTTATTCTTTGGAGTTTCTTGGTGCATCATGGAGTTCCAGGATCAGGATTTTACCCTTGAAGACTGGAGACTAGGGTTTTGGGAGAAAACCCTATAGTGGACTTGTTGTCACATCCATAGTAGTCGGGCTACCATGATTGGAGACCAGTTTTGAGCACATTTTTGAGCCAGTAGCAAATGATCAGTAGATCAATAGCAAATGATGCATTTTGATGATGATCACTCTTATATTCAGTGGGACCAGAGCATGTACACAATCAATTTCATGTCAGGACTGAACCCCATGACCCCAGGTCGATGACTGAGTTAGCCATTTTTCACCTTGACAGATTAGAGATGATGATAGTGCCCCATGATGCACACGGTAGCAGTGTTCCAGTGTCCCTAGGTGTTACAGATGCAGCTGCAGGTATATGACCCAATAGGTATATGGTTATTGTACTTGGATGTTTATTTTGCTCGTTTACTTATCTTAGTAGCTGGACTTGGTACATAGTGGCTATTGTAATGGTGATTTTCTATCTGGTTCTTAATTGATGGTTTAGAGTAGAAGTGATTACTTTGCTTTGAGTAAGAGGTTCTTGTGTATAATCATTGGCCATTCCCTTGTCATATTATCGACTTGGTCATTCCCTTAAGGTATTTGCTAGTCATGGCTTCACCTTTTCACTATCCCCGTCCATCTGTTATCTTCCGTCCTTGATTTGATCCTGACTTGCACTTTGACTAGTGAGATCGAGGAATTTCGCCACTTATGCCTCTGTGTTGGATAGACTCCATGTTTACTTGTGTGTCGGCTCTAGAGTGTGTGGCCTAATCCCTTCTAGTCTGCTTGTAGGATGCCAAGTGGATCGGTTGTGTGGCTAGTGTCACCGGAATGTCTTCCCTTAGTCCTCAAAAACAAGTACTCTTGCAAAAGCATCGGATCACATAAATGCTTTATCTAAATGGATGCAAAAAGTCAGCAACAAAAGTGAATGGATGTAAAAAGTCAGGAACAAAAGTGTTTTTAAACACTAAAGCAAATAAATAAATAAAATCTTTCGTAGCTAGTTAGTGGCCAAGGGACGAGCACTCATCCCTTGTATGATGTCAGGCAGTTTGCCCCTACAAGGCAACAGGGTGGTAACTCATCGCACCCATGGACGGTGGCGGGAAATGGTGGTAAGATCGAGTCATTATCTGAGGCCCACAAGGTTATTCAAGGCAGTTGCTCTTGGAAGCTAACTAGTGAAAGTTGATCATAATAATTAAAGGTTAAATGTAAAGTTGAAATGTGCAAAAGCTGACAGTAAGTCAAATGTAAAAAGGTTGCTTATTAGAGACTATTGGAAGCCTTCTAAGCACTCTACCCATTTGTGAGGCACCACCATTCCCTAGTGTCTTCTATCCAAGATATGTGTAAGTGGTTTCCCTTGTCAAATCCCCTTAGCCAACCTTGTTTCATCCACCCTCACCCATAGTTGTGAAATCTAACTCACAGCAGGACCAACTAGCTAAAGATTACCTCACAATCAAGAAATTTGGCTAAGTATGCAGACAGACAGTGCAAAAAGAATTTTGGACACACAAATGATCAAAAACCAGACACAAATGATCAAAAACCAAACACAAATGATCAAATAGCAGGTTTATTATAACTGTCTGTGAGTTTTTTCAGAATTTACTTCAATCTGATGGTTTCATGCTCCAGACTGATTTTTCATGATGGCTTGCATTATTTTTATTATTATCAGCATTTACAAGCCATATTTTTATTATTCTGGCATGGATGAGCTTCCAGATTTATTTCTTGATGGATATATGGTGTATGAGTACTCATTCCTAGTGGATTTGGACATTTTGAGTCCATTGGTGCACTTAGATATTAATTCCGAGCACAGGCGCTTGATGATATGGCCAGTTTATTATCCAATAGCAGAGTACCATGGAAAAATAGCATATAAAAAGATAAAAAAATGGCTTACAAGGAAATCGATTTGGCTTAATGGGGCAAGGAAATGGCATGAAATTTGTTCGGGGACTATTATTGATGCTCTAGACACCTTCCGACATGGTCTTCATCACTAGTTGGGGTCCACACGATTTTATATCTATCCTTGGGGGCGTCATCTTCCATAGAGGGGGCGCACTCCTAGTTGTACCTTGATGATCACATGTTATATCTTATGTTGATGTACTAGGGGGTGCTAGGTACTAGAGGGTGCTAGTAGAGTGATGTTTGTACCTCCTATCCCCCCCTCTCTTATGTTATATTGGCGTACCTTGTCACATTGTATGTCATATGTCCCCCTAGGCGTCATTGAGGGAAGTGCGTCCCCCTCCTTGAGTGATCTCATATATGTTATCCGACACATCTTTAGCCGTTGATCTTGATGTATAACTATTATCTTTTGATCCTAGCCCTCCATACTTTTGGGTTTAGGGTTTTTGTATTGTGAGTATTCGATCTCTCACTCATTTGTAAAGGACTTTTGGCTCTTGGATCTTTGGCAATAAAGGAAAATTTTTGAAGATCTCTTGCAAAATCTTTGATGAATGTTCTTGTACATGATTGGAATGCCTCTTTCTTAGACATTTGGTCAAAAAAGTTGTGTTTTTTAGACAAATATTGTGGAGGCCAAATTGTTTTATGCAGGGGTGCAATTTGGCTCGAGGGCGTCATTGTGAGGGATCTCCATCTCGCCTTCTTGCAAATCGGTTCATCTCAGGGAGTATCCAATTGTGATCTAGTCCATTGATTTATTTTCTTGAGATGTCTTGCATTGTTTCTCTCTTATTCTTGTGAATCAAATCTAACATCTGTTGTTTGTGTTTGCAGGGAGGAGGGCGCATTTCCACTACTTGGGCAAATCGATCTAGCTTGAAACCCTTCAGATCTAGCTCGAAATTGTAACTAGGTGAAAGAATCATCAATGTACTTGGCGGCCGCAAGATTTACAAGTAAGATCTTTGAATTTTTCTCTTGTTTCAAAGCTCTATTCCACTAGTCATTAAAATTTCAAAGTTTAAAACCCTCATTTCTTATATCTAATAGATCGGGTGATTTTCTTGGCGTATAATTCAAAACCCAAGTTGGAAATAATTTAAAACCCCTAGAGACCAAGTTTGAACCAAAATCGGCTCCATTTGCCCTTGATCTAGCACTAGTCTTCCTTGGGGCAATTCGCCCTCCTTGGGGATTTGAATATTTGTTCCAATCTACGACTTGGGTGTTGCTTGTTTGTCCTTCAAAGCTTAGATCCATCCACAAGCAACCAATCTAAGTGCCATTCATTCATTCCTTAAACCCTACCCCCCATTTGACCATCTTATATTTTATTGCCTAAACCCTAGGTGGATCTATTTGGGTATTTCTCTTTGGCACTAGATCTATCTAGATCTACTCCATAAACCTCATTGTGGTGATAAATCATTAAGGTTGAGCACTTCTCATATCTCTAAACTCTCTCAACTAATCCCTAACTTCTATATCCCACATCCATTTCCTAGATCTAGATCATTCAATTCAAGATTTCATTGCTTTGTCTCATTCATATCCTTTAGTGTGTCTTGTGTTGATTCGCTAGCCCTCATTGGCTAGCTAGGGTCTCCCCCTTGATCTTGCTCCTAGCTCGATCTAAAGTGACAAGAGCTCTTTCAATGTGACAACCATTAATTCAAGTGGTGAACGAGGCCCTTGCGAGTGTCACAAGTTTAGCTGCCCTACTCTACCATCCCGGATAGGATACCTTCAGTGGCAGCTACAATCTTTGTGATCACAAGACTTATGAAGAAGAAGAGAAGAGGAGGAGGCTTTGCCTTGGAGATAGTGTTGGAGGGATTATTGCACTTCTTCTTGGAGGAGTTGGGGTTTGATGATTTACAATAGCTAGGGCATTTTCCATGGCTGCATTTTGTACCCTTGAGAGAAGGCTATGGTATGTACTTCATCATTAAGCTTATATATGAAGTTCCCAACCATACATATCTTGTGCCAATTTCATATTTTATTTTCAGCTACATGTGTTCTTCCTATTTTGTATTTTACATCTTTTTATGATCTTGTTGACTGGACATAAGTAAAAGAGAAAATTGTTAAGTGAACTGACATCTAAAGCAGAAGATAAAGGGGTTAATTTTATTGTTGTAATACTGCCGTTATTTCTGCTGCAAAAGTACATTTTTAGATCTGAATATTGATGGATAAGTTGCCCTAGAAGGGCTGAAAACTTATATCATTGGTTGGTGTTTTTCTCCTTAATTGCCAAAAAAATTTGAAAGTGAATTATTGTACTTTTTCTACTATTATTACGTACTTTAATTCGCAGCAGTCCTAGGGAAGAAAATTCCAAGGTTAAGATCCGATGAACCTTCTAGAAAGAAGGCGAAACTTCTAAATTGCATTGAAGTGTCATTATGGTGAAATTTTCAACATGGTATCAAAGTAGTTGTAATTGAGATCACTCTTGAGTAAGAGGGAGTTGTATGTCAGCGAGTGATTACCAAGGACAAGTACTTGACCTAGTTGAGGTCATTGGGTGTGAAACCCTAGGTTGCTTGAGATAAGCACATTTTCTCTTGGAAGGGTTGCTTTGATTACTTCATATATTGTTGATTTTGTGCACTTGAGACATTTTTAGGATGTGTAAAGTTACTCTTGGTCTAAGAGAATGCGACAGAATCGATGGAGCTTCAAATTTTGTTCCATGGAAGCTCAGGCTTCAGATCCTTATGAAAGAGGTTGATCTTTGGGAGCATGTTGAGAAAGACATTCTTGAACTATCGATCTAGCACAATTGACCACTCATAAAAAGAAGGAAGCCAAGGTGAAGAGAATCATTCTTGATTATGTGAAGGATCACTTCATCTCACACATTGTTGTAAGAAGTCAAGTAATGTAATGTTTACTCAATACCAAAATCTGATTTTGTTCTCAATAATTTTTATACTCAGAAATTATAAACAAAAATACTTGATATCCTTACCAATAATGCAGCGGAATAAACACGAAATCAATCACATTGGACATAGTATTTACCCTAGAAAACCCCAAAGGGGAAAAACCAATAATCAATGTTTCTTTTAATATCTTAGCTCATAGAGAAAATCAGAAATTTACAATCATGGAACCTATAACTCAGTACTAGAGAAAATTGGCACACTGGAGAAATAGTCTCATAAGGCAAATACGCCCTGTACACCCTATACGAATCCCAACATCAAGCTCACCACTCATACAATTTCCTGCGTCACACATGCGGCCTGCATCACCCTACTCGGCCCCTACGTCACCTATACAATGCCCTGCATACGACCCTCTGTGTCACTGTACAGATCGGCCTCTTCCTCGATGAGTTCATCCCTCTCTCCAGAATTTCTCTTCAACAAATCTCTTCTCTCACTTCTCAACCACCGAGTCTATCACTCTTCTCTCAATAAAATCTCTCTCTGAAATGATCTTGTGATCATGTGTGTCTTTCTCCTCTCCTTAGGATTTCTTTTATAGCATCTCAATGACCAAAACCCTAACCCCCAATCTCCAAAGTGATGGATGGCCAAGATTAGATCTTGAGCCTCACTTAAGATCAACGGCTGTGACATAATCTTAAGTTCACTTTTAGTCTTTAGCCAACATTAAGTTGAATAATGTGTTTTTCCTAAGTTAGACTTAGGAAAGAGATATAAAAGTCACTTACTCCTCAAGCAAGTACTTAGTGAGGTAACTTGGACAACTTCTGCATGCTAGACATTTAGCCGATGCGGAAGCACATGTCTGAGCTATAATCATCAACACTCCCTCCTAGCGAGGAAGGTGTTCTACACCACTCCCAGCTTATCCCTAGAGTACACAAACTTTCCCTTCATCAAAGCCTTGGTGAGAATATCTACAACCTGCTCATCTATGGAAATATACTGAAGCTTCATTGTTCCCCTGTGAACTTTGTCCCTGATGAAGTGATATATATTTTGGACTTGTCGTGAAACACTAGATTCTCCGACAGTTTTATGCAACTCTGATTGTCAAATGGATCACTGTAGGATCCAACTCCAGACCAAATAAACCTGTGAACATCTTGCAAAGCCAAATGGCTTCATAACTCGCTAAACTCACTACCATGTACTCGGCCTCTGTTGAACTAAGTGTTGATGTTTTGTAGCGTGGATAGGTATTTCCATTGGTGGGTGTCTTTCCCATGGGGATCATCACCATGACATCTCATACCCTTAGAAAATTCACTCTAATAAAAGGACATATTAAAGTGAACACTCTTATAATTAATTGGGATTAATTTGGAGAAAAGCCCAAGTTTTGGGGCTTTAGTGATTTAAGTTAATCAAATGAATCTTAGCCATTGATCTCAAGTGGATGAGATCTAATCTTGACCATTGAAGTTAGGGTTTTGGTTCAACCCAAAAGTATAAAAGGGAGCTAAGGAGAGAGGGGAATTGAGAGGGAGAGAAGAAGGACATTCTGATTTCTGGCCAAAATAAAGACAGCAAACAACAAGAAGTAGACAGAACCAGTTTGGGACGAGCAACAGAAAAAGGACAATGTGGATTTCGTACAACTGTACGGACAAACCAAACATGACCATACAGTACAGATCTGTACGGCCAATACAGACATATGGACAAGGCAGTACATGCAACAACAAAAAAATCTGGGTTTTTCATGCAGATTTCTGAGGCAAAATTTCAACAGAAGTTGGTCTTCTGAAGGGAAGGTTTTGCTAGGTTTGTTGTGTAAATTTTCATGGCCATTTTCCCAATAAAGGAGACCTTGTAAGCTTGGATTATTTATCTAATGAAAAGCTAATTTGAAGGGTAGAAGCCTATTTGTGTTTTATGTGATTTGTTTCTTATTTGCTTCTGCTATTTTCTTTATTGTTAATAAATCTCATTAAGTGTAAAATAATCAATGGGATGAAATTCATTTTTATGTAATCAAATACACTAGGAATTATTTTATCTAGTGTTGAAATCAAAAAATTAACATGGTATCAAAGCTTTGACTTTGAGAGAGCAGATCTGACATCTATTGCAACAGACCTAGCAGATTTGACATCTATTGCAACAGACCTAGCAGATCTATGTGACCAACAAGCAGATCTAGTACAGATTTGGGGTTTACAGCAGTAGATCTTGGTGGATGCTTGAAGAACAAAGCACGCAACAATCCCTGATGAAGTGATATATGAGCTCTATGTGTTTGGACCTGTCATGAAGCACTGGATTCTCCAAGAGTTTTATGAAAATTCTAATTGTCACAGTGGATCACCATAGGATCCAACTTTATATCAAATAAACCTGTGAGCATATTGCAAAGCCAAATGGCTTCACAACTCGCCAAACTCTCTACCAGGTACTCGGCCTTTGCTAAATTAAGTGCCACTGACGTCTACTTCCTACTAAACCATGAAATCAGTGTTGATCCCAAGCTGAAGCAGTACCCTGAGGTGCTTTTCCTATCCACTGCACTCCCTGCCAAGTCTAAGTTTGTATAGCCCTGTATCTGCACTCCACCACTCCTGACATATCTCAATCCATACTCCATTGTACCTCGTAGATATCTGATCACTTGCTTCACTACAACCCAATGTACCCTCCTCGGCTCCACCATAAATTGGCCAAGATATTCACAGTAAAGCATATATTTGGCTTAGT
Source organism: Larix kaempferi (assembly GCA_027924585.1). NCBI lineage: Eukaryota > Viridiplantae > Streptophyta > Pinopsida > Pinales > Pinaceae > Larix > Larix kaempferi. Next base: position 22,276,959 of record BSBM01001346.1, read on the forward strand.
GTTGACCAGATACATCAAGGGCCCAATCAACTACCTATATAATATAGGATCCACCAACTCTGACTCAAAAGCATCCAGCTTCTTTAGATTGGTGATCATAGGCATCGACATAGGCCGACAATCCTCCATCCTGAATCAACTCAGAATATCAACTGCATATTTTCCTTATCCTAGGAAAATCTCACCTATTTGCTGCCACACCTCCAATCCTAAAAAATAATGCATCATGTTGATGTCCATCTCGAACTTCGAAGCTAGATCACACTTGCACATCTCAATGAGCTTCTCTGACCCAGTAAGGAACAAGTCATCAACATAAAGTACCAAGATGAGTGGATCATCTCCAACAAGTGTAAAATACAAGTTGGGATCCGCCTCACTCTCGATGAAGCCCATAGCCAACAGATATCCATCAATCCTCGAGTACCACACCCTCGATGCCTGCTTAAGTCTGTATAAATCCTTCTTCAACCTGCACACATGAGAATCTCTCCCATGCACCTCAGAGTCTTGAGGCTACTCAATGTACACCTCTTCCTCAATCACTCCATTGAGAAAGGTTGTCTTCACATTCATCTGATGTATCCTCTGTTGATTTTTTAGCAGCATCGAGAGCCATTCTCCAAGAAAATGGAGGCACTTGGTCAGTTACCAAGGTTGATCAATATGTTCAATCTGTTAGTTTTTCATAATTTACTTCAATCTGATCTAGGATCTTAACTGAGAGAACAACATGTACAGCATATCAATCATGGACACAATAATGCAAGCACATAAGAGACACAGAGTTTACTTGGGGAAAACCATAAAGGTGAAAAACCCCAATAACTTCCTCAGAGATAGATAGAGCAATGATACAACCCAAGCATAAAAGATAGACATCTCCTAGCAGCAGCTTCTCCTCCTCCACAAGTGCGCCACTCTCCAAAGAGTGTGTGTGAGAATAGAATGATGAAATAGAGTGCCTCCCGCACTCTATTTATACTTGACTTGACTTGCCTAATAACCTTTACTAGGTCGGCCTCAACTTAAACACATAACACAATGCTGACTAAGCCGACACCCAATAGGGTGATCTAATAACCCTTTGACCCACATGGCCGACCCCCAATAGGGTGGTCTAATAACCCTTTGACCCACATGACTTATACAGGGCCGACCCCAACAAGGTGGTCTAATAACCCATCAAGTATAAGTTACGACACTTACAATATAAATGACGACACTTCCATATAGAGGAATAATACCATCTCTATAGGCGTACAATATACATATATGAAATACATTCCGAAGTTACAGATACATCAACACTCCCTCTTAACTAGGAAGGTATTTCTCGACACAGGTCTTCTAGCACAAGTCTTCTTCTCTGGATCATCGTCATCGAATCATCATCATCGTCACTGCTGCTGCCATCTCAATCAATCTCTGAATCTACTCGTCATAGGAAGTTCTACAGAGCCAGTCCTTTTTCATACTGGATGTAGGCCCACCACCTGCAGGTCTTCATCATCACTAGCCATACTGTGGAATCCTTGGGACTTATTACGTGAGTCAACAAAACCTCGAAAGAGCATCCCAGGACTGATTACAAGCACACAACTCAACCTATCGGATCTCCCAGGACCTTTTACATGCTACTGCACATCATGTTGGATGCTTGGACCATGTATCTATATATGTATCAGGTGGATACATTGTATGATCAGGTAGATCATGTATGTTGATATATATCAGGTGGATACATTGTATGATCAGGTGGATCATGTATCTGTGTATGTATCAGGTGGATACATTGTATGATCAGGTGGCCTGCTCTGTATATGCTTCATGTTGGATGCTTGTTACGGCAATCAATCTATCCTCACCTGTAACAAACAGGGTATTCGCATACAAAAGTAGTATCACTGGATTGCCTTCCTCAACCTTGTAGTAAAGGTTGGAATCTGCTTTACTCTTGGTAAAGCCCAAACTGGATAGAAAGCTATCTATCCTACCATACCAAGTTCTACACATATATGACTTCCTGTCATGTGTCTCAAAACCAAGTGGTTGCTCCACATACACTTCCTCTTCGACTACACCATTCAAGAAAGCTGTCTTGACATCCATCTATGTATCTTCCATTTCATCACTGCAGCCAGACCAAGTACTGATCTGATGGAAGTGTGCCTGGCTATAGGTGTAGAAGTCTCTTCATACTCAATCCCCTTTTTTTTCTGTGAGAAGCCACGAGCTACAAATCTCGTTTTGTATTTCTCCATGCTACCATCAGCATGCTTGATCTTATAGATCCATTTGGAAGTCACAACAGGCTTCCCTTCAGGTCTTGGGACTGTATCCCAAACATCATTCTTCATGATCGACTAATCATGGCATTCTTCCATTACTTCATCCCAGATCCTGGGAACTTCAATATCTTCAATAGATATTTTTGTTGCTGGAACAAATGTTGTAGTCCTTCTTTTGTAGGTGAAGGTATACGATCTTTCCTACAAAACAAGTTAAATTGCATGATTAGAAACATCCCATAGTTTTCAGAACAAATTCATACACATAAAGAAATATGTCATACAGTCATGCAATTATTTCAGCCAATGCTTCAATACAACATTCATCCATATCCTGTAACTTTCTATATGCCTTCTAATCTCTACCAGAACATTGTTAAGAGTTTGCACTACTCCCAACATGTCAGCAAAGAGGTTTCATTCTAGATAAAAAGCAATGGAATGTTGTACAGTGCCATAGGCCACTTACCCATCACATGCATATTAGTAGTATACTTGTTCATTAATGCAATTATTCTAATATGCATAATACACAACCTAAGTCTAGGAACATAAGCATATAAATCATTGAACAACATTATTTAAACAAACAAATATGTGAGAAATGACAATTCAAATACTTATCTTTGTTTGTTTGTTGGGTTGACTCCCTCTCAGTCTTTGCTTCCTTTCTACAACTCCATTCTGATGTGGATTGTGAGAAGTGGTCAACTCCCTTTGAATATCTGCATCCTTGCAGAAACAACTGGAGTGTGCTCCCTCTTGATCTTTGTTTCATGGATTACCTGTCCTTGAACTTATATTCATCCTCGATCCTTATGCATGCTTATAAGTATCATTATTGTGTTATCCTCGAGATCTCATACATAATCATACATTCATTAGTACATTCTCAATACTATCAAAACACAATAATCTTAAGCATGTATAGTCATGATCATTTCAAAAAGAAATAATAAGCATTAGTATTCAAGGTTTATATAGGACTCTTATGGTTAGTCATATCATAAATTAAAGTAAGAAACATAATATGCCTGTTATCACATATATAGTAGCCGGGCTACCATACATTTTTTGTCAGATTCCAATACACTATTCAGCCAATTCTCTTACATTGAGATGTTGAGATGAGCATCTATTTGGATCACTATCAGATTTGGACAATAGTTTTATGCCCCATGCCATGACTGAGTCTCAGGACACTCAGAGAGATGACCGATGTAGCCACTATACCATTGGTACAGAGCAGTCAGTAGTGCCCAGAGTTACAGTAGCAGTTTTAGAGGACAGATGATGGTTCAGATGATGAGCATTCAGGTATATGACTCAGCAGGTATATCATAGTGTTGTGGTTATATTGCTTTTATATTTATTCTTATAGCATGTCTTAGCACTTAGTGTCATGATCTGGCGATCATATAGATATGTGGACCTGGTTGACCTTATTATATATATTACATTGTCCCTACTCAGATTTAGAAGTTCACTATCCATACTCAATGGTTTAACCCTCCTTAGGGAGAATAGAGGTGATCATTCCACCATACCTTGGCTTGCTAGTGTTGGATCCATTATTCATTGTCTTCATCCATCCATTGCCTACCTTTTAGTTTATCACCCTGACTTACTACTTGACTAGTGACATGGAGGATATTTCCCCCACTGTAGCCTCTGTATTGGATGAGCTTCCCTGTTTATTATGTCTTGGCTCTGAGTTGGTGACAAAACTTACCTATGGTGAGTTGGATTCCCTTGTGAATTCCCCCTAGTCACTTAAGTTGTGTTGGCTAAACCTGAAACTTTTAGTGCTGCCATGAATACAAAATCTGGAAAATGAAATGTTATATCTTGTGTGAAAAGCCCGTTCATGCAATGTGTTTTTCAACACACATGAATGAAAGGCATGCCAAATGAAAATGGCCATGAAAATAAAATGTTATATCTTTTGGAAATGTAAATACCTAGGTAAACAAGCTGTCTGTGACACACCTAGAAGTGCTTAGGTAAACAAGTGCCTTATAAACACACCTGCAGCAGAAAGCCTCAAATAAATGTAAATCTATGCAATGTGTTTATAAACACACATAGATCAAAGGCTATGGAAACTTCAAGCCCAAAAAGCAATGGAACTTGAATGCTATATCTAAATAATTGCTGGCCTCATTTGTATTATGGATTGTGCGCATCTGTTAAAGGTGAATAAACCTTCTTTGAACGACTCATCTATTTGTGAGACACCGCCATTCCCTGTGTTGTTGCTCATTCAGTATATACTATGGTGTGTATTCCCTTTCCCTTTTCCAAAGTGTCACAACGTTAAGTCAGTCAGGTCATCCTTTAGCCTAGCCAGTTATTTTAGCCTTCACCCTTCACTAGCAAATTGATCACAGCTATGAAGTGAGTATGGTCTTGAAAGTCTAGTCTGAGTAATAATAATAATTAATGACATTATATATTTGGATTTAGATCGCCAGTAGTGATTACTTTGTGTTATAATTGCTATTTGAATAAGTTGTAGAGCATGCATTAACCTTTGACACTTTGCAGCAGCTTTTGATGATAGTTTGAGTTATGTTTGGTCAATGTTGACCTGGTCAAACTTAGTTTGACCAAGGGCAACCACAGGACATGAGATGGTTGGACCTTGTGATGATACAAACAGATGATATATGGTCCATGTACATGTACATGATGGTTCTATGTAGTAGATACAGGGTTATGATGATGATTTATGGTTTACAGCATTATTTGATCATGTACAGATTATTATTATTTCACCTGTTCCGGTATATTGGATGTATTATATGATCATGCAGAGATCCATATGGTGTATGAGTACACATCTTGGATAGATTTGGACCTTCTGAGTCCAATGAGACAGTCTATTTTCAGTTCTGGGGAGTTACAGTGATGATTGAGCCTCAGTAGGCTATCCCAGTGCAGTTTTGGTCTGTCGGAGACCCTATCAGAGCAGAGATGATTTTTATCTGGTTGACCTAGGGCGCTGTGCTTGGAGGGGGTGGTCCAGCCACTTGTTTTTACCATATTACCCCCCTCCCAGACACACTGGTGCCCTCACCTTGATAGCGCAGGCACTCCAGGAGGCAATTTGGGGCAGTTTCACGCTTCCCGAGGCATTTCAGGATTGGTAGAAATGGCTACTGAGGAATTCGATTTGGGCTACTGAGGCAAGGTCTTGGCATGGGATGATCAGTGATGATGAGTGGATATCTTCCACACCTTCTCCAGCAGTTTCAGCTTCATCGGGACCCACATCCATCACTTATGGCATTTTCTGATGATTTCTGAGGCCTCTTAAGGCCCACGATTTGTCCACAGAGGCACGATTTGCTATATTGATGACTATTTTATTATTATTGTGCTATGGGGATAGACCAAGGGTGGCTAAAATTACCCCTTGGACCCACCATGAGCTTCTTATTATATTTTGTCATCATGATTTGGTGGGATTCCCCTCTCCTAGGGAGATTTTGTCCACTTATGGTTATATTTTATTAGTGATCCATGTATTTTATTGTTGAGCTCATCTCAACCATTGATTAGACATTTGTATCTTTTGATCTTAGCCACTCATTCAAAAAGTGGTTAGGGTTTTGGTGCCTCTCCTATCTATTTAAAGGAGAGAGCCTCTTTGGCTCTTGGATTCTTGATATAGAAAAATTCTCTTGTGGAAATTCTTGTGGTCTCCTTTGCATCTGGTGTTCTTCGATGGTGATTGGAAAGTCTATTGCATCCTAGCATTTGGGTATTTGTGGTAAGATCTATCTTTTGGAAATCTTTGTCTTGTCTACAGGAGGGCGACTTCAACTAGGGCGATTTTGCAAGGCTTCTTCAAATCGATCTCTTTGGCATTCGCTTGTATTAGGGGGTTATCATTAGTAGCATTGTGATCTATGCTACCTTTTTGTTATTTCTCTTGTGGCATTAGTCTTATCTTTTGTCTACAGTAAATTTGATATTGTTGACGTTTATTGTGCAGGAGAGAGAGCGCATTGGCTTCCTGGGACAAATCGCACTTCACAGAGATCTACTCCAAATTGCTTCAAATTGATCGGGTTTGCATAGATCATCATCATCAAGGCATCTACAAGGTTACCCAGGTAAGATCCACAGGTTTGTTTCTCTTATCTTGATTCCAATCCATTGGCACAACACATAATTGAAAACCCTAATTAATCAAAACCCCCATTGGTACATTTTCTTAGATCTACTAAGATCTAGTGGGTTGTTGGGTGTAATATTGGAAACCCACCTCTATAGTATCCACGGCATCCCGAATCTATAGTTTGGTGAGGATTGGCCTCCATTTGACCCTCTTCCCAAGCCAATTTAGCTTCTCCAAGCAAGGGCGCACTTCTTGATGAAGGTGAGTTGACCTAGATCTAGTTGATGGGTAGTTGAGATTTCAATTGATCTACACATCCTAAAACCTACCCCCACACTGTCACTTAGGCATTTTCTACCTTGTGGGCCCTATTACACATTTTAAGGGATTTAATCTCCATTTTGGACCACTTGGTGTCTTTAAACTCAGATCTAGTAAGATCTAGCCATTGGATTGCCTTGAAACTCTAGATCCATATCATCACTTGCTTGAAATACTTGGATCTATAATTTGGATGCCATTGGACTTGTCTTGATCCCATTTATCCCACATTTTACCCTCCTTGGGCAAAGTCGCACTTCCTTGGAAGATTGAGTTGGTCCACTTCTAGGACATGGGTACATGAGATTTTTGCGGATTTGGAACGAGCACACTTTGCAACCTAGGTCTAGTAGGTCACTTTATCAAATCTTGCCTTGGGGATAGCATTCCTTGTTTTAAGGGATTGTGGTCCACTTAGGTCAAACCTTGAATCTTTAGATCTAGACTTATTCATCCATCAAAACCTTTAATTGCCCACTTGTTTCATGCAATAGGAGTCATCAACCACAAGTTAACTTCATTTTGACTCCATTATCCCAATTCCCAAGACACTGATCTCTCTCCAAGTCAATTCGACTTTCCTAGATTGTTGGATCAACTTGTGATATGATCCTTGTTTGGTGGACTAAACCCTTTGATGTTATCATATCTCATGATCAAGCTTGTCACTTGTACTAGTTAGCCCCAATTCAACCCTTAAACTACCCTGCATTGGACACGATTCCCAAGGCAGTGGATTTTCTCACATTGACTAGTACTGTAATCCTGGATCTTATCTTCAAATACTATAAGTCACTCTCACATCAACAATGAACCAAAGCTATACTCATTGAACCCCTTACTTATCTTGTGACTTCATCCTTAGGTCTAGGATAAATCATACACCTTACTTCACTTAGTCTTAACTTGATTTGGTGTCTTGGTTTGATCTCTCCTGTCGGGAGTAGATCGGGTCTCCCCCTTTGTTGTCTGGGCTAGATAACATAAAGCGAAGGTTGCCTCGACTGGCGTGACAACCATCTATTGGAGGTCGAGGTGATCGTGGTTGCACCTTTTGAGTTGCCCTTCCCTATTGCCATCCATAAATGGATACATCCATAGGGGTAACTACAGTTTAGGTGATAACAATGCCTAAACCCGTGATTACTCAAACCTATACTTTCATGACTCTTCTGGTTAGTCATATCATCAATTATGGTAAGAAACATAATATGCATACAACCATGACTATTCAAACCTATGACTTCATGAATAATCATTATCAACAATACAACAGTATAAGATCCTAACACACGGTAGGATTCTAGCTTGATATAAGAAAAACATACCTGGATTAGCATGCTAGCTAGTTATGTCTAACATACCCGCATAATGTCTTCTTGTTTTCTTCAATGACTTGTGCTAGTTACCTGCATATCTCATAAGTTAACCATTATAGAACCAAGTTATACATACCTCGTAAGTAGATCTTCTATGTGATCCATGGCAATGGATGAACCTTTGTCTTCATGTCACCATGGTCATATGTTCTTGAACTAGAACATGATTTGTCTTTCTTGATGTACCTTTCATGTTAGTGGACAACAACAACCTCATACAACATCACAATACATTAGTACAATCATAAGTGTCAAAAACCCTAATCAATGAATATCTTCTATCATGTATTCATAATTTTATTAAGGTGATATGACAAGTCTAAAAATTAACCAAGATTGTACTAACCGTAATAATAATATGAAGACAAACATATCATAAACTTAATTATGAACAGAATTCGAAACATACATGTATGAGTCATACCTGTCGAGATTGCTTGTAATCTTTTTATGTAAGGTCTTAGCTTGATCTCCCTCTAAAACAAGAACTTCTTCACTTATGCAGGTGACCAATCCATTTTCTTCTAGGATTAACCCAATCCACTTGATTTGCAGAAACTGGATCTGGAGATGGATTAGGGTTTGTCAGAGAAACCCTAAAAAATCAAACTTTGAATTTCAAACTTCTGAAAGGATAGAAAGATGCGCCTTGATGAGCTGAACAAGCTGATATGCTCAGAATTTGAAAACTGCAAAGTTTCACCCCTCAAAATTGCCTTTGAAACTTCCGGATCTTCTCGACAGGATCCCGAGCTAGGGTTTGATAAAGGCCACCCTTCTGCCCAACCAAAAGGTTCGATCCAAAGCTCTAAACTTCTATTTTTCTAAGGAGCTTCCAGTCGTGGTCACAGACCTCAAAAATTCCAACTTTTGCAGAAGCCCTAATTTTCCACTTTTCCGATCAAAGTCCCGAACTAGGGTTTGATCAAGCCCGGCCTTCTGCCCAACCAAAAAATTTGATCTTGGTCTCTAAATTTTGATTTTGATGAGTAGCATTCAGCCATGGTCTCCGATTACAAAAATTCCAACTTTCTCTGAAACCCTAATTCCTGGAGCCATGAATAAAGGTGCTCGAAATCCAATTCTATTTTGACAGAAATATGCACCTGCTTGTTTCTGGTGTAACTCCGAAATTACGAATCCACAGGGTCTGAAACTTCTACCTGTGGTAGCCCGACCTGTCATCTTTCCAACCCCACAAGTCTGACCTTAATTGGATTCTCTGAGAGAGAGTTATGCCAAGTGTCGCAACATGACCTATTTATGGGATAAAACAGGAGAGCGAACTTGTACGGCGTTCCACGTGTCACTGGTTCAGTTTCGGCCTCTGCAAACGTTACCTGAGAAAGTACAGTCCGTGCACTACCTGTCACTTTTTACGAAATTTTGTTTGGAGCTTCCTAGCCCAAGTTATGACCTTTTTTCCTAGGTCACCTGTTTATGACTCAAATCTGGAAGAGGCAGAAACCCTAGATTGTACAGATCATAAAACACAAAGTACAACGAATTAGAAGTTGTGCTTCGGACACAAGGTACATGGGGATCTTATCTTCGACCTGTAAGAGTTTTAGATCCTGAAACCTCGCCAAAATGGATTTATAGTGAAAGTGCTACGATGACTGGTTTTTGCTATATCAAGCCCTAGCATCGCAAGTGCAACAAGTGTCATACATGCCATACCATGCCTTCTTTCAGGCTAGCTCTGATACCATGTTAGTTTTCAGAATTTACTTCAATCTGATCTAGGATCTTAACTGAGAGAACAACATCTATAGCATATCAATCATGGACACAATAATGCAAGCACATAAGAGACACAGAGTTTACTTGGGGAAAACCATAAAGGTGAAAAACCCCAATAACTTCCTCAGAGATAGATAGAGCAATGATACAACCCAAGCATAAGAGATAAACATCTCCTAGCAGCAGCTTCTCCTCCTGCACAAGTGCGCCACTCTCTAAAGAGTGTGTGTGAGAATAGAATGATGAAATAGAGTGCCTCCCGCACTCTATTTATACTTGACTTGACTTGCCTAATAACCTTTACTAGGTCGGCCTCAACTTAACCACGTAACACAATGCTGACTGGGCCGACACCCAATAGGGTGGTCTAATAACCCTTTGACCCACATGGCCGACCCCCAATAGGGTAGTCTAATAACCCTTTGACCCACATGACTTATACAGGGCCGACCGCAACAAGGTGGTCTAATAACCCATCAAGTATAAGTTACGACACTTACAATATAAATGACGACACTTCCATATAGAAAAATAATACCATCTCTATAGGAGTACAATATACATATATGAAATACATTTCGAAGTTACATATACATCAACACAATCTGGGACAGAAGCTCAGCCTGGGGCTGAGGACCATTCCTAGAGAATGGGGGACCTAGTCAAGGACCAGGGGATTGATCAATACATTCAGTCATGAGACTGAAGATCAGCCTAGGGTTGAGAGCCATTCTTCAAGAATGGGGGCGCTTGGTCAATTACCAAGTTGTTGACCTTGATCAACCTTCATCCTAGGGTTGAAGAACCTCGTCTGGGACCAGGACGTTGATTTAATCAACGTGAAGTCCTAGATTGGATCTAGGCAAGTGTTGCACTGCTTCTCCTTGATCAGTAGAGCTACGGGATCTTTTCAAGGGATTGGCCACCCCTTGTTGATGTACCTAGCACATGACCTTGGTTCAGTAAGGAGAGCAAGAGAAACAATGATAATCTTCCCTATATATGATGATGTACTTGAATGGATGACCAAGAGACCCATTGATGGTCCAAGAACCCCAATGGATGACCAAGAGACCCTTAATGGTCGAAGAACCCCAATGGGTAACTAAGAGAACACTTTAAGGTCCAAGAGCCCTCTTGTTGAAAATCAAAAGCTAAGGGGTCAAAGGTTAAAAGATAAAGTTAAAAGTTAAAATTAATCTTTAATTTAATTTTTAATCTTTTATTTAAAAGATAAAAGTTAAAAGTTAAAAATTAATTTTTTAATTTAATCTTTTAATCTTTTAATTAAAAGATAAAAATTAAAAGTTAAAATTATTTTAATTTTTAGTCTTTTAATTATTCCTAATTCTAAGGTCATGAACCTTATAAATAAAGTATCCCTCTCACTTGTAAAATCATCATAAGAAAACTTTATCTCTGATTAAAAAAACAGAAAAATTGTGGGGCTTCTCTATCTCTCTGAATTTCGGCAGCAACAGCAGTGTTTTTCTTCCTTTTATTTTTTGGGTAATTCGTTTTGATTAGGGTCTTGTTTTGAGGCCTAACTTCAGCAGATAGCAGGTCGAACCTCTTTTGAGGCTATCCTACCCTAGCCGCAGGCTGTTACAGCAATAAGGGAGCAGGTCGAGCCTTGCTCCAGGCCTGACCTCCTCATTTAGGGCCTCCTCTCTCCAGGCCGAGTTTTGATTGGGGTCTACCATACTCAGTTCAGCCCTGTCAGGGCTAGTAAAGGTGGCAACTCATTATTTCAGTCAACTAAACTCAACATCAACAGTATTACTTAGTCAAGTTTAGACTCAGAAAGTCAAGTTCAGTCAACAGAGCTACTGGGTGGTTCTTTTGGTCAACCTCATCTCAAAACAGCAGTTGAACTGATTTGTAATTAATGGCAGTGGCCATGTTGTATAAGCTTGTATGTACAGATTTGGAATGTGTGCCTTAGAGGCAAAGTTGATGTAAAAGTCTATCTCTTATGACAGCTCATGTAAATTTAGTCATCTCATATTGAGGAAGATTATCATTGTTTGGGGTTTTATTCCTTGAAAGGTTTCCCTGTGAAAAATTTTGTGTTCTTGTGGATCCTTATTTTTCTATTTTTTTACAGTTGATGTTATACTACTGCTAAATTTTATTTGAAGTCTACTACTGATTTCTATTCTCAGATCTATGTTAAAAAATTAACATCCTCCACCCATCTCCAAAGCAATAGATATAACAACCTCGATAGAAGTATACCTAGCTACTGGAGAGAATGTCTCCTCATAGTCTACTCCCTCCTTCTGGGAGAACCCTCTAGCCACGAACCTCGCCTTGTACTTCTCCACACTGCCATCCACAGCACGCTTGCTTGAACTCACCACAAATATCCCTTCTGGCCTCAGCACTATGTCCCAGACATCATTCTTCATGATGGACACTCCTCCATCATGGCATCCCTCCACACCTAGTGGCCTGCTGCCGCCTCAACACTAGTAGGCTCGGAATTAATGATGTCACCCGTGAGTGCAATGTAACTCGGAAACTATTTCGGTGGTCTACTATGCTTGAAAGTACTCCTAGGATCCTCCACGTGCTCCTGAGCACCTCTCAGTGTCTGCTCTAGCCATCTCGACCTCCTCCTCACAGATGTAGAAGGAACCTCCAACTCCTCCTCTTGATCTAAAGACTGAGTCCCTATACCTACTGGTGATGTTCTCTCCTCGACCTTCGGAGCCTCTCGCTCCTCATCCTTTGCCAATGGTGTGGAAGGGTGTCATGTGACTTCCTAAGGTTTGGCTCTCATCAAACCGAACCTCTCCTCATCACCGTTTTCCCTAGTGATGGAATGTATACCCTGTATGCCTTTGAAATCTCACTATACCCCACAAAAACACCCTTTTCTACTGAAGGTTCTAACTTCGTCATCTTCTCTGATGGTATATGCAAATACACTAGACATCTGAAGATATGAAAGTGACCAATCTCTGGTCTCATTCCTGTGAATGCTTCCTCGGGAGTCTTGTCCTCCAATACCTTATGATGACTCCTATTCTAAATGTACACTGTCATGTTGCTAGCTTCTGCCCAAAGAAATGATCATGGATCATTGCCTTGGCAGCTCCAATGATGGCCCTATTCTTCCTTTCTGCTGCGGGTTGTAAGGTACTGTCAGATCCTTCTTAATTCTTGCCTCCTTGCAGAAATCCTTGAACTTGTTTCCTGTATACTCACCTCCATTATCTGTTCTCAGAACTCTAATCTTCCTCTCTGTCTAGTTCTCCATAAGAGCCTTAAATTCTCAAAACCGACTGAAGACCTCATCCTTGGTCTTCATAAAGTAGATCTACATCCTCCTAGAGAAATCATCTATGAAGGTCACATAGTAGTTATACCCGATCAAGGACGATACTGACATAGGACCACATATGTCTGAATGCACCAGATCCAATATCCCATTGGATCTACTATCACTGCTAGGAAAGTTCGTCTCGACATACTTGCCAAGTGCACATCCCTTGCACACCCCTACTACCCCACACTAAACTCTAGAATATCAGTGACAATCTCCCTCAATATCAGTAAAGCCCTCTGATGCAAGTGACCCATCCTCCTGTGCTATAACTCACACAAAATGTCATTGTCACTATGAACTAGAGCATGTATTGGTTGAGCCTTCAGCAAGTACAAGTTACCCAAACTGCTCCCAATTACTCGTCTTGTCTCTAAGTTGGAGCCTTTCAACCTAACAAGTACCTGTCCACTCTGAAAATAGACCACATATCCCTTGTCCTCAATAGCCAAAATCGTTAGTAGCTTCTTTGTCATCCCTGGTACATATAGCACATCCTTCACCTCCAAAGGACCTTTAGACTCCAACTGAAACTGAATATCTCCAATCCCCTCTATTACACACTTGGCATCATTACCAAGCTCCACATGTAGCTCTGAGTCTTCCTTTGAAATAATGGTGAAGGCATCTCACATTCCTATCATGTGACGAGAAGCCCCATTATCCACAAACCATGCATCCTTCGCTAAGGTGCCAAAAAGACAAGACACCAATGAGAACTCCTCAAACTTCACAACAAACTCACTCACCTGTGTGTCTGTTGCTGCAACCTATGTCTTACTCTTCCTTTCTTCTTGTTCGAACATTGACCTATATAATGCCCAAACTTGTGACACGCAAAGCACTTGACTTTGTTCATGTCCTCCTTCTTCCCATCTTGAGTGGAAGCCTCTCCACCCGCATGCTTCTTGGCCTTTACCTTGCCCTTTCTTGCATGACTTGCAAAAGCAACGTTCTCCTCATCATCACCCTTCCATTGGCTACCATACAAAGATTCTTCTCGAGTCTCTTCTTGGATGAAGTCATCCCATAACCTCTCCCAGCTAGGAAGATTCTCTCGTGAAACAACACCTTTGACAAAAGAAGCCCATGGCTTGGTAAATCCATTGAGAGCTACTTTTACCAATTTTGCATCTGTCATTGTCTCCCCAACTACTGCCAACTTATCACGAACCTGTGTGATCTTGGTGAGATAAGAAGCCACTGTATTTGATCTAGACATCTTGGTGCTCCTGAATTCTTCCTTCAACACCGTCTTCATATTGTGGTTATCACTCCGGTATAGCTTCGTCAGAGCCTCCCACATCTCCCTATATGTCTTCTTTCCAAACAAATGAGGTATCACATGATCCTTCACTGCATCCAGAATAATCCTCCTAGTTTTCACGTCCTTCTGGTTATGGGTGACCAGTTGTGTAGAATCAATAGGAGTTGGGAGTTGTTTGTCCGTAAATTCCCAAAGATCTCGTTCTCCATTAGCACTGATGCTATTCTTTCTTTCCAGGGACTAAAGTTGGATGCACCCTTTTTGCCGCCGGAAAACACGTCTGGGAAAGTGTGGCAGAAATCTTCAAGCCACAAAGTGTGTCCTTGGGGGCAAGCCTGGAGTCAAGTACTGTCACTTGAATCTTGACTCCTCCGTTTAGGCAAACTCCTAACGAAGCCAAGGGGGGTGGACCCTAAAGTTGCTAAGGCTAGTTGAGCTAAGCTAGTTAAGTGGATGAATTAGTTTTGTAGGAGTTTTTTAATAATGATAAAACTGACATAAGAGATTTGCAATATAACTTGAAGTATAGCAGCATCAAGATCTAAACAACATATAAATTGAACATGATTAACAAATCATTCAACACATGATAACAATTGAAAATAATTTGCAATGATAAATAAAGAGACCAGTGCTGAAGAATGGAGTCAAAATTGTGTTGCTGCTTGTAATGTTGAAAAGAAAATATTGTGCAAATGTTCTTGGTCAATTTTAGAATTAATGTGGTAATGATCTTTTTATTAAAGGCTGGGGGATTCCTGATATACCAAAAGGTACTAGGAATATGCCTGGAATTCAGATGTGTGGATTCTCACTCAGACATGTGGGTTGGCTCGGAGTCCCAAGGAGGTGTTCAGATGCTATACCAAACGAGGGTATAGCCTAACGGTTTCCAGGAGGTCGCTATCCAGAGTTTTCCCACGCCCTTTGAGAAATTTGCCCACAATAGAAGAATGAACGATTTGTGCCGGATTTTCACAAATAGGTGGTTTATTTGGGATGCATTAGAACCTATTACTAGTCACTCATCCCTTTCTGATGTGTGCCAACATGTTCAGACTATGTTGCAGTGGCCACAGAGCATACAAAGAAGAGCCTTGGAAATTTTAAGTTTTTTAGAACCAATATTTTACTTTTTTAAGCCCCAAGAGTCTCTTTTCGGGCCAGTACTCGGGCAAGCCCTTATCCTGAAACCTTACTTCGGGAAAGCAAGGGGGTGTTTTGGATTGTAGATAACTAAAAAGTAAATGTTTTCTAATTACTACACTACCGAGGTAGTGGGTTAATATCCAAATTACTTCTTTGCAAAAGATAAACAATATTGTAGCGAAAAAAGTATACGGTCTGCAAAAATAAAACAAACTGTTCCTACGTCCTGAGTGTGTCAATGGCCCAATATTTGGATTGGACCAAGACGTTAGATTTTAATCTACTTGGTTAATTTTTAAGTTAAACTAATCTAATGTTAAAATTCACTTAAGTTTGCAAAAATTTGACAACAAACACAAAAATTCCAAACCGACACCAATCCCCCCTAGGGGGATGAAAGCAAGCTCTGTGAGCTTACTTCAAAAATACTTTTATTACCAATTACAATGCTTAATGTTGAAAATAAAGAACTCCCCTTTCTCCTTACAGATATGGAGAGAAGAGGTTACAAAGATGGAAGCAAAGTAGTGGAAGAAAGGTGAGGTTCAAAGGAAGTTTTGGATCATCCCAAATGGTTGAAAAAAGTGCTTCAGATCCTTTTACCTGCTGTCATAGTACAAAAACCAGCAAACATTATTAGTCCAAAAAGTGCCCAATATCACTTTAAAAGTGTTTTTGGGCAACAGCAAAATACTAGAAAAAACTAAGTTGAAAAAAACTAGTTAAGTACAAAAAAATGAACTAAGATGGAATGGCTAAAAAGCCACCCACTTAAAGTCTTGGACAGCATTTAAAAAGCAGCCAATGAAGCACTAAAATGCTTGATATGAACTTTTAAACTTTGATAAAAGAAATCATTAAACAAATCTGAGAATTTTGACTTGTAAAAATTATCTAATGACCTCTTTTAAGCAAGACCCAAACTTATGAAATGAAAATTTAAAGCATGTTAGATCTATGCATATAATTTTCAGATCTGATTTTTTTTTTATAATCCTACTAAACAAACATATCTGAAAATACCACAAACCAGTAACCAAGAAGATGATAATTTTATTGAGAGAAAGAGTAAGAAGAGTAGAGCTTGATGCCCTAAAGATCACAACTAAAAAGGCTTCTTCGTGGAGTGTTGAGGGACAATATCTTTCAATGTTTCTTGGAGATGAAGTAGAGTCAAACTAGATCCAAGTCTCCTCCAAGCTTGGCAACCTGAAAGCAGGATGACAATCTTGCAAACAACCGGTGAGATCTAGATATATGTATGCAAAATGACAAAAATAAACATGCAAATAAACTTATTTAACATGTAAATCTTAGATCCTTAAACATGTATATAAAAATGGAAATGAATAAGTAACCTGACTTACAAATCTCCACTCCTATTGATTCAGAAATAACACTTTCAAAGCCAAATCTACAAATAGAAGAAGCAAAGAATTGAAACCAAACCACAGTTACCTCATGAACAGCATGACAATGTTGCTCCACACATGAAGACACTACACACTTAAGCCTCCAAAGCTTTCTTTATTATCAATGCAAGATAGAACAGATTACAATTGAAAGCCTACTCTCATTCCAACTCTAACTAGCTTGGAATGAGAGAGGTGCCTCAAATATATAGAATGGGCAAGGACGGAGGGCGCATTAGTTGAGGGAGAGTTGTTAAATTATGGTAACTTCGGAATGTCCACCATGACTCAGATGCCTTGCATGGAGGCACATCAATACCATAGGCATCAGGATGGAGTAGAGAGTGAGATGCACTCTACTCAGTGGCATGAGCCCAGTGGGGGTTGCATGCGGAGCTTCAGGGGAGATTGACCTTTGCATGCATGAGTATTGCATGACCTGCCAACATTCAGTGACTGCATGCAAAAGTGACTTTTTGCATGCACTGGGAAATAGGGTTTTGGCAAACCTAATTCATCAGTGAGATTATTTATAGAGGAAGGGAGTCGCCAAATGGGGTTACTCAGTTGCATTATCAGAGAGAGATACTGCCAAAGTGAGGAGGACGAATCTGTCCATGTGGGGCGACTTTCTGAGATAGGGAGGAGTTGCTGCAGGAGATAGGAAGGTCAGATCTGAGCTAAATCAGTGACCTTCAGTTCCAGAGAGACCAGATCTCCCGTATTGTGAGCTGAGAGAGCTTCACAGTGTGATTACTGATTAGATTGGAGGAGGCCGAGTTTGCTTGGAGGATGACGTTTTTCCTGAGGAAGAGAAGCTAGGACAGCTGTATATGTGCAGAACAGAACACCCCACAAGATATTGGACAACAAGACACCAGAAGAGGTCTTCTTTGGTAAGAAACCTGAAGTCAGCCATCTCAGAATATTTGGTTGTCCAGTATACACACATGTCCCAAAGGAAAAGAGGACTAAGCTAGATCCTTCAGGAAAGAAGGGTATCTTTGTGGGTTACAGTGAAAGCTCAAAGGCTTACAGAATATACTTTTCAGGGTTCAAGAAGATTGATGTCAGCAAAGATGTGACATTTGATGAAAACTCAGCATTCATCAAATCAAGGAAGACACCTGTTGAAGATTATGAAGAACCTAAGGAAACTAGATTTCAAGACACTACTATGATTGAAGCAATTCCAGATGCAGATCGTGAAATTGAAGATCCGCAAGAACCTGTAGATCCACCCCGTGAGAATAACTCTCACAAGAGGAAACCTGCATGGGCTAGAGAGCTCATTCAAGATGCAGAAAGATATGGCATTCCAGAAGAAGAACACAGAGCAAAGAAGAGAACTAGATCTCATACCAACTATGTTGCTTTACTCTATGATATCATGAACAAAGAACCTTCAAATTATGAAGAAGCAACGGAAAAGAAAGAATGGAAGGATGCCATGGTCGAAGAATACCAATCAATAATGAAGAATGATGTTTGGGATGTTGTCCCAAGACCTGAAGGGAAGTCTGTTGTGACTTCCAAATGGATCTACAAGATCAAATATGCTGCAAATGGCAGCATAGAGAAAAACAAGGCAAGATTCGTAGCTCGTGGCTTCTCTCAGAAAGAGGGGATAGATTATGAAGAAACTTTTGGTCCTGTAGCCAGGTACACTTCCATCAGAACAGTACTTGCTCTAGCTGCAGTGATGAAATGGAAGATACACCAGATGGATGTCAAGACTGCTTTCTTGAATGGTGTAGTTGAAGAGGAAGTGTATGTGGAGCAGCCACTCGGTTTTGAGACAAATGACAGGAAGTCATATGTGTGCAGGTTGAAGAAAGCCTTGTATGGCTTAAAGCAAGCTCCTAGGACTTGGTATGGTAGGATGGACAGTTTCCTATCTAGTTTGGGCTTTACGAAGAGTAAAGCGGATTCCAACCTTTACTACAAGGTTGAGGAAGGCAATCCTATGATACTACTCCTGTATGTGGATGACTTGTTTGTTACAGCCTTACAGGTAATGATAGTTTGATTGTTGATACCAAGAGGAAGCTTGCTGCCGAGTTCGAGATGAAGGACTTGGGGATGATGCACTATTTTGCTAGGCATGGAGGTGTGGCAGAGTACAGATGGAATCTTCCTTAGACAAGGGAAGTATGCAGTAGAGATCCTGAAGAGGTTCGGGATGATGGACTATAAGGCCATGGCCACACCTATGGCATCGAACCTGAAGCTTCTGTGTGATGCTTCATTTGATCCGGTTGATGTCACTATGTATCGTCAGATGATTGGGTCCTTGATGTACCTGACGAACACGAGACCAAATATTTGCTTTGCAGTGAACACATTGAGCCAGTTCCTGACAGATCCGAGGAGTGTTCACCTGGTTGCTGTAAAGCATATTCTGAGGTACCTAAAGGGTACAGTTGATTATGGGCTCAAGTATGATGCGAATCAAAAGTTTAACCTGCAGGGTTATGGTGATTCAGATTGGGTAGGCAATGCTGCAGATAGGAAGAGCACTTTTGGGTGCTGCTTCAGTATGGGATCAGGTGTGATCTCTTGGTTTAGCGGGAAGCAGTCCTGCGTAGCACTGAGTACAGCCAAGGCAGAGTATGTTGCAGCCTGTTCGGCTAGTTGTGAGGCAGTATGGCTACGGAAGCTACTGTCTGAGTTATTTGATCCACCGCTGGAGGCTACTGGTATCTTTTGTGACAACCAGAGTTGTGTGAAGCTGTCTGAGAACCCAGTGTTCCACGACAGGTCGAAACACATAGAGATCAAATATCACTATATCAGGGATATGGTGCAGAGAGGAGCAGTGAAGCTCTTGTATGTTGCGACAGATGAGCAGATTGCAGATGTACTAACGAAGCCACTCGCCAGAGTGAAGTTCAAGTACTTCAGAGAGAGGCTTGGTGTTCTTCAGATTGACGACACTTCGAGGAAGAAGTGATGGACACATTTGCTGAAGCCATTCCAAGCATGTTGGAAGGAGGATCCTTCACATGGCTGTGGATGTAAGCGCTGGATGATGAGCATCAGGACGATGCTCCAGTTACTGCTCTATATGTGTATGTACGCATCATGTTGGATGTTGGATATGATCAGTTGGATCATTTATATGTATATGTATGTACGCATCATGTTGGATGCTGGATATGATCAGTTGGATCATTTATATGTATATGTATGTACGCATCATGTTGGATGTTGGATATGATCAGTTGGATCATGTGTATGTATCTGTAGATGTATCAGGTGGATACATTGTGTGATCAGGTAGATCATGTATGTTGATATGTATCAGGTATGATCACGTGGATCATGTATTTGTATATGTATCAGGTGGATACATTGTATGATCAGGTAGATTATGTATGATGATATGTATCAGGAAGATACTATGTATGCATCAGGTGGATGCATTGTATGATCAGGATGATCATGGATGACGAGCTTCAGGATGTTGCTCCAGATGACATGCATCAGGACGATGCAATGATAATGATCAGGATGATCATGTGTACATCAGGATGATGTATGGTGAGTATCAGGTTGATACTCTGTGGCCGTGGAACAGGTTGTGCAGATAAAGCATATAATCCTAGCCCTGGGAGGTTTGCAGATAGTCTTTCGAGGTTTTGCCTATGGCATGTAATACTGGCCCTGGGATATCTGGCAAACGCTCTTTCGAGGTTTTGCTTTGGAGGACATATAATCCTAGCCCTGGGAGGTTTGCAGATTCGCTTGCTAGGTTTTGCCGCTGGCATATAATAACTCCCTGGGAAATCTGGCAAATGCTCTTTTGAGGTTTTGTCATATGGCATGTAATCCTAGCCCTGGGAGATCCGATAGGTTGAGCTGTGTGCTCATAATCAGTCCTGGGATGCTCTTTCGAAGTTTTTCCATGACCACATGTAATAAGTCCTGAAGATCTGGACAGGATGAAAAAGGCCTCAGATGCTCTTTAGAGTTCTTGCTTGGCAAGACACTCTTTTAAGGTTTTGTGGTGGGGGTCACATGTAATAAGTCCTGGAGATCTGGACAGGATGAAAAAGGCCTCAGATGCTCTTTAGGGTTCTTGCTAGTCAAGAGACTCTTTTAAGGTTTTGTGACAGTCACATATAATACTAGCCCTGGGAGATCCGACAGGTAGAGCTGTGTGCTCGTAACAGCCTGGGATGCTCTTTCGAGGTTTTGTGACGCACGTAATAAGTCCTGAGAATTCCACAGTATGGCCAGTGATGATGAAGACCTGCAGGTGGTGGGCCTACATCCAGTATGAAAAAGGATTGGCTCTGTAGAACTTCCTATGACGAGTAGATTCAGAAATTGATTGAGATAGCAGCAGCCGTGACGATGACGATGATTCGAGGATGATGATTCGCTGATGATGATCCAGAGAAGAAGACTTGTGCTAGCAAATCTGTGTCGAGAAATACCTTCCTAGTTAAGAGGGAGTGTTGATGTAAATGTAACTTCGGAATGTATTTCACCCATGTATTTCATCTGTGTATATTGTACTCCTATAGAGATGTTATTATTCCTCTATACGGAAGTGTCGTCATTTGTATTGACAAGTGTCGCAAGTATCGTAACTTGTCAATGGGTTATTAGACCACCATGTGTGGGGTCGGCCCTGATTAAGTTAACATTGGTTTATTGTACTAAGCTAGACAAGTCGGCCCCATAAGTTTATTGGGCAGTCAGGACAAGTATAAATAGAGATCTCCCGATCTCTATTTGGATCACTTCATAACTCACTCTTCCTTCACTCGAAAAGTGGCGCACATGTGAGGAGGAGGATCAGCTGCTAGGAGGAGTCTATCTCTGTGTACTTTGGTTGTACTATTGCTCTATCCATCTCTGAGGAAGTGGTGGGGTTTTTCACCTTAGGGTTTTCCCCACGGAAACTCTGTGTCTACTGTCTCTTATGTTTTGCTTCTTGTGATGATTGACATGCTTGTTATGGTTGATATGCATTGATATACTGTACATGTTATTCTCTCAGTAAAGATCCTAGAGTATATTGAATTAATGCTCAAAATTTAACAATTCAGTGACTGCGTGCAAAAGTGACTTTTTGCATGCACCGGGAATTAGGGTTTTGGCAAACCTTATTCATCGATGAGATTATTTATAGAGGCAGGGGGTCCCCAGATGGGGTTACTCAGTTGCATTATCAGAGAGAGATACTGCCAGATGTGAGGAGGACGAATCTGTCCATGTGGGGCGACTTTCTGAGATAGGGAGGAGTTGCTGCAGGAGCTAGGAAGGTCAGATCTGAGCTAGATCAGTGACCTTCAGTTCCAGAGAGACCAAATCTCCAGTACTGTGAGCTGAGAGAGCTTCACAGAGTGATTACTGATTAGATTGGAGGAGGCCGAGTTTGCTTGGAGGAGGGCGTTTTTCCTGAGGAGGAGAAGCTCGTTGTGAGCTGGATTGACCAAGTTGGAGTCCAAGACTTTCAGGATAGCCTTGCCTTGATATTTGAGGAAGGTTAGAGACGATCGAAGCTCAGATTTGTTGAGATCCGGAGCAGTACGAGCATTTGACATCCATAGCAGGAGGGCGCACTTGTGCATGCAGAGAGGGTCGATTTCATCAGTGCGCAGTCTTCAGAGTGAGCAGATCAGAGCAGAGAGATCTAGAGAGGGCAGATCTATCAGAGGCACCGTCAGAGCACTCAGATCCAGATTGGCAGTTAGAGCATACTTCATCAGTGCATGCATTAGCTGGATGCATGCAAATCAGGGTTTGTCCTAGTCAGAGGGATTGTGCTACCGGTTGAGGTAACTCTTTATTGTATCCTCTTTTATACATCTATATGCTCTAGGCTCGAGATTGAGAAGATAGCCCCATAGTTAGTTGGTTTCTCCCGAAAGGGTTCCAGGGTACATCTATTGTCTATATGATTGCATTATGTGTTAGTTGGTAGATTCAGACCTAGTTATTTGAATCTATGTTTTATGAGTATGTACTGACATAGAGATTCATATCACTTGAGGTCTCAGACTAATACAGAGGGAGTAGTGATCTTTGTATCAAATATTTACAAGAGTGGGTGAAATAGTGGAGGAGATGCTGGAGCAAAAGGGGCTGCCAAATCCCACCTAATTGGCTGCCCATAACAGCCCAAAATCAGCCACAACAGCCAGCTATAAATGAGCTGCAAGATTCCTTAAGTCGTGGGCCACTCCTCTTTGGGAAATGCGCCCAACCCATGGGGAATAGAGCCCACCTATTTAGGAGTCAATCCCACTTTATTAGCTTCTCCAAAAAGTTTCTAAATGCCTCTTACACATCCCAAAAATATAGCTGGTTGGAAATCCCTTCAAAAATGGAATTTTCTAATTTTCACATTTTTGGCTTTTTTGCATTTTTTGCACTTGTTGACTTTTTTGGGGGATTTTTGCAAAAAGATGAAAAATAAAGTGTCTAATGACTATGGAAAGTGGGTTTAGGAGTAATGTGGGTGCTCCGGGTTAGAAAACGAGCACCCCCATGGTCAAAACAACCCCTAGACCATGATTTTATCACTTTTTTAATTTTTTTGACCAAACCATTAAAAAATGGCTTGTTTTTACAAAAAAAATAAAATTTTCTCGGAACATAAAAAAACCTAGGGGGACTTAAGACATGTTCATACGACTCAAAAACTATGCCTAGCATGGTTTAATACATTGACACAAAGACTCTAATAACTTCCTAAGGCTTAAAAATTACGCCGACCACCCCAACTTTGGAGGATTTGAGTGAAAAAATCAAAAATTATTAGTCGTTTATTCAACAACCAATAATTTCCAAGGAAAAAAAACACTCTAGGCTAGTCGAATTAACGTTTAAGTCCTAGAAGCCGAGTCTTTTATAAACAAGGTACCATGCTAGCACATTATTACAAAATTCCTCGAGGGGGTATGAACATGTGGTACAAAAAATAAAATAAATGGGGGCCTAGAAGGCCTGATGGACTTCAGAACTCTAATGATGAACAATTAAATTGTTCAAGTCTTTGTCGGCTCACTTGAAATCCAACTAAGTAAGACTTAGTAGGCAACACACCCTCCAACCGGTCCTCAAATCTCAGTCCAATTGTTGCCACACTATCCAATCAAATAACCTGACCAAAGAATTTATTTATTTTGTTTTCTATTGTAAACCCTTGCCAAACCGATTTCCTTTCTCTCAAAGTTGATCAAATCCGATACCATGTCAATTTTACTAAATACCAAAATCTTATTTCTATTCCCAATAATTTTTATACTCGAAAATTATAAACAAAAACACTTGATATCCTTAACCAATAATGCAACAGAATAATCAGGAAATCAATCACACATTTCACACAGTATTTACCCTGGAAAACCCCAAAGGGGAGAAACTAGCAATCAGTGTTTCTTTTATTATCCTGGCTAATAGAGAAAATCAAAAATTTACAATCATGAAACCCATAACTCAATCCCAAAGAAAATCAACACACTATAGAAATCATCCCACCACAAGGAAAATCAGCCCCACGTCACCCTATACGAATTCTTGCATCACCCATACAGCCCTACGTCAACCTCACATCACCCATACGGTTGCCTACGTCACCTCGGCGTCACACGTGCGGCTTGCGTCACCTTGCTTGGCACCTACGTCACTCACTCGTGCAACCTACGTCACCTGTGCGGCATCCTACGTACAGCCCTCTACATCACTTGTACGAATCGATCTCTTCCTTGATGAGTTCGGCCCTCTCTCTCCAGAATTTCTCTTCTGCAAATCTCTTCTCTCACTTCTCCTCAGCCATTGAGTCTCTCACTCTTTTCTCCAGAAAATCTCTCTAAAATGATCTTGTGTCTCTCTCCTCTCCTTAGGCTTTTTTTTATAGCATCTCAATGACCAAAACCCTAATCCCCAATTTCCAAAGTGATGGATGGCCGAGATTAGATCTTGAGCCTCACCTAAGATCAACAGTTGTGACTTAATCTTAAGTTCACTTTTAGTCATTAGCCAACATTCAAATAAATAATGTGCTTTTCCTAAGTTAGACTTCACTGACTCTCTCAAGCAAGTATTTAGAGAGGTAGCTTGGACAACTTCTGCATGCTAGACAATTAGTTAATGCAGAAGCACCTGTTCGAGCTATAATCATCAACAAGTAAGAGCATGTTTGATGCTCTGGTCAAGTTATTTCAAAATTCTTGTGCTTCTAGGAAAAATGCTCTTACAAAACCAATTCTCGACAGTTTGAATGAGCAAGACAAATACTATGGTGAGCTTTTTTATCAGGATCAAGGGCTTTCTCCTTCTCGACAGTATCCATAGCTCTTCAAGGGATTTCTCCTTCCTAGGCACCTTTTGTTCAAGGTATTTGTGCTTGGGAAAAAGTAACTTTCATTTATTGAATCACTCTTTTCTCGCATAAGGAATTTTTCCAAAATTTCAGATCAGGGAATAGGGAATAAAATCAATGTGGTCAAGTGCTTTGGACCCTACGATGACAAGCCGGCATTCTGATATGACTTCTTTGCTCAAGGATTCATATGTCAAAATAATGTCATAGTGGGGGGAGATTTAAATTTTACCTTGAGCAACTCAGTTTGGGGGGTACATGCAAGGCATGACAGACTTGCAGAGAAATTCATGTTTAAGATGGAGGGCGTAGGTTTAGTAGCCATGAAAACTTATCAAGATGATCCCTACCTAGAGGGACAATTGGTTGGGGAAAGCAGGTGTATCCAAAAAATTGGATAGATTTCTACTTTTGAAAATATTTCAATGGAAGTTGAGAAAATCCGTACATGCGTGGAAGTAGGTGGAGGATCAAACCACCTTCCAATTATCCTACAAATAGATAAAAAAAGATTCCAGGCCAGAAGTGCCCTTCAAGTTCAACCCTAAATGGGTAAAGGATGA
Source organism: Larix kaempferi (assembly GCA_027924585.1). Classification (NCBI taxonomy): domain Eukaryota; kingdom Viridiplantae; phylum Streptophyta; class Pinopsida; order Pinales; family Pinaceae; genus Larix; species Larix kaempferi. Next base: position 22,302,882 of record BSBM01001346.1, read on the forward strand.
AGAGTGCATTAAGATAGTAAAGGAGGAGTGTGTGAGTTTCAATCCCTCTTGAAGGGATACTCCAAGCTTTGAATTTGTTGAAGCATCGAAGAAAATGAAAAAGCTGTAGCTACATGGGCTGCAAAACAATCCAAAAACTTTGATAAAGAATTCAAGGAGGTTGAACTGGCCCTCTCCTCTCTGTATGAAAAAAAAATCAGTGGATGTGTTTACAGAAGAAGAAAGAGAGAGTGAAGATCTTGGAGATCAATAGACATAAGTTTCTAGATAGAAGGGAGGCAGAATGGAGGATTAAAAGTAGAGCAGTGTGGTGGAAAAAGGTGATGAAAATACAACTTTCTTCCATAACTTTGTAAATCATAAAGACCTGTGGGGTAGCTCAGTTGGTTGGAGCCTCCGGGACGAAGCCGTTACGAGGTCGAGGTCGAGGGTTCAATTCTCTAGGTCCTCCGGGATTAGGCACCTAGTGTTTCCAAGCATAGGCTTCGTAATAGCCTAATAGGGTGAGGCCCGTTCAGGTGGGCCCCCTTGGATTCTTTCCATGGATGTAGCGGCCCGATCCTCAAGCGTGAACCACATAAAAAAAAAACTTTGCAAATCATAAGGAGAGGATTAATACTATAAGGGAGGTGAAGAAAGCAGATGGCAATAAGGTAAAAGACTTTCAAGGAATTGCAGACTTGGGCAAGGCACATTTTCAAGCTCCATACTTTGAAACTAATAGAGCCAATATTGCAGGGATTTTGAAGATTTCTTCTTTCTTTCCAATTTTGTAACAAAAGGGAATTAAGATGCTAATGGAAGAAGCATCTAAGAAAGAATTAGAAGCTATACTATCATCTTTCAAAAGAGATAAAAACGTTATCAAAACCGGACCGCTCATTGAACTAGTGGACCCCAGAAACTAGAAACCGGCTAGAACCGAACCAGGAAAAAAAGCCCAAAAAATACATAAAATATTCAAATTTATATTATATATATATACAATGTTCCCCTAAGGTTCCAGGACGGCGGGACGTGGGTATAGGGAAACGCACATTCGAGACACGTGGAGACCACCCCCAAATTTTAGGAAAATTCAAGGAGGACGGGGGGACGCCGGGGTCATAAAATTTCTAAAAATCTGAAAAATATAAATCCCAACAATAACAATTCATCCCGTGCAAATTAGTAAATTACTAAATACTACATTCATCATTGTGCAATCATGCAATGTAATTCAGAATCGGATAAATTAATAATGTAAACACATTACATGATTCATCATGATTATATGATTATCCAGATGCCTAGAAAGTTCACTGAAGGTTCGGAGTTTCTTGCGGGATGCCCAAAAGGTTCGTCGGAGTTTTGGAGTTTCGTGCGAGACGCCAAGAAGTCCACCCAAGTTTCGTCATGGAGAAACAAGTTTCACCACAGACCGAAACGTTTCGCCATGCGTTTCGCTGAGTTTTGCCCAAAGTGAAACGTCCATAAACATTTCGCATGAAGTTCCTCCGTCCCCGAGACGCAGGAAACGCAAAAACGCGTCCCCGTGGAACACTGTATATATATATATATATATATATATATAGAGAGAGAGAGAGAGAGAGAGAGAGAGAGAGAGAGAGAGACTCATGTACATCCATGTGAATCCAAGATTCCAACCATTAAACATAAATATGCAAAGCTTTCTCATGTATATAGCAAGTATGGGTGCATATAAATAAAATAGCATTGAGTGCAATCCATATCTGACCCAAAATACATAAACAAAGAGGTTCTAAATGGCCTTTAGAGTGCAAAAAACATCTTGCTACAAAAGAAAAAACTACATATCATCAAAATCATTGCATATATTGAGATCATATTTATCAATAGCACCCTTTGCCCCCCTCCTCTGGGCTCTAACCCTTGCTTCTACCTCGAATCTCAAAGTCAATCCTCAAAGGACGTAAGTCAATACCCTCCAATTTTGATGAAACTTCCTAACTCAAGCATTAAAAGAAGGTAGAAAAGGGTTCTCATACCTAATAAGTGATTTTGCTGGAGTGACGGGCACATATTTAGTATTTACTACGGTCATGACAAAGGAGTTCAAAAATTATTACCAACAACATTGAGGTGCATAGAAGGGTTGATGTGCTTGATTAAATGCAAATCTCATACCCTCGTACATGATAGAAATTAGAATCCGGTGGAACGTTGCAATCCTGAAAATCCTAAAAATTGTCAAGTCTGTTGAATTCCGAATGGGATCTAAAATTCTTCTTTTTGCATATGAAGTCCAATGAGATTGGAACCACTCTCAAACATCCTAAAACAATTAATGGTAATGTTAAAAATTTAAGTAAAAGGAAAAGTATAGAAAAGAAAAGATAAGGAAAATGTGACTTTTACAAGAATTTAATATTACCATTGATTATTAGGGTCTAGGGTTAGTTTAAGGGCTATTGTTTTCCTTTTTTTAAGCAATTTTTTAAATTTTCATGGTCAAAATCATCGTCCCATGCATGGCTTATGAACTTGTACAAAACTGCCCAGTTCAGTGATTTAAGGTCGGTTCCATACGGAACCAGCCAATTCAGGTACAAGACAGGTCAGTTCCATACAGAACCCAGGTACTTCCGGTTCAGGGACACAATTTCTACCAGTTAGGCCTGTAAACCAGTCGAACCGATAGGTTTTGGCAAAATAGCTTCAGTTCTGATAAAACTGTAAAAGTCCTAGGCCAGATGCTTTGCAAGTGGAATTTTATAAAGGATTCTATGAACTTCTAGAAGACGACCTTATAAGGGTGATATAGGATGTTAGGAACACAAGCAAAGTTTTTGGAGCCTTCAATGCAACCTTCCTGGCGTTAATACCAACAAAGGACAATCCTGAGAGCTTTGAAGAGTTTAGGCCAATTTCACTGTGTAAGTATATACAAGATTCTAGCAAAAATCCTGGCAGTCAGAATAAAAAGAATCTTAAGGATCTTTTCATAGGGCATATCAAAAACGTGATTTGGGTTTTTGGAGGGTAGGCAAATACATGATGCTATTGGGGCACCCCAAGAAGGTATTCATACTATGAAGCAAAAAACAATCAGCAGTGGTAATGAAGATCGAATTGTCCAAAGCCTATGATAGATCATGTTGGCTATACATCAGATTGATTCTTCCGTACATGGGTTTTGTCTACCTGTACTGAAATGGATATTCAGTTGCTTAACATATGTGTGGATACACCCTCCAAATTTTAGGGAAATTCATGGGGGACACTGGGACATCAGGGTCCCTAGCATAGGGGGACCTGTCTCTAAAATCATAAAAGAAATAAAAAAAATCCAACATAACAATTCATCCCATGTAAATTCATCATTGTGCAATGTAAATGCTAAATTCAAAATGACACTCTCTTTTGCACCATTAATAAATGGGTCTGCCTCAAGGTTCTTCAACCCCACTAGAGGGTTGAGACAGGGTTGTCCCCTTTCCCCATTATTATTCCTCATAATTGCTGAAGCAAAAAAGCTAGGGGCACTCACTGGTGTAAAGACAGGAAGAGATTTAAACTTGTCACATCTGCTATTTGTGGATGATGTCCTGTTATTTATAAAAGGTTCTATGAGGGAGGCAAAAAAATTAAAAGAAATTCTGGACTGTACAGCTCAACCACAGGAATGAAAGTCAACATCACCAAATCTTCTATAATCTTTACAGGTACAGATGTGGACTTAGAGAGACAGGTTAAGCAGATTTTTCCATTTAGAAGCATCGATTTCAATAAAGGTTCTAAATATTTGGGGTTTCCTCTTAAACCTAATGGTTATGGGAGGAAGGATTGGGAATGGATGTTTGAAAAAATTTAGGCAAGAATCAACAGGTGCAATATATGGTTATCAAGTGGGGATAGGTTGACCTTCATGAAGTCAGTGCTCAAGGCAATACCATTCTTTTCGCACACTTAAGCATATATTCCAAAAGCAATTTTTGAGCAAATCAGAAAAAGGGTGTTCAGCTTCATGTGGACAGGGAAAACGTCAACTGAAGGGATTCCAATGGTCAGGTGGCAGACAATTCGCAAGCCTAAACAGGAAGGAGGATGGGGACTGATGAATATTCATTTCTTTGGGAAAACTCTGGCAGCCAAAATTTTGTGGATAGTCATTACTCAGGAAAGCCTGTGGCAAGAGATAATAGTTCAGAAGTAAATTAGACCAGGCGCAATAGTGGATTGGATTAAAAACCAAAGGAAGCCCATTAGCAATGTTTCCACTCACTGGAAAGCACTAGTTCAGTCATTTCCTCTGTTGGGTAGATGGTTGGTATGGAAGGAAGGATCTGGAGAACAAATGAGGGTTGGAGTGGACCCATGGGTTGGGTGCAAAAATAAACACAGACTACCTGAAAGGTTAATAGAAGTGCTTCAGGATGAAGGAATTTTCACTCTTAATCAGGCAGTAGACCAGGGGAGAACTAATATATGGCAACAGGGATGGAAAAAGGCTGAAAGTCTAGGTCTAGTAAGAGAAGATGCCGTTGTATGGAATGCATATATTGAAACCTGCAAAGAAGTCATGTAAGACTAAATAATATAGTCAAAGAATCAAAATTTAGGGCACTATTCAGCCAGGTTGGGATATCAAGCCAATTTCTTAATTGAGGCATAAAATAGAGCCTAGTGGTGGAATAAACTGTGCAAGGTTAGAACTTCAAAGAAAACAAAAATGTTTTTGTGGCTAGCCATAATGGACAAAGTCCTAACAGAGGAAAATATGCAAAAACCTGCAAGGCAGGGACCTGGAATTAGCATTCTGTGTGGAGAAAATACTGAAACTATTGATCACTTACTAATAAAGTGTACATAAGTGAAGCAGCTGTGGATGGAAGTTGATCAGGTTACAGGAGCGAAGGAGGGTTGCAGTCGAGCCTACATAGAACAATGCTCAAGGAACTGGTGGTGTAAAAAGGAACTGAAAGAATAGCAAACTGTCCCATTCCTAACTTGCTGGGAGGTTTGGTTAGCCAAAAGGCAGAGCTGTTTGAGGATAAAGGGATACCTTCTTTCAGGTTGCTTATCAAACTGGCGCATTGGCCTTAGCATATAAGACTCCAGTGGTTCAGAAACCTGATACGCAGCTACATGAATTGATAATCAACAAGGAGCAGGCTTGGGGCTTGGGCTTTTTGATGGCTCAAGTCAAGACTCTGAGAACAAAAGCAGCACTGGGTGTGCATTATTTCTCTCTGAAAAAAATATAATTAAAATAAAGGCCTCTATTGACAAGGAGTCAAACAATCATGCCAAGCTAATGGCACTTAGGCTCTTGATTAAAGTAGCAATGGAAAAAAAATGTCAGAGACTTACAGGTATATGGAGATTCAAGGCTAGTGATCAATTGCATGAAGGGGACTGGTCAGCTTCTTAACATTCAGTTGAAATCTTTGGGTGACCAGATCAAGGATATAGCCTGCAACTTTGAATCTATTACATTCTCTCATGTTTTTAGTGAACAGAATTCTGAGGCAGATACACTTTCAAAAGATGGTCACCAGGTTCCAGAAGGATGAGTTCTGTTCGAAGAAATCAGAGAGAAGCTGCCACAACTTATGAAGACAATTACTGTTGATTAAGATGCAATCATCTTTCCTATGGAATTGTTGGGGTTATATTCAGTTTTAAATAGTTTTTTATGCTTTTAAGACTTGGCTAATGTAAGCACGACAGCACATGAAAAGTGTGATTTATTTTCTCCTTAAATAGAATGATGATTTTTTCATTGGAAAAAAGAGCTTTACTGATCCCTAAAACCCAAATCAAAGAACATGCAGATATCCTTACTGTCGATTCCAAAATAAATTGATAACATGTAACTTAGACACATTAAAGAACAAATCACATGGCATCTCGATGTTGATATGATAGATCCTCCCTCACTACGGTAGTACAATCGCTGGTGGTTTCAGTGTGAAGCTTTATGAGCCCTCTGGTTTGTGATTGTCATGTATATATGTCCTTAATTGCAAACTATCACTACAGTAGCATAGGATTTCGTTCCACATAATATATGTACTGTTACTCTTCAGGAGTTCAAAGACAACACCCACCATTAAATTTCGATTCCATGACGATGGTCCATAAACTTGAAGGTTGTTAAAAGAATTCATGTTATAAATACCGCAACGCAGCATTACCATCAATTGTTGATTACAGAAAGCAAATGTTGTTAAGAGCGTGCAAGCACAGCAACAAACAAAACAAAGAGAAATTAAAGAGTTTATCCAGATGTATAGAATTTGGCACCTGTAATCTAATGCCACGGGTCCTTCGACATGTTTTACGCCTATTTTGGACGAAAAATCCCTCCCAATTTCGGCCGTTGGCCTGTACAAACGAAATTCAGGACTGTGGATGAAACCCTTAGAAATCGATGACGAAGAAGAGCAGAGTGCCCTGCGCACGTCTGGAAGTGCCTTACTTCTTCTACAGAGACTGAGGGAAAGTCTCTTCAAATAGAATGCCATTTTTAAAGCCCTAAGCCCTGCCCTTCATAGCATGGAAATTAAACAGTTAGGCCAGTGTGTGCTTTTTTAGCTGTGGAATTAGAATTGTGGATTTCAAATCAGATTTTTGGTATATGGGAATTCCCAAGTGGGTAAAATTTTATTACGAGTGGAGGAGCTTAGGAGGTTGTGGTTCCGCTTTGTAGAGGGGTTCACGGTTTAACGTTATTTCTCATGCAGAATCATGGGCAATCAAGAATCATGGGCAAGTGATTGAATGCCAATGCAATGGAAATTGTGGTTGATTTTTAAAAAATATGGTTTTTAATTTTTAATTTGAAATGGTCTCGAGATAAGTCTATAAATCTAGTATTAGATAGTTTCAAAATAAGTGTGTATAAGTCATAGTATATTGATTCAATGTACTCGTTGAATCAACATATTTGGTTTGGTTTTATTTTCTGGTTTTGGCGCTTTGGCTTCCCAAGATTTGTGGGAAGTTATAGATCATCTCATTTTTTTGTTTGGTTGAGGGGCTTACTTCTACAACAGGCTCTTTGACTTGGTTACTTATGAATTATATATCTTTTTTGGATATTAGCATTATTGGTTTGTTGGGCCTAGATTGACAGTATGACTTTGACTAGTTTTTTGGTCATGCTCGATATTGGCTATAGTGTTTTGGACCCTCTTAGATTGTCTTATGGTGGATGCTTTACAGTCTGATTTTATGGTTCGAGGACCATTATATTATTTTAATATAGTTTGTAATATGTGGGAACTATAAGCCCAAAGGGGCTTGGCCGAACAGTAGTCACCTTGTACAGTAAGGTGCCAGCTAAGCGATATAGGTGGTGGCTCGACCCAGGTTCGAGTCCTGGTTTACTTGTTCACTATGTCTTGCGGGCGGGTGTAGTGGACCCGGGTTATAGTGGCAGCGGCAAGGATGGATCCCTGGTCTCCTCGGTGACACCCAAACTAAGTTATTGATTCCCTTATAAAAAACAAATATATATATATATGTGGGGGGGGGTCTATATGCATTGTCTATTATGTCATGAAAACATATTTATGAACTCTATGGAGAGCTTTTATGTATGAGCATGTTGACATATACTTAATACAAGTATAGTTTTTTTATGTGAAAAAAAAAGTCTAATATATTTTCTTTATAACTAAATTATGACATATTTTGTTATCTTTATAAAAAAATAAAGTATATTTTTTATTTTAGGTTAAAATAGATCTTTTTGTTTTTTATATGTTTATATTTTTTAAAGAAAAAAATTATTGTATTGTTATTTCAGAGAGTGAACAATTTTGTAGTTCATTTGCAAAAAATCGGGTATGTCCTTCCTCCCATAGTGTAGTTATATAATGCATTATTCCAAGTAATGATACCTTCTAGGCAAAAATTGTCTTTAAACTTATTTTATCAACACATCACTAGCCCTAAAAGACATACACTTCCCTACCTAGCTCTAAGATTACATAGTGGATAAAGAAACATCTGAAGAGGCCTGGACACCCATAAATTATTGATATATCAACATACCTTCCTACAAATTAAGTGCATCCTTTGAAAGTGAATCTGCTTTTGAGCAAATTCCTTGGATATGTGTGTGTGAGATGTTAGCAAACATAATTTTAGCCTCCGGGACTCTGTTCATTATTGGATCAAGTGCCAAATTGCAAATATGACACTTTATATTACACTAGTCCATCAACAGTTTTGAGTGACCCATAATCTGCAAGTCCCTTCAACCTTGGTTTGTTGCAAACTTCATCAAAATCCAAAGGGAAAAAAATTGTTATGTTGTTTGTTACCTACCCAACACCATTTTTATGAAGAAAGCATGATGCTTATTAATAAAGAGAGTTTCCCCCACTCCACGCATACTTGGGACTCCTTTACAAGCACCGTAAAAAAATCCTCAAGCTTTGGTGAATTCAATGATTGGAGCTTTAAGAAGCCTAACTGGCTTATCTTGGGAGCTTTTTTCCCTTCTCTATAGGAGAACATTATTTTATGAGATACCAACCCAACAACCATGTTATCGCCTTGAAATATCACCTTATTTATGCACAGCCACGATCTCTATATGGCATAGCATGGTAGATCTTTGTGTGCATTGACAAAGGAATTTGTCATCCAAGCCTCAAAACATTCCAAAAGTGTGTTTTTATTCCAATTATTGGGGTTGCCCATCATTTGAAGGATTTAATTCCACACAAGCTTAGTAAAAGAATAGGAAACAAATATATGGTCCATTGGTTCACCTTCAACCTTGCATAGAATACAACTGCTTGGTCCATACCAACTTCATTTTTGTCCAATGTCATAGGTGATAATCTTATTTGATATGCAATTCATGCAAAAATTATCACTTTAAGTGTACAAACTAGTTTCCAAATCACCTTCCACCACCAAAGCCTATCCCCAATAATATCTTAATTTATCAAAGCTTCATATCCTAATTTAGGAGAAAAAGTACCTGTGGATTTGTTCCTTCATTTCAATTCATCCTCGTGATCTTGTAAGAAAATAGCACCATGATTTAAAAGGAGAATATAGTTTGTCCATTCCACTAACAACTTACCACGCAAATTTAGATCTCTAATTGCTAGCCAAGATTAAAACCAATCTCCTAGAACCCCATTCGACACATATGCTAACTTTGATTCACCTTGACCTTATAGTTCAGCTTTTAGTTATTTAGGCATCTTGAAGTTACCACTCCATCTGAGCCAAGGGTACTCCCCAACTCTGAGTTTATCTCCTCTTCCAACTTTCTTGGCAACCCATTTCCTTATAATAGAGAATGCTTTCACTAACCCTTTCCAAATGATGGAAGCAACTTTGATAGACTTTTGTTTTAAACTTATCGATTCCTCCAAGGATTTGTCTTTAAAATATCTAAACCTCATGACTTTTCCCCATGGTGCATCATTTAAAAAAGAGTCTTCGCGTTCTTTTTGCAGCCAAAGCTTGGCTTAAAACAAAAATGTTCTTCAAACCCTAACCTCTTTCCTATTTCGATCTTGTGAGTTTTGTCCATTTGACAAGAGGAATTGATTCTAATTGCTTGCTCCTTGTCCAAAGGAAACTTAAGCATTTTTTCTAATCTTCTCAAAAATTCCTTCGAGAACATGAGCAATGGATAACAAATATATGGGAATGCTCTCCAAGACAGACTTTACCAAGATTAACCTTCTTCCATGAGGCAACCATCTGTAGCACCAATAGGAAATCCTTGCCTCATTTTCTTTTTATAGCCATAATCAAACTTCAACCCTGTAGTCATTTGGTTTTAGGTTGAACCCGAGATGCTTTACCCCCTGATCAAGGGGATTTGAAGGGAGAGGTGTGATCTGAGATATTTGATCTTTCAATTTAGGTCCAAGTTCATTGAACAACATATAACATTTATTTAGGTTTACCTCCACACCAATTGCACTGCAATATGTATTCACGGTGACTTTGTATATCCTCAATTCTTGCAAAGTGCCATTATTGAAGAGTAGAATGTCATCTACAAACAAAAAGTGTGAGATAGAGACCTCCCTTGCCACTATAATACCTTTGATACCCCCAACTCTTTTTGCTTATGGTATTAATCTACTCGAGCATTCAACCACCAATAGAAACAAAAAAGGGGATAGGGGATATTCTTGTCTAATCCCCATTAAAGCAATGAAAAAACTAGAAGGAAACCCATTTATCAAAACAATAGAAGAAGCTAAAGTAACACATCCTAAAATACAATTAACAATAGAAAGATTCATACCCATTTGATGTAGTACCAGCCTGATGTACAACCAATTCACCTTGTCATAGGCCTTGGCTAAGCCAATCTTCAACACCACTATTGGAAGCTTGTTTGATTTGATTGTATGAAAACCTTACTGGGGATAACCCACAACAGCATGAGCATGCATGTTGAACAAAACCCCAAATTGTTCCTCCTAAATTACTTTGGACAACATTCCCTTGAGTCTGTTTTCCAAAACGAGCTTGTAGATAAGATTACACAATAAGATAGGTATGAAATCCCCATAAGCAATTGCCATATTCTTCTCGGGGATTAAAGAAATGAAGGTGAAATTGAGTGCCCCCGATATAACTTTACCTTTTTTTTTATTCCTTCACCACCCTCAAGATATCATCTTCTAACATGTCATAAAACCAAACATAGAATTCCACAAACTAGCCATCTAGACCTGAGCTCTTATCCTTCGTAAATGAAAACAAAACACCCTTTAAATCCTCCTTTGTTACTTCAACAACAAGTCTCTTGTTCATGCTTTGACTAAACAAAAAGGTAGGGAATAGTCTTATCACCTTCATAGTGTTAGCTATGTTTGAGACTTTAGGCTCTTTGAATTTTGTTTGGAAAAGAGCCTTGCCTACATTTGTTGTAGCTTCAAAAGATCTTGTCTTAGGGCCATCTAGGTTATTGATTTCTCACATGGGATTTATATTTTTCTTGTAATGACATAATTGTGAAAAAAATGGTATTATTGTCCTCATCTTCTATCTAGGTAGCTATGCTTTTGAGTCTCCACTCCACCTCTTCATTTTCCAACAAGACCTTCTTTCTATCCTCCAAAGTGTTTAAAGCTAAACTTTTGTCATCATTGAAAACCCTTGAGAGATTGTTTTCAAAGAGAGAAGAAATTTAATATCCAACGTGTTTAAGGTATCCTTGATTTTCTTCCTTTTTCTCCTTTTCCCACTCCGTTGCAATTTTCTTAGCATGCTTGAGGTTTGAATCAAATTGAAGCATAACTGACTCTCCTAGAGATGGATCGTCAAAATTCATAAATTCTTGAGATAAGCAATATAAATTCCTCCTCATTCAACCATTCATGATTAAATTTAAAGGGAGTGGGGAGATTTTTGTCCTCCTTGTCAACTTCAAGAAGAATAAGAAGGTGATTTAAAGAGCCACCACTACCCACCCAGGAGATGAATCTCTCAACCTTCTCAATCAATTTGTATGACACAAGGAACCTATCCACCATCTTTGAGATATCTTCTCTTCCCCTCCCTAATTTTTTCCAAGTAGGGATCACTTGAATAGGCTCTATGCCAATTAGTGTTGGTTGTGGAGCCTGATATTCCTGATTCAGAGATGTTATTGTTTTAGCCATGTTTGTACCCCAGTTTTATATGATGTGCAGGTGGACTGTACACTCATCCTAGTGGGGGGGCATTGCCTTCCCACGGGGGTTCGAGGGCGAAGCCCCCGAAAGAAATTTTTGGGGTTGTTTGTTGGCCAACCATTTACCGACCAATGGTATTGGGTAGCCCGTAGTATTTTCCCATGGTAATTTCCCTTTATAAGGAAGACATTGTAATACGGTTGTGTAATGTATTGTAATTTTTTTTTCCTTGGAAAAAGTCCGTAATTTTATTTCAAAAAGATGATTAAAATTACATACTGCACATGTAGTAGAATCAACAAGGATCCCTACATTTTCACATATTTATGTCCCATATAAGCAGAAACAACAGCTTATAATGAGCTGAACCAAAAAAAATAGAAACCCAGAGAATGTTGCCACAAGAAGTAGGACAGATATATCATGAACAGTGATGACATAGGGGCCACCGGTTTCAGATCTGGCCTGAAACCGCCGCCGCCG